>JH720304.1:1212576-1515704 GCA_000231825.2 Tetrahymena elliotti 4EA | reverse complement strand
TCAAAAATTTTTTGATTGCAATTTTAAGAAAAAGATAATTGCGATCATGATCGCTGATCGCAGTAATCACATCTTTGTGTGCTAATTCTTTATTAATTAAAAAAAATAATATTCTTATGAATACAAGTAAATGAAATAATAGTTTTATTCGAATATACTCAAATAAGAATCGAATAAATAAAAGGATTTTTATTATTGAATAAAAACTAAAAAAACAACAAATAATTTTTAGATATTTCATTTTCTTTATATTTTTAAGTACTTTCTATTTAAATATTATATTAATTATTCTTCAGTAATTAAATTAAACATTAAATTTAGTTTCAGGAACATGGTTGTCTAAGATACCTTAAATAATTTATTTTTCTTGTGGCGATAATAAATTAGATATAATGAATGATGTGTGTTTTTCTTTTGAATATGTACTATTAAATCTGGTCTCTTAATCTACTTTTAAACTTTTGAATTTACTATTTTAATTCATTTTTTCATAAATTGTTCTCAAATCCTGTTTAAGTTAATAGTTCTTATTAATTTTCTAATTGATTAACATGATCTATAAAATAAAAGTAAATGTATCAAAAACATAATTATTTTTAAATGAAATTTACTTTTGAGATAGGAGTATTTGTATGAGAGAACTCTAACATTTCTTTGAGAATATTATTGCATAAGTGGATGTAGCATATGATAGGTGATTTATTTTGTTAAGCTATTTATAGCTTGTTAGAGTAAATCCATCAGACGTATAACAAAATTCACAATTATGTTCTTTTGTCTCTGGTTCAATCTTCTATGCTATAAGTTTATATTTTCTGAGGACTTTTTAGAGATCTTAGGTGATCAAATTGGTTGTTTCACCACTTGAAACCATAGTTGCTAAATTAGTGATCCTCAGTTAAAAATTATCAGTTAGATAAAATAACTTTATAGTAAAATTTCGTTTCAAGATGCTTGACCAGTGGTTCAGAATTTTAACCCAAAAAAATAGAAAAATAATAACTAAATCCGAAATTTATCTATTTATTTTTGAACCTTAAATATAAATACATCAAAAGACATTTAAGATGAAAAATGGAAAATAATGTTGAATTGAAATAAATAATAGATTTCCTAATTACGAAGTAATTAACACAAGATTAGTGAGAGAAAAAAAACAAAGCTTTAAACGTTTAAGAACCAAATTTGAAAAATAATAATATTTTTAGTCTGAGATTATTAAGAGAGAGAGATTAACCAATCAATTAAACTATTTCTAACTTGTTGCCTTTATAATAAAATCTAGAATAATTTTTAATTAAATCTGTACAATATTCTTGTTAAAATAGTATTAATGTTTCTCACATCTTCCACAAATTTAATTATTACACTTTACAAGAAAAGGAATACTCAGTTTTAGTACAAAAGGCATTGATGATTACTAAAATTGTAGTACTAATAGCCTCCCTTCAGCTAAAACTATTAAAGAGATCTTAACAGTCAGTCCATAATATATACAGAAATATGTTATCAAGCTAGATCTGATAAAATATGGTATATTTTTTAAATCATTTCTCATCAGAAGATTAAAATTCAGGTATTAAAAAATAAGGACCTGAAAATAAATAAAAGGCATGGAAAAAAGTAGTGAAAGTATAATAAAAATTTTACAATACTTATCAGATTGAAATTGAATGTTGATAAAATTTAAAGCATTAAATACTTGAAAATTTGTATGATTAAACTTATACTTTGAGTTTAAAATTCATCTTATATTCAATAAAAAATTTACACCCTAAAATTATGAATAAAAATACCACAAAATTACAAAATTAACAAGAGTAAAAAATTTTATAAAATTAATTTATTACAATCAGAAACCAAAATCTTTATGTTCAAATACTAATTTTCCATGGAACGGATGTCTTCCAAATGAATATGTAGCAATAACTTTTGCTAAATCAGGACATGCTTCATCAACAGTTAAAGGTTAATTTTTACCACCCATATCTGTTTAAACCTACCCAGGATGCAAAGCAAATATAGTTTAATTAGGTTTAAAGTATTTAGTAGCAACATACCTTACATAAGCATTAAGAAGAGCCTTAGATGCACAATAAACAAAGTTGTCAAAGGATAATGGTTTATTTATGTCTTCAACATCATTGATATAATCATTAGCTAATTAATATAGCCTTTTTTTATCTAATGTTGAATCTGATAGAATATCTTTTCCTGATTAATTTTAATACATTAACTTCCCTAATCTACTGCTCACCTCTACAATTCTTCCATCTTCTGATAAGTAAGGATACATTTCTTCAGTAAATTCAACAGTACAGAAGAAGTTAGTATTGATTGTGGTGTAAGTTAAAGACTTAGAGAGCCTAAGATCAGATGAATCTATATCATCACAAAAGGCAGCATTATTATAGAGAACATCATAAGTGGAATAGTTTGAAGTAAACCATTCTTTAAATTAAACTCTGCTCTCTTCAACAGAGATATCTAATTATCTAACCACAAATTCAGCATTAGGGTTTATTTATTTTAATGCATTGTTTAGTTAATCACTATCATTAATTCTTTATGTAAATATATAAAAAAAACCTTCCGAGTATTCTTAAACAAGGATTTCAGCTATCCTTCTACCTAACCCTCTATTGGTTCCTGTTACAATAGCAATTCTTTTCATTTCTCAAGATTATTTGTTTTTTTTTAATTTTTAAAATTAGTTTTAATAAATTATCATTTATTTTAAAGAATAACTTTAAAATGCTTACTTTTAATTGTAAATCTATTTATCTTCATTTACAAAATTAATTCTTTTATATATTCTTGATAATTCTTAAGAATTTTCAGGATAATTAAAATTATATCTTTATTGGCTGAAATTAATCATTATAATAAAAATATGTAAATAACATTAATTAATATTTTGAAATGGATGCTCTCCTCTATTTTCAACTATCCCTTAATGGATTAATATCCTCATTAATATGAAGTTTTCCTAGAGCCATTTGAAGTCAGGGATTTCATTGTAGAATTCTAGAGTTATCTATGATCTTATTTATTATCAAATTATTACATTAATAAAATTTAAATAAAATGATTTTCTCAAAGTATTAGACAAAATATTTTGTATTCATTAAATTTTGATCATAATGATATTAATTAACCACTTAAGAATTTATCATTATACTTCCTTCTATTAAAAAATATTTATTTTTTTTAATTTAAAAAAATTTTTAAATCTTTAAATTTTAAGCCTATGTTTTATCCATGAAATCCTTTAATTGAATAATTTTTAATTTTCGGTGTTGCAGTTTTATGGAGAGAAAGATAAATAGAAATATAATTATTTATTTGTATTGAGAATGTTTTTTCATATTTTTATGTCTACTTAATAATATTCGTTTGAAGATCTATAGATATTCTTTTAATTTATAGGTAAGCTTATTATATAGTTAATTAATTTTCAATTTCAATTAATATTGTTAATTTACAAACAAATTTTAAAATGGGTAGATCAATAGAAAGAGAGAGAGAAAAGGATAAAAGGAAAAGATCGAGATCAAGATCTAAGAAAAGAGATTACGATAAAAGGGATGGAGAAAGAAAAAGAAGTCGTGAAAGACGTTCAAGTAGAGATAGAAAATAAAGTAGGTCAAGATCAAAAGATAGAAAGAGATCTAAGGATAGAAAAAATAAAGCATCAAGCAAATCAGTTGAAAGAAAAAGAAATAATTCTAGAAGCAAATCAAGAGATAGAAAGAAAGGAAAATCCAATAAATCAAGAAGTAGATCAAAAGATAGAAAGAGAAAATCTTCAAAGTCTCAAACAAGAGGCAAGAAATCTAGAAGTAGATCATAATAAAAATCTAAAAAAAATAGACATGACTCAAAAAGCAAATCTAAAGAAAGAAGCAAAAAGAATGAAGACAAAATATCATCATAATAAAAAATAAATGATGAAACTGATAAAAAACCATCTTCTTCTTAAGATGTGAATAAAGATAACACAGATGGTAATGAGTAAGCTGAAAATAAATAGCAAGAATAATAATAAGATGATCATAAGCATAAAGAAGAAGAATACAAAAATAAAAAGTCAAACAAAGACGATAGTAGAAGTTAAAGCAGAAGCAGTAGCAGCAGTTAATCAAGAGATGATAATGATGATTCTGGAGAAGATGAAATGGATGAAGAGGAAGAAGAAAATGGTGGCCAAGACGATCTTTAATAGTAAATGATATAAATGTTAGGTATAACAGGTTTTGGTTCTTCAAAAGGAAAGGATCACAATGGAACAGCAAAAGAATCAGTTTTTCTTTGTAGAAAAGAAAAAAGAAAATATAGAAGATATATGAACAGAAAAGGTGGTTTCAACAGAGCCCTTGATAAAATGGATTGAGGTTTTTATTGATTATTTATATTAAAAATTTAATTTAGTTTAATTTTTTATACCTAAGTATATAAATTGCAAGCGTCTAACTCTCTAAAATATAAACCAATAAAGTATTCATATCAAAAAGCTATTAGTATCAAAATATAGTATATTTATTAATTAATTATTATTGGCTAAAATTTAAATTCTAAAATAATCTGCAAATAAATTTAAATTTTGCAAGAAAGTTGTTTTCAAACATTTTAAATGCTATTTTTTAATAGGTTAAAATATTTTGATTTTTCATAGAAAAAAGGAAAGCAAACAAATAAAATGAAAAAAATTATGATTTGTAAAAAATGTCGAGAAAATAAATAGATTATTTTACTATTTATTTTAATTGAATAATTTGATTGAGTCAGTTAAAAATATTATTTATAAAAATAAACAATATAATTTTAAATTTGTTGTTTAAGTCATTTTTAAAAAAGAAATGTAAAGAGATAATATTTGCCATTTTGAGAATGAATGTATTTTATTAATTTTTGATGAGTTTTTTTTAATTTTATGTAGTTAATTTAAAAATATTGATATCAGTAGGTTAAGATATTTCGTTTTAATTTTTTCAATAAAAATATCAATTTACTTTTAAGCAATTATTCATTTATTAATTACTCAAAAATACTGGCAAAATTAAACTTTAATTTAAAATTGAAACATTATTTTAAGGCTTTTAAAATTTTATAAATTTGAGTAAGAAAAAATTAATTTTTAGTATCTATTAAATGAAAAATGGTGTTGATTGTTTTTTCAAGATATTTAAGTTAAAAAATAAGAATAATTAGAAATATTTGTTTAGCTGTAAATATCAAAAATAAAGATTCAGTATTTTATTTTTTAAAAAGCAATTTGAATTATTCATTTCTCTACAAAAACTGAATCAAAATTTATAATTTTTGATTAGAAGATATTCAAGCTTGTTTATTTACTTTTCATGTTTCAAAATAAAAAGAAATAAAATATTCAAAGATTTTTATGAAATAAAATCACTGAGTGAGTGAGTGAGATAGTTAGTGAATAAGTGATTTACCTGTTTGTTATTTAATAATTAAATCAGAAAAGAAAAACTTTAAATCAAAAAGATATATTAAAAATATCAAATTTTTTAATAATATTTATTAATAAAAATCTAAACAAGTTAAGAGAATATACATACATAGCCCAACAAAATATTAAAAATGAATTTCTAACTTTCATCCAGCCAAGTAAATACAAGATTTTGTAGTTAGAATACTAATTACTAACATTCATCTTTTTTGTATTATTAAGGCCTCCAAGCATAAATGGTAATTAGCAGATCAATAGCAAGAAATATCAAACTCAATGAATGAATTGAGAAAGGGTATTCGCTCAAACGTTACAGAAAAGGTTATAGGATACAATAAGTTTTTTGACAATTCCAAGATGAATACTGAAGTTTCTAATTCATCATACGTCAATTACTAAAATCAACCTCAAAAAGAGAGCTAACTTTTGCAATAATTCCATTAATAGCAATAGCCATAAGCTCAGTAGTAGTTTTCTCCAGTGAATAAAAGATTATTTGAAAAACTTAACTATGATTCTTTAGGTTAGTAAAACCAACAATAGTAATAGCAACAATAATCCAGAGAATTGCATACTTTACATCAATAGCAATAGCAATACTCTCCTCTCAAGTTATCTCATAAATTCTATTCTCCTAGAGCTGTCCCTTCTTTTGATGGACTTACAAGAAATTTAAAAGATCATTCAGCCAGCAAAATTTAACCACAAAGCTAAAATTTGTTTAAAAACGAAAAATCTTCTTTAACCAGTAGTTTATGGGGAGATGCTCCTTAAAATAATCAATAAAAGAATTTCATTCAAAATGAAAGAGCTTACAATTCTTAGTCATCTTAATAGGCTGGTTCTCCTCCTCGTTTCTCCTAAGTCTAAAAATCGTAAATAATACTACAAAATATTCAATAGAAATTTTTTATTTTTTCATAAGCTAATCAATAAAAATAAGGCATTATTTTATTTATTTAAAATATAAAAAGCATTGAAACCCTAGGTCAAAAGCAATAACAATAATAATAATAGAATAACGGATTGAAAAGTATCTTTGATTTCCAATAAAGAAAATTATCTATTCAACCTCAATCTCCTGCTTAAACTAAATCTGGAAGCATTCTCTCTGAAATGGATTTCTTGTAAATTAATGTTAAATTGCAAATTTCAATAACGCGAACAATAATGAATATACTTCTTTATAAAAAATACCAAATAAATCCAAATATATTTATTTTCTATCATGTTTTGCCAATAAAAAAACAAACAAAAGCAAAATAAATTTAGAAAATTTCTTCTATTTTAAAATTCTAAATAAACAAATGATATAAAATATTTTAATAAAAAATATATTTGTTTAAATTAAAAATAAATTAATATGATTTAAAATAGTAAAAAGAGAGATAACTCAAAGTCATCATAATAGCCTTCAAGTAGTGGAATTTAAAATAAATTATCAACCTCACTTTTTGAAAGCAAGAAGAAAGATTCCCTTTCTGAAAGCTTTTCATTGAAGTCAGGTGCTTTGACTAGTAAAAATGCTTAAGCGTCTCCTAGAAAATTAAGTGTTGGTTCTTTCTCTAATTTAAATTCTATTAAGAGATCTTCATTGAATCCTTCCTAAAATCTAATTTCTTAGATTTCAAATACCCCTCTTAGAAGATCACAAGAGAGAAATGTATTTAGCTCTTCTTCAGGTTTAGGTTTTTCTTCTCCTTAAGTTAAAAAATTAGTTGATAGAGTTCCAATTAATAAGGTTACTGAAATCAGATCTCATGTTGAAAATACTCTTCCTTAAGAGTTAGCTTCTTTACCCTCCTCGTAAATATTTTTTAACATAGATTTTTAATTAAAACTTAATAAAAATTTGAATAGATATGTTGAAGAACTTACAAGATTAGCTGCTTCTATAACTAAAGCTCTTAAAAGCACAAAGCTTTATGAAAGAAGCTATTATTGAAAAAGAAAAGTATTTAAATTTAAAGTAATTAATAAAAAATATGTTTGATTCATCCATAAAATTATTAAAAATAATTTTTACATCCAATCTAACATAAATAGATTCAAAAAGATTAACAAATCTTGTAAAATTCATTTTATATATTGCATATTTTCTGCTATTTAATTTTATGTAGAATACTTAAAAAAAAGACAATAATTAATAAAATCTTTAATAATTTATTTTAAAATTATTTTTCAATTTAATTTATTAAAATAAGATCAATAAAGAAATGGATTCAATAATAAATTTTTTTTAAATTAATATTTAAGAATAGAATTTAATTAATTCTTTTTTTTGGGTAGAAATTTCTCAACTATTTTTGAGATAAATGTTTCTTTCATATTGAATAAACAGGATTTTCATTCTTTTTTTCTGAAAAAATACAAATATTATCTCCAATATCTGCATTTCAATTATTGAACTTCACAAGAAAAGTAATTTCAAGAATTAACATGCAAACAATTTTTTAATAATTTAAATTAGAATGCTAAATGATAATAAAAAAATTATTATTAAATTTATATTTAAAAAATAGTGGTATGTCGCCACACAAGCATTTTAAAACTAATTATTTAATTAAAAAAAAAGAGCAGTAATTAATCTTAAAATAATTATTTTATGATCAAAAATATTTTTTATTTGTTGATTAAAATAAATAAAATGAAGTAAGAAGAGACACTTCTTTTAAAATATGTGTAAAATAATTATTTTTTTTTATTTATTCAAATAGAAATATTTTGTAAATTATATTTGAATTAAACTAGAAAAATAGAGTAAATTTATTATCAAATACAATGTTAGTCAATTAGTATAGTAGGTAATTAATTAATAAAAAAATATGTGAATGGAGAAGAAAAAAGCAAAAATATTAAAAAAGTAAACAGAAAATTTTAACGAATATAAAAATAATATGATTGAAATTCAAGATTCAAAAATTTTAACAATTACTTGGAATTCAATTAATTCTTTTATGATTAAAATTTATTAATTTATACATAATTAATTGAGATGGCCAACAGAAAAATAAGTGGATTTTAATATTTATTTAGTTAATGATGATAAATATCATAAATTGATAATAATAATTCACTTTTTTAATTTTGGTTGATAAATAAACAATCTGATATCACAATATTATTATTAAGGAAAAATAAAATAAAAAATTAGTTAAATAAGGTATTCTTTTCACTATAAAAAGGGATAGTATATTTGGCTTGATATCACAAATCAACAAAATTAAAGTTATTTCACTATCACAAAGCGAATAAAAGCAATAAAAGAATCAATTTAGTTGATAGAACACTCCATAATATAAAAATTAGCAAAAAAAATAGAGGAAAAGGATATTAAATTGCTATAATTTAACAAACCAAATAAACATTGTTGAAAAAATGCTCACTTTAGAAACTTAAAAGCGTATAGCAAGTTTGTTTCAAAATATTGCAGAAAATGAAAGATTAGTTGAGGTTGTTAGATAAGTACTTTCTGAACAGGAAGAATTTGATCCTCACTCCCTGTTTGTTAAAATAAGTGGAAATAAAAACTATGTCATTCGTAAAGATATCACTGATTTCTTAGATAATTTTTCAGTACGCTATTTACCATAGGAAATGAATCAATTATTTTACAATTATAATGGGTCAAAAGAGAAAATGAACTATACCAAGTATTTATTTTATTTTTTAATTTGAATTCCATTTTCTGAATAGAATTATTCAAGAAAAATGAATGAAGTTGAAGTTTTAAAAATATTTTTTATATGAATGAATTAGCTTTTTAAAGATGATTCTACCTAATAGCAGTCATTTTTTGAGACAGCTTAAGGTGGAGCTTATTCCTCATAGAAGAAAAGTTATTGAAGTTACATATGAGCTTGAATGGGCTCTGATCAGGGTATTTGAAAAGGAACTTTAACTTTATAGAGTTGTTGAAGTATAAAAAGAAGAAATTATGAGCAGATGGGACTACAAGATTTCAGCTGCCTTTAGATGTATTTCTTAGAAATCTAATAAAATTCATATTGAGCATGGCGATTTATAGAACTTTATTGATTTAATGGGATACTCATCTACAAGTGATGATATTCTTAATATTTTAAGAAGATGTGATCATGATAAGGATGGGAAGATCAGTTAGCTAGATTTAGAATTAAGTTTAACGCCTTTTAAAAAGTATAAAACAGCTTTAATACAATAAGCAGCATAGGCATAGTAATAAGAGAAAAAGGTTTCATCAACAAATTTGACCAATTCAGCAGTTTATAATTAATCCTCAGCCAAGAAAAAAAGTAATCCAACAGGATCAGCTCAGAAAGAAAGTAGAAATGTTTCTTATTAGTAAAACAGTAATGGGTTTGAGTAGTAAAAATAAGCAAAATCCCGCTCATATTCATATTAAAATGGAACATAAGGCAATGGATATTAATATTAGCAAAATGATTATTAAGGTTTTACAAATAGAAGTAACTAAAGATTATCTGATGAATTTAATAACGAAAATAGCACAATAAATAAAACTCCTCGCAGATAGAATTCAACAGATAAAATTAAATAAAGTTCTTCAATATAAAGGAACAGTGGTAAAAAATCTCAATTAGCACAGTCTTCTTCAACTGATATTAATTATCAAAATAGTAGCAACAATATTCATACCCCTACAAAAATGAAAACTATCTCATATAGCAATAATAACTATACTAATCCTAATAGAGGTAACTCAATAAGTAATAGCAGTACAGGAACTTCTTAAGGAGCAGTAGGAAGCTAAACCAAATAAAATGCTTAGAACTATTATAAAAACTAGATTAGTAATTAAAATGTAGACCCATACAAAGGGCCATCTAGTAATTAAACAAGCAGTAAGAAGGTTAATAGTAATTAAACATCAGATTATAAAGGTATTATGAATTCAAGTAGTGGCGTGAAATCTTACTAAAATAATAATAATAATTTCTAACCTTTAAGTAGTAATTCCTCAAAAGTAACTTCTAAACTGAATCGCTCATAAAACCCAAAAGAAAATATAAACAATTCCTTTTTGAATTACAAAGAAGAATTAAAGAATTAAATCAAAAATGAAATCTTTGGATAACAAATCTCTAATTAAAAGCGCACAAATTAGCAATAAAACTAAGTTTATTCTTAACATGATAGCAATACTAGCTATCCAGACTTTTAGTAGTAGCAGTTACCATCATCTTAATTTTCTTCTTAAGCTTAATAGCCTCCATAAAAAGTTTTATTGTTGAGCAATTATCATTAAAATAGTAATTAGGCTAAATATGAAAATTCTAGCAACAAAAGATATGGAGAACTTAAATAGAAATTAGTAGATGAATTAAATAATAGTCTTGTTCTTTCAGAGAAAAACTCTCCAACAAATTAGATTTATAAAAAATTGAAAGAAAATTTATATTCAAATAGTAAGAATAACCATTCAACAATTAATTATGATTCATAATATGAAATGAAGAAATCAAATTAATATGGCAAAGAATTTAAACAAAAGCTCAGGGAAGAGCTATCTCGTTCTAGTTAAGAGAGGAGATAAGGAAATTATGAAGACCTTTCTTCATCTAAATATAATGATTCATATACTAATTATCGTCACTCTCCCTCACCAGTTAGAGTTATTAAAGTTGATGTAAAAGATATTGATCCACTTAAGCAAGCAAGCACTATTTAATCAGATAAATACAATTATAATAATAATCATCATAGTAAATAAATACCTGCTTAGATCTAAACAGAGAAAAAATAAAGTGTACCTCACCCTCTAAATAACACATTAAAGGAAAGTGCTTACTAAGGATATATTAATAATAATACTGATGAAGATATAAATGCAGTTTCTAGATATTATCCCTCAACAGAGAAGAAAAAACTTATGTAAACTCAAATATTAAATAGGGAATCTCTTAATGGAAATTCAGAAATTTACTAATAATAAAAAGAAGAAAAGCCGAAAAAAGGAATAGCAAGTCCTGTGAGAACAAGCTATTAGGATAACATGAAAGATTATTATTTAGAAAAGAATAAAAGATTCGAAATCGAAGAAGAAATAGAGAAGAAAATGAGATAAAAGTATAACGAACAACAACTAAACAGTAGATAATCTTCATTTTCACCTTATAAGGCAGATGAGATGTAACTTAGAAAATAGTCTATTAAAGAATAATAAATTATTGACTAAATTGAGATTTAAAATGAAGCTAGAAATGCTGAAATAAAGAAAATTAAAGAAATTGAAGAAAAACAGCTTCGAGAACTAGAATAGATAAAATAAAAGCAATTTTTAATGGAAGAAGAAAGATTGAACAGATTGAGAAAAGAAGAAGAGATCCGTAAAAAGTAAATTGAAGAAGAACTTTTAAGGAGAGAAAAAATTAAAAAGGAAGAAGAAGAATTGGAAAGAATGCAACGCTTGAAGAAAGAAAGAGAGAGAATTAGAGAATAAGATGAAAAAATGTAATAAGCAATCAGAGAGAGAATGAGAATTGATGATGAAATAAGAATGAAATAATTAAAATCTTAAAAGATTGAAAGAGATGTCTAATAATTAGAGTAATAGCTTTCTAGATAAACTTCAATCGAACGTGTGAGACAATATAACCAAATGGAGGATTTTAGAAGACAATAAGAAATTGAAATTAAGTAAAGAGAATTAGAAAAAACCAGACAAATCTATGAAATGTAAATCAGAGCATCTGCAGAAAATACATAACGTAGTCCTTTCAGATAAGATTATGTTTCCAAAAACTATGTTGATAAGAGCAGTAGTTTGCATGCTAAGAATCCTGTTATTGACATACCTTACTCTGAAAAGAGTCCACTAATTTAACTTTAACCAGTTTCACTTAAAATAACTACTCCTAAGTAATAAAATGATAAATAGAATTTATCACAGCCTTAATCAAGCTTAAGATAAGCCTAGTATAAGCAAGAACTTGAATTAGCTGCAGAATAAGAAACCAAGTAGAGATTAGCTAGAGAAATTGAATAAAAAAGAATTCAGTTAGAATTAGAAAATTAGAGAGCAAGAGAAGCTAAATTGGCTTAAGAAAAGTAGAAAAAAATGTAAGAAAGTATGGAAGAAAGTATGTTAATGGAGAAAAAGAAATAGGAACTTATTTTAATAGAAGAGATGCAAAAGAAAAAGCTTTAAGAATTAGAAATCGAGAAGTTTAAAAATGAAAAATTGAAAGAAATTGAAGAAGCAGAAAATTAGAGAATTCTTGCTATGGAAAGAGATCTAAGCTACATAAATATCTAAAAAGTTAACCATTTCAACAATTCATTTAAGCCAGAAGAAAGCCCTACTAAGGCCTATGAGGTAATAAATAAGTAAAATAAAAGTGAGGCTAATATGTCAGGAACACCTTATAAAACAAGTGCTCTTAACAAATCTTTTAATAATGGATCTAATTTATCTTCCATAGAATCTCATGTTATTAAAATTTTTAAGTACTTAATAGATTCTTCAAATGATATCCAAAACATTAAAGAAAATCTTTCTATGAGAGCAGATTTTACACTTGCTGATGCATTCAGATTAATGGATGTTGATCAAAAAGGTTTAATTGAGCTACCATAATTTGAAATATTCTTGTAAAGCATTGACATTCACTCATCAAGAGAATCTAATTATTTCCTATTTAACAAATTATGTCCAAGAACTTAGAAATTTTTGAAGTAATTTATCTTATTTAATAAGCACAATTAAAATTCATTTTTTATTATTTTAGAAAAGAAGATGTAGATGCCTTATTCAAACCTATATCCTCTGACCATTCAGCTATTCTTAATAATAGGGTCTCACTATATAATCCAAGACATCCAGATTTTGTAATTATTTCAACATCAAAAAAATATTTTAATAATATTTTTATTTTTAAATAGAGTAAATTCACATTTGAAACCAAAGACATCGTCTCATAATTGTTCAAGCAATTGCTGAATTAAGAGTAAAAATTAGAATAAATGAAATCGGATTTCTTACACTCTAAAGATTTTAAGCTAGATGATGCATATTTCTTACTTGATAAAGAAAAGAACGGTTACTTATCTCACGATGAGTTAAAAAAAGTATTAGATTCCTATCATTTATGCACTGTTGACAGAGATATTAAAAATATCTTTAGTCGTTTTGACCGTTACCAAAGAGGAAAAATTACTTTCGAAGATTTTAGACAAGAAATTCTACCTTAATCCAACTATAATTGATCAAATTAACAAAACCACAAAAAAAGCAGGCATAAGTATGCAAGTTATCCTTAAATAACTTTTAATAAAGGTTATTAATTAATGTACATAAAATAAAAATTAATTAGTATTCTATTATTCAAAAATATAAATATATGTATAAATAAATTATGTTAATATATGTTATTATTCTTATCCTTTATGATAATACTTTTTTTTTTCATTTCTCCATTTTTCCAATTTAATTTTGATCTAAAAAGAATTAAATTCCTATCATTTATGCACATTACATTTAGAAATTTAACTAATTAAAGTTAAAAAACTATAATTGAGAAGACATCAGTAAGCTTCTTATTATCGAATAGCCTCTAATAAGGTTTAAATAAATTTTGCATAAAATAAAAATAAGTTTGTTTTATTTATCCAAAAATAAAAAGATATTTGTCATTTAAATAGTGATAAAATATTTCCTTTATTTAACTATTTATTTTTTTGATTTGATTAATTTTATTTTGAAATATTTATTTTAGCTGCTGTCTTTATTTGTTTCTAAATTATTTAAGAAATATTTATTCTTTTATTCCTTTGAGCCATTTTTGGAAATCCCATATTTGTTTTGAAAAAATGATGATAAGATAATTTACAAATAAAATATATAGGTGATAGCACTTTGTCATAAAAAGGCTTCAAATTCAAAAATTTTAAAGATCAAAGAATTAAAAGGAAATAAAGAAATGTTAATATTTTAACTTATTTTTTATTTGTAACAAAAGCAGATTTTTCTATTTTCAGATATCTATTATCAATCTCTAACTAAACAACTAAATCAATTACAAATAAATTAGATGATATTTATTGATAATTAATTAAAAAAATAAATATTATTTAATTTCTCAAAAAAAGATGCAAGAATTTTTTTAAAACTAGAAATTTTAAGAACTGATTCTAGACAAAGAGAATGGAAATAAGAATACCCATTAAAATATATATTCTGAATAAGATGAAAATAATGCCTTGAACTAAGTTAATTCAATAGCTGAATCAAACTTAGAGAGAAATATATCATAAAAAGTAGATCATAAAATAACTTTTGAAGAGTTGAAAAAAAAGTATAACACGAATTTGTCTAAAGGTATTACAGATGAACAAGCAGATGTCATGCTAAAAAAATATGGAGAAAACAAATTAGATTTAATCTAATAAAGATGCTAAATATTTTATTTCTTGAGATAAATGGCGAATGCGTAAACTCTCCAACTTATAATTAGCATAACATTTTTTTTATTGGCTTATTTAATAGACCCTATTTCATCTAGAATTTATCTTGCGATTGCAGTTGTTCTATTTATTTTCATTACCTCATTTATCAGTTTTAAAAAGTATTCTTAAAGCGGAGAATTAATGGACTTTTTAAAATAATTCATAGTACCTTAAAGTGTTGATGTTATTAGAAATAGTTTAAAAAAATCCATTAATTCAAAAAATCTTGTTATTGGAGATTTAGTTATTATTAATTAAGGTGAAAGAATTCCAGCTGATATTCGTATTACATTTTCAGACAATATGTATGTTGATAACTCTAACTTAAATGGAGAAAGTAAACACTAATTATGTACAGATATTTGTTCTCATCCTGAAAGTTATTTAGAAGCTTCAAACATGGTTTTTTTTGGTACTCATTGTACCAGTGGCTATGGAGAAGGTATAGTAGTCAGCACAGGATAAAATAGAATTCTTTAAAAATATATATTGGATTTAGAATACACAGAAAAAAAATTAACAACATGTTTTCATTCATAAGTCAGTAAGCTTTAGCTTTTTATTTTTTGTATTGATTTGCTTTTAGGGATTGCTTTTATTATATTGTCTTAATATGATTTTGGTTTTAGCCTCTCTGAAAGCTTTTTTATTTTTGCTAGCATCGTGGCTGCATCGACTCCTTAAGTATTTTAGTCTAGCTTTCCTATTTAAATGTTTAATATGGCAAAAAGTATTTATAATAAAAAAATATTCGTTAAAAATCTTAAATAAATATAAACACTAGGATCTGTTTCTTGTATCTGTACAGATAAAACTGGAGTATTAAGCTAAAATATAATGGCTGTATAGAATTTATTTTATAAAGGAGCACTTCATAAAAGCAAAAATGTAACTTATCTTCAACAAGGAGAGATTCCTCAATACGATATAGAAGATGCTGATTTTAAGATTCTACAAAAAGCAGCAATACTCAGTAGCGTTGCTAATTTTGATATTTCTAGCTTTAAAGATCAATAAAATATTGATTATATGAATTGCCCTGTGATAGGAGATACAATTGAAACTGGCATTATTAGATTTTATCAATAAATAGAAGATATAAACTAATTGCGTTAAAGATACAAAATTGCCGTCAACCCTGATGGTTCTATTTGTAGAATCCTTTTTAATAATTTAATTAAATACTCTTTAACAATTGTTGAAGAATAGCTATAAGATAGTGACTTGGCTGTTTATATCAAAGGAGTTCCAGAAAGAATTTTGAATATTTGCTCATCAAAAATATTAAATGGGAAATCAACTTAATTGAATAATTAAGAGAAGAAAAAAATTATTTAATTATGTTATGCTTTAAATAGAGATGGCAATAGAATTATTGGTTATGCTAAATTACACTTATCGGCAACTTAGTTTCCAAAAGGATAGACGATAAATATGGTATCATTTGAAAATCTTCCTATTCATAGGACTGATCTTGAATTTTGTGGGATGATTTCGTTTAGAGATCCACCAAAGTAAAATATTCCAGAATCAATTTAAAAATTAAGAGCAGCAGACATTAAGATTATCATGATGACTAATGATCATCCAGAGGTAGCTACTTCTTTTGCAAAATAATTAAATATAATTCCAAAATGGGTCCTAACCAATCATGATTTAAGAGAAAGAAATCCTAATATTTCAAACTTTAAAGCAATTGAATAATGTAAAGCCATTATAATAACTGGTTAAGAAATTGATGATTATATTTTTAAATCATAAAATGAATAAAGTGATGAATTTTATTATTTGAGATAATGGATAAAAAAACCTTATTGTATTTTCACTAGAGTGGGTGGAAACCATAAGAATTTAATAGTAGATATTTGCTAATAAGAAGGTTATATTGTTGCAGGTATTGGAAATAGCACTAACAATTATTCTATGATTAAGTAAGCAAATGTCGGTATTTGTATGAGTAAATCTGGTTCAGACTTAGTCAAAAATTCTTCAGATATTATTTTATTAGAAGATGACTTTTCATTAGTGATTAATGCTATTGAAGAGAGAAGGAAATTATCTGATCAATAATAAAAAATTATTTGCTATTTTTTTTCTTAATATATTATTTATTTAGCTCCCTTTTTATCATTTTTGATATTTAAAATTCCATTACCTCTCTCAAGTATTGATATAGTTATTTTGAGTATTTCCACTCAATTTTTACCAATTATGTCTCTAGTACATGAAGAACCTGATCTTGATTTAATGATAAGAAAGCCTAAAGATTAAGCTTTATGGAAATCTATTTTTATATCTTTATTCTCAGTTGGTATGATTGCTTCTGTTGCTGGTCATTTTGCCTATTTCGTATCATTTAATTATTTTGGATTCCCAGTGAATTCTCTATTTGGGCTAGCTTCATTCAAAGGTTTTGAGTTACCTTAAAAAGATTTTGGAAGCTACAGCAATCCATTACTAAATAATTAACAAGATCCATTTTTTAATCAATATTTGTACAACATAACTAAATTTGATAATTGTAGTAAGCCTAAGTATTAAGAAGATATTTCGAATTTATATCATTAAATCAATTGGTTTGATTTAACTCCTGAAAGCTATGATTTGAGAAAATCTTTACTCTATTGTGATCCAAAAAGTGGAGCATTCTTACCATCTATTGATTGGAGTGAATGCAATATATATGAATAATAAAATTAATCTCCATTAACAGAATAAACAGCTTGCTATACAAAGGAAGCTTTAAATTATGCTTAAAGTGCTTTTTTTATTTCTATCATTTTGTAATAATGGTTTAATGTTTTTATCTTTAAGAGTAGGTAGATAAGCTTTTTAAAAACTTCCTTTGATTTTCTTACATTAAAAGCCTTAGTTTTTTAAACAATTCTTGCTATATTATTGTTATATGTACCAGGAGTTTAAAAACATTTAGGTGGTAGGCCTTTACAATTTTGGTTTTGGACTACTTCTTCATTATTTAATATTTTTTTGCTCATTTAATAAGAGTTCAGAAAGTATTGCTGTAAAAAATATAGATGGTTTTATAAGTATTTTTAATGGTGAAGAAAATGCTAAATATATTCTGTTAAACAATTCCTAAAAATTTTTTCAAATTATATTTATAAACTTTTGTGGTTTATTTCAAATTAAAAAATAGAATACCAGTTTTATTTTTAATTTTATTTTCTTAGTCGTCCTAAGTTAATCTAAAAATTGATTCAATAATAATAATTCTTTTAGCTTTTTTATTAAGTTTTATAAAATACTTTTGAATAAACAAACCAAAATAAAAATAAAAATTATCTAATAAAAATCTAGTGGAGTCATTTGTTTTTATTTACTCTTTTGATTTTTCTGCAAATTTTATTTTTTTTCGAAGCATCTTTTAATTTAAAAGTGTGCTTTTTTTTTTAATTTAAGTTTCTTCCTTTTTTGTATTTTTAATTATAAATAATTAAAGTTGAATGATGAAAAAAAATGTTGAAAAATAAATAATAAATTATTGATAACCATAAAATATAACAAATCAAAATATAAAATAAAAAAGACAAGTTAATAAAAATTAAATAGAAATAATTCAAATTTTTTCAACTATCTTATTCATTTTAAGAAACCAATTAATTATTATTTTGTTCCAAATCCGATTCTTTTATTACTTAAACTTCCAAAAGATAAAAGCTTTTATTTTCTAAATAATAAAAGCAATTTAATAAATCTAGTATACCAATTAATGACAAAATGCAATTCAAAATTGAAGGTTATATTTCAAAATAGTAAAAAATATCGAATATATTCTAAGAAGTTGAAAATAAGGCTAATCCTATGCATCTTATAGAGCTATTTTCTGATTGTAAGGCTATTATTAAGTAATTACATATGATTGAACCTAAAATATATGCAAATCCTTTAAATATTAGACTTATGAAGATAAAAATATAGACAAAATTAAAATTCAACTAATTTTCAGAATGCATAATAAATCCTAATATAATTTGAAGGAAAGTTAATGAGAGTATCAAATACTTCAATATCTTATAACAAAAAGTTACTATTTTTTATTTAGAAGTCAAAAGAAAGAATAAAAAAATTCCTAATATGTTTGCTATGTAATATCTTAATGTTAATATCCCTTAAATATCATATTATTTATAGATGCTATTACATTCTAATAGAGTTGTAATTAAAAATTGAATATGGTCATTAGAGCACATACTTCTAATAGAAGTAATGGTTACAATTAAATAAATATTATTTTGATTCCAGTAAAATCTAAATATACTTTTTAACAAAATACCTACTCCTGTATATTACAAAAAAAGCTTATAATTCTTTGATTGTTCTCTAATTTAAGGAATCCTATTGTAGTATTTTTATACAAGTAACGATCCTGTTAAATTTATAACTAAAGCAATACAAATCATTCCAAATAAATAATAGCCTTATATTTGAAATTATTCAGAACACCAATTCAGAATTAAGCATATTATGTATGGCAAGAAACTCCCAATAGATATAAAAAAAGCCTAGTGAATAAATTTGTGTTTTGTGTAATAAGATGAATCAATTATAATGTATGTTCCACATACATAATTACAAGAAAAAGAAAAATAGAAAAAATAATTTGTAACACAATTAATTAGCTACTTTTGCCTAATAATGATGCCATATATACTATCATACCTACAATAAAAATAACCTATGTAAACATCCATGAGCTTCTAAGAGATCAACAGTAAAATATAATATAAAACCATAAGTTTTGCTATCTAATTAATTATCAAACTGTTAATGTGTATATTTAAAGCAAAAGGCAATTCCAAATTTGCTTATAACACATCCTACAATAATAAATTAAGACATGTACTTTCTTACTATTTCAATTTCAATTTTTATATTGCTTTCTAGTTCCTTTATTTCTAGTAGATCTCTATCCTTTTAGTTTAAATGATTCTTTCCAACATCAACAATTAGTTAAAACTAATTACTATCCATTTCTTTTTTTGTTATTAATCAATTAGTTAGTTAATTAAATAAATGATCTAATTATTTTCTACCAAAAATGAATTGATTCACACACTTAAGTTCAAAAACAAAGAATTAAAATTCTAATTCACTAAAACTAAAGTAATATAAATATTAATACAAATAATACAAATACTTTCATTCTCTTCCTAAAATCTTAGTATTTTGAAATTAAAATATCCTTTTTGTAAATAGATAATTCCCTCTTTTTTGTTTACAAAATTGTAATTAATAAAATTTATTCTTAATTAGTAAAAAATAAATTTTTTTAATAGAGAGATACTTATGATTTAGAAAGATATTTTACTCTTAAATAGAAGAAACTTTTTGTTGAGCCATATCAGATTGAAAAAATAATTAATAAATATATAACATCTTTTTAGGTCTTTGCTTAATAAAATTAAAGAAGAAATAATTAAATTATATGAATTGTGTTTAATTTAGAAATGCATTATTACTTATTGAATTTAACCACTTTTTTTTACCTAACTACTATTCTGATAAAAGAATTTTCATGATAATTAAAATTTTTTAATAAATCATTTTTTGATTTTTTTTCCAAATTAAGAATAATGAAAATAAGGGTAAATAATTTTAATAAAATTCTCAGTATTTATTAAATTTGATATTGAGTATAAATTAATATTTAAATTACAATTTATTTATTATTTTTTGGTCTTAAGTTAATAATTTCATAGCCTACTTTTTACTATTTGATAAAAAACTATGCAGGAACCTATATATTTATAAATTGAACAAATTATTAAGAATGAAAATTAATAATAAATAAATACCTGGTATTAAACAAATAGGAAATAATATGATACCGAAAAATATAAGCAGGATAGATATTCCTAGAGATTTTAAAAATTTTTATTTTTATGGAATTACATATTTTTATTCATCAATATTCCAATACAAGTAATTTGGTGTAAAAATAGCTAAACATACTAAAAATAATGGCATAAAAACTATCATTCCAGCTGTAATTAAAATAAAAATAAAAAGCCTAGGAACAAACAAGACTATTTTTTAATAATTCGGGTTTTCAACTGGGTTTGATCTCGAAAATTATTTCCCTATGTTTTTAAAATAAATATTTAATACTTGCAAAATTTATAATTAATTTCTTACCTGGACAACCCAAAATATTTAAGTGACTAAAGTGAGCATAAGAAATATCTGGAGTCCTACAAATCCAGCAAAAGTGTTTTGAACAGATTGGACAGTGGATTCGATTGCATCCTATTTATAATTTAAAAAAGATATTCTTTTTAGATAAAGGTGTTATATTTTATAATTACCCGAGGCCTTTTATACTCTGCTTTTACATGTAGGGCAGAAAGATATAATGAATTTTTAAACAGCACCTTGAAACTCTTCTTAGATGACTTCATCACATGTTTTACCTAAATATATTTTATAATTTAATAAAAATTATTACAAATAATAATTTACCTTCATGCCAATTATTTCCACATTAAAAGCACATTTCATGACCACATTTGCATATAATCTTTGGATCACTTTAGCTTGTCTTACAATAAAATGTGCATCCAGGACGATTACACCATTTAAGAGTTGGATCAGAATTAATAATTTTGAGTTCTTTAAATTTTTAATATTTCTAGAATGTTTTGGTATCAAGTATTTTTTGTAAAATTTGATCAGTAAATTGAGCTGTACAATTCTCCTAATTATTTTTTAATATTAAATAACAATTTATTTTTTTTTATAAATTTATCATCATTTTTAATTTAAATTAATTAAGTAATAGAATGCTATCAAAATTTTAATAGTATGTAATATCAAAAATTGAATTTATTGATAAACAATAATAATTTGTGATATTTCTTTTCAAAATACCTATCAATCTAATTTCATAACTAAAATAATTTAAATTATTACATCAGGGCATTTTATTTGAAGCACCTAGGAGGTATTAATGCAATTTTCAAGATACTAAAGGGTACAGCTTTTACAGAACGAATGATTACATAAATCAAGATTGTAGAAGTACTCTTTTTAATAAGATAAACAGCATATATCACATGTAACTCCTCCTTCGGCTTCTGATAAAAAATAGTTTTTGGTTTAAACTCTACTATTATTTCTCATCTACCTGTTTTAGAAACAATTTTTAAAATTTATAGGATTGTTTGCTTAAAATTCTGACAATTCTATTACTTATTCATTTTTATTTTTACTATCTTAAATTAAGCTGTTTTCAATATCAGGAATTTTTTCATCTCCTTGATTCATTTAAATTTACTTTAAGTATTGTTTGATTGCTAAAACCTAATTGAATTTATTTTATTCATTTACTTTTTAGTTATTATTTTCTATGTCTATTACAATTTCCTACTGTCTTAGCTAGCTTTAGTAAAAACTTTTATCTACTAAATACTATAAAAAGCTTTGCTTATTAAGACATTATATATGTTAATTATCAATAAGAGTATCTAATACATCTTGATATGTGAATTCCTAAATAGTCATTTCTATTAATCTAGTAAAAACCCATTTTGCTTTTAATTCTAATGTTATATAGTCTTACTAGCTTCTGCTTTAGTTAGATACCATGCTATTTGTTTCTATTTATATATCATTGTTTTAGTTCTTACTACCATCGCTAGAAGCTTGATCATTCTTACTTAGGATGGAAACTACTTAATCTTACTCTTTGCTTGATAAAACGCTCTTTTATGATTTAGATTGGAACTTTAGATTTTCATCTTTTTATGTGTTTTGCTAAGTATAGATTGTATATTTAGTCCCACTAACAGACTCATACGTTGAGTTAGTTAATGCTGTTATTATAGTTTATGTAGTAGAAAGATTCTTGTTTGATCTTTATTTGCTAGCAAGTCCTATTTTACTACCTTATGTTACTTTACTTATATTAGGTTACTCAACTATATCTCTAGTTGATTGTATTGTACACTCTTCCTCAAATTTGTTCATCTTTGTATTGGTCTTTTTAATAGTTCTATATACTTTATTTTGTTAAGTTAATTGAAATTTGTTTATAAAAATAAATCAAATTTTGTTTCTAGTAGATGCCTGTTTAAGATTTATTAATTCTTAGAGGTTTTTTGCAAAATTTTAAATATTATAAAAATTAATTAACAAAAATGACATTATTAAAATATGAACCAATCTGTTTATTTTTTATTATTCTTTTAAATTGCAGATTTAAACGAACTTACTGTTTCCTAGTCAACAAATTTTAAATACTCATACCTATCGTTTGTTTATCTTTTGCTGAACTTAAATTTTTTTTTACTTCATTTTTACATTTTTTTAGCAAGCAATTTAGAAATAATAAATCATTTTTTTAATCTTTCCAAATCATTTTATTTTTTATTAAAAGAAAAAATTTTAATTAAAAAACAGATTAATTCAAAAAAAAGAAAAATTGTTGATTTCTCAAGTGAAAATTCTGTAGAAAATTCGTTTAAATGTTAAATTATTTAAAATGAATACACTTTCAAAATAAAAAATTAGATGATAGATAGATAACTAATTTATTTACACTTTTTTAGTTGCTAATAGAAGCAAAGAAAAGTAGTAGTTTTGTGTCTCATAAAAGCTCATTAATTTTTTAATAATTTTTAGAAAAAATATAAGAGTAACTTTGTTAATCTTAAATGAAGATTATCATGGATTTTATGATTTAAATTTAATATTTTATTTAATAAAAAAACTGAATATTAAAACTAATTAATAATTATTAAGAATACATTCTTTCAGAATCACTATTCAATTTTATACAAAATAATTTTTGAAATTTTAGATTTCCACTAAATATGATAAATAATTGCATCATGTAAACTTATTAAATTACAATAAGAATTTATTTTTAAAACATTTTATTCAATAAAATACTTTATTAAATACTCAATAACATTTAATTAAAATCATTTGATTTTTTAAATACTTTTTGTAAATAAATCCAATTAAATCAATTCCACTAAATAATTTTTAAATGATTTATAAAATCTTAAATTTAAAAATTAAGTTTGGAGAAAGAATAAAGAAGTATTTGAAGGAGGATATTTACCAAAAGAGAAATAAAGATTTGATACTGATAGTATAAAATATTAAAATTATAATAATAAATTTTATAAAAATAAATCATTTTTTGTAGTAAGTGTAGTGGTTTCCATAGTTAGATGATGAAGTTGAATAATACTATTTTTTTATTAAAAAATCATTAAAAATTTTTATTTAAAGTATTATTTATTTACATTAAATCCAGTCTATGCCCATGGAGAAGTTCCAAATTAATTAGTATTGTAAACGTTTTATACTCTATGGTTTTATGTTAATGGATCCTGAGAGAGATTATGTCTTTGTCTATATAAAAGTTAAATTAATATTTTAAAAGAATATCTATACAATTTACTTGATAATTTGCTAATTAACTACATCGAGTTCTTTCTCAGTTTACTATATTTTTAATCTTAAAGTAAAAGGAATAAAAAATGTTTGTTAAATTAACAAAATATATTTTACTATATTTTATCTAGCTATCTATCATATCCAGCTCCAGGAATAGGTGGTTTTTTTGCATTTCTATCACCTCCCCATTAATTTTCATATTTATCAAATTAGTAATCTTTTTAATATTGTTGTTGTTGTTGCTGTTGCTGTTATTGGCTTTTTGAAGAATATTAAGAATTATTAATGTTATTTTCTATGTTCTACTGACTCAAGTTATCTTTTTTATAAATTTCTTCTTTTGATAGAATAGCTCTGCCTGCATTCAAGAATTCTTTCTATTTAAATTAAATAGTATTATTATAATATATTTATTATAAACATATTATACTATCCAGCGAGTCTAAGAAATATAAAATTATTAATTCAATAAAATATTACATGATTTCTTGATGATGAATGTTGCATTAAATCTAAGTTACTTTCTTGTTTATATGGATATGATTTACTATTTGACTGTTATTACTGTTAAGTATAATTAGTAGGAATTTATGGTGGAGGATAATCATTATAAGGCTAAGAATAAGCACGTGGATTATTTTATCTATTTAATTGTTAACTAGACCCATCGCTTTTAAAGTACTAATCAAAGACAACAAAGTTGTTATTTTATGCTATATATTTAACTAAATTATAGTGTTTTTTAAGGAAAGCTATCAACTTGGGAGAAGGACGATCATATGCTAACTTTTCAGGTGAAGTTTACTCACATTAAAGCATATATTCAAAAAGAAGCTACATGCATTTTAAAATATATTTTAATTTAATTAATTTTTTCATTTCAAATTTTTACTTTTCCATATCCTTATCTTTGGCATGACTCATGTACATAAAAGTCAAGTACACAAAGTGGTTTAATTTCTTTAATATTTCCCATCATATCTCGATAAAAAAGATTCTTTTACCCAACTTTAATAAACCCTTAGCAAGATCTACCTTCTGCGACAATATAAACTCTTTAGTCAGTTCCTTAAACCTTATCAAAATTAGTAATTACTTGCTTTAATCCTTGAGCCTATTAAAATTATATATTTTTATATCAATTTTTTAATATTTATTTAATGCTTACAATAGCAGATTTCTCACCCATAGTATTTAAAACCTATGCTAATTGCTATTCTTGTTAGCTACTAACTTTGTTTCTGCTACCCTTAGGTACATACACACCCAAGCCTTGCTAATCTAATTAGACTAACTTATTTATAATGAAATTAAACTCCATTTTATTTTTGTTTATTTGACTTTTTAACTTAACCAATCAATGATTTTAACTTTCTTAAATAGATTAGTGGGTTTTTTTTTCTTTTGTTCAATAAAGATATTGTAATATTTAATAATTAGAGTTTGTTTTAAACAGTAATTCAATGATTTTTGCAAAACTCTATCTATCGTCTTGATTTTTATGATTGTTAATTTTAAAAATTCATTCATATTGTTGCTTTAATTTTTTTTAAAAAAAGCATTCATTATCTATCATTTTTGATTGAAACATTTTCAATTATAACAATTAGAAAACTTCTATTTCTAAATTCATTGGATGATCAATCAGCAATCATTTAACTAATACTTTTTGAAATTTTCAATTTTTGATGTTAATAAACATTCAAAATAAACAGAAACATTTGCACTTAATAAAACAATTTACTTTTTTAATTAAATTGAAAAATTTTTAACTTAAATTTATTGTATAATCAATCAATAAAAGAATTTTTATAATTTTTTTTTGGAAAATGAAATAAAATATAACTAATTTGCTTTCTATTAAAATTTACATGTCTTGAATTTTGATACTGAAAATCTTTGTTAAAAAATATTGAAAAGAAATAGAAATATTTTATTAATTAATAAATTAATTAATCTAATTGAGTTTGTATCAATAACTAAATGAGTACATAACCCAACCAAGTAAACTGGAAAATGAAAAAAAAAGACCTTCTCTTTTAATTAATCAACAATTTTCATTAAAGTTTTAAAAAATGAAATTTTTTGTTAAAATCTTTAAAAAAGAGTAAATTTTAAATTATGAATAAAAATAAAATAATTTATTTTTTGTTAAAATTAAATAAAACATAATTATTTTTGTAAGATTAAAATAAATATTTCTAATTTGCTTAAAGAATTAAAATTAAAATAAATTAAAATTATTTGAAGTAAAAAGATGAAATAAAAAAACCACTAGTTTATTAAAAAAATTGAAAAAAACAAAATATTTTTGAAATTTTCTAACGTGAAAAAAAATAAATTAAAATAAATTTAAAAAATTGAAAATTCTACTTAATAACACTGAATATTTGTTTATTGCATCGAATTGTTTGTTAATTTTTTTAATTGGATGAAATTTATATATTTCTTTCTTTTCAAAGATTAATTTATTCAGCTACACTTAGTATTATTATTAAACATCAAAGATTTTATTGTTTAAATGTCTGACCCAAATATAAGAAAAAGCAAGGATTCCTTAAAGCTTAATAAGTTTAATACATTTTAGATTACTGAATCTAAATTCTTAGATTCTTAAGCTAAGGGAAAGAAATTAATATTTAAGCATTTTAGAAACGCATTTATATTAGGAGCCATAACTGAGTTCATTATCATTAACACAAGAATATGTAAAATATATTAGGAGAAAAACTACATTAATTTTTAAATGTAAATCTTCATTTAGATGAAAACATTATACAAAAAAGTACTACAAGAAGACTAGGTAAATTATTAAATTTAAAAAATCGCTTTCTATTAGTTAATAGTTTATATCATATTTAATAACTTTTCATTTTTAATAATTGCAGAGGCTAAAAAGAAGGAAGATGATAATTTAGTAGAAAGAAAATAACTCATGCTTTAAAAAAATAATCAAAATAGTTAATAAACCGCTCAATGAAAATATAAATAATCTTAGAAAATAAATAAATTAATTCATTCTATTTTAAAATAGTTTCTCTGTTTATATTCAATAATAATGTAAATAAACTCTTTTTCATTTAGAATTTTAGTTGAATGAATCTTCCAGAAATGCTATTCTATCTAAATTTGATAAATCTTTGTTTGTTTGATAAGCGCTGCTATTATAAATTATTTTTTGATATTTTTAAAAAATCTAAATTTAAAAATATTAAAGTGAAAAGTGAGCAAAAAATATTTTATTCTCTAAAAAATTATCAAATAAAAAATTCAATATTCAAAAATAATCTGAATTTATTATTTAAAAATATTTAACCTAATAATAGTTAGTTAAAATATTCATATCTACTTGTGATAGATTTGAATCAAATATTTAACTCTTCATTAAATAAAAAAAAAACACAAAATTAAATATTCTCTCATTTTTTTTTAAATAAAATATTTTTATATCAAGCTCATATACTAACTTGCAAATATTATCTTTCTAATTTAAATACTCAGCTCTAACTATTGGTATTTTTTGTCAGTAATTCTAAATTCTTGTTTAAATATCCTCTCCAATTTGATAACACTGTTAATTATTCTTAGAACATCATCCACCAAAGCTTAATTCTATTTCTTCATAATCAACACACTTAAATAAATTTCATATTGTTTAAAAAATAAAAATAGTGGTTTATAAATAAATTGTTGTTATTAGCATGTGATAATATTCTTGAATCATCTTTCAACTATTTTATAAATTTGGGTAGATATAAAAAATAAAGATATTTGGTATTGGTTTTTATCTAAACTTAATATGAAAAAAAGTTAGCCTAAACAATAAGAATTTAATATTTTATTAGCTGATGAAATTTATTTTATTTTTTTTTGGGGTGAAATAAATCCTCAATAATCATAAGCTGGCCTTCATAAAGTTTATATGATTATTTAAGATTTTAACAGATATTTAGGTATTTCAAATAATTAATATTTATTTTTACACTATAAAAATAACTGTAATAATTATTAGTCCTTTGAATTTTTCTTTGTATTTGCACAATTAAAGAGTAATTATAGCTTAAATACTCAAAAAATCTTTTACACAATAAAAAATCCTACGATTAGCATTTAATTTAAAAATTCAGATATGGAACAAGGATTACAACTTTGGAAACAATTGTTTGGAAGAGTTAGAGAAGTTGATTATGAAGATTTTAATGATTAATTTCATGACTTTGTAAAATAATATGGCGATTGTGATTTAGATGAATATTAAATGAGGTATATCAGAGAGTTAATTGACCCTGACAGATAATTTAGAGTATCTATTAGCGATTTTTTAATATTTTTTACAAGCTATTGGAATATTCCATCCAAGAGAAAGCTTGTGTTCAACTATGAGTTTAAGATAAGTGAAGAAAATTAAAGAAAAAGCCATAATGATTTAGATTATATTGAATTATAAATACAAAATAAATTCTAAAAGTCTGAAATAGTTTTCCTTCAAACAGGTAAAAATAATCATGATGAATCTAATGATAATTTTTTGATATATTAATAATATAAAAAAACCTTTTTAAAGCATTTTGTTTATTTGTTTTTAAAAAATTAAAAAGATTTTAATTTGAAAATATGTATTTCTTAAAGGATTTATATTAATGTAAATTAATAATAAAATCAAGGAAGTACTGTTGATATTTATAGAGATAGGATTATTCTAAATAAAAAGGTAGAGTAGGATTTAAATAAACTTGATGTTTTGAAGATGGGAAGCAGTACAAAGAAAGGCATAAATGATATTGTTTTTCCTGATACTTATGACATTTTCCCTACACACTGTAAGATAGGTATTGGTACTACTGGTTACTATGTAAAGGATTAGAGCAAAAAGATGAATAGAATGAGATTTATTATAGGGGAGAAGAAACCTTTAGTTTTAGATTATAAGATGGTTTTCGAAATAGGAAGTAGTGGATGTCGCTTTGCTGTTAGAAAAATATATCCAGAACCTACTTTTGAAGAAATAAACATGAATTTTGTAAGCTACATTTTTACTAGTTAGTATAGTTTAGAGGCTGAGTTATAGGATTTTTAAAATAAATCTTAAACAAAAAATTTTCATAATGTTAAAGAATGGAGAGAAGATTAAATATAAATTAAAAAAAGTTAGCAAAAATAGTCTTAAGCAGCAACAGATCCTGTTGGAGAATATTGCTTTGAAATGGATTGTATAGAGGGAGAACTTAAGGGTTAAACTTATACACTTAAAGGAAACTCTAAAAGTCTAACAATAGGTAGAGATAAACAATCGGATATTTAAGTTAAACACATAAGTGCTGCTTAAAATCATGCAGTTATCTATTTTAACAAAACATACGGGGTGTGGGTTTTAAAGGAGTAATAAAAAACACTTGGAACTTATGTATATCTAGCAAACTATGATTAATATGTAAATAATACACATAGTAACTTTCATTTAATACAAAGTGGGCTCTCTTTTGAACTTCACAATTACATTTTTCATCCCAGGCTTGTTTACAAGAAATTAGAAGAACTCTGATAAAATAATAAAACACATAAAAAATTAATGTTTGAAATGCATTTTCCAAAAATTTATACATAGTAAATAGCAACTGGCAAAGAATGATCAATCGTTTTAACATTTCAAATTGTATTTTTCATCATAAATTTTTTAGTATAAATTGGGAGAACCATAAAATAAAAAGTAAACATGTTAAAACGGATGCTTAGCGATGAAGATTTAAAAAGAAATAATAATATTTATTAAACAGCATTCAGTAAATAAATAAAAATTTATCTATTTTATTTGTAAATTTTATTTCTTTGTTTATTTACATTTTTTATTTTATAAATCCTGCATTTTGATCAGTTGTAATCACTCGAATTATCTTTTTATGGAAAAAAATTTTTTATTAATTTGGAAATAAAATTCATGACTCAATTTTTGATAGCACACTTAATAGTTAGAAATTCAATTTAATTCATTATCTTACTGCAATAAATTATTTAAGCGTTATTAATGGTTGGTTCAGTAACATCAAATTGTTTGCTTTTACATTTAAAATAATTTGATTTAAAAAAGTGAGCAGCTCAGACTCTTATTTACAATTAAATAAAGATTAGTGTATGCACTATACTATAATTATTTCTTTATTTAAGATTTATTTAAAAATATCCATCTTTTACTTAACATTTCAAATAATTCTCTTAAGAAGATGATTTAAAATCAGCTTCTCTGCTAGAAATCTATGATACTATAGCAAAATAAAATACAACTCATTCTTAATTTTAATTAAACAAAATGAAAAAAACTGATTCATTTGATAGTTTATTTTTGGTAATTCAATGATTTTGTATTTTTCAATAGCCTTAATATTAAATAAAAATTAATTCTTGCTTTGAAAATAAAATTTTGTTTTTAATTTGTAGGTTTATTAAAAGAAAATGGTCTTAATTGATTTCTTATTTTTTGGAGGATTGCATTCATTTTTAACTATTTTAGTTATTTTTTTAGCAATTACATGCAAGATATTTTAGGAGTGTTTTAGAATGTTTTAATAATGATTCTTTATTTTATTAATTTGTTACACTTTACATTTTATTTAAATATGCGATCAGTAACTATCTGAAAAAAACCAAAGCATAAACATTCTACAAACTGTAAATTATTTAATTATTATTTTGAGCACTTCCTTTAATAGTTACTCTATACGTTTACAGAAAGGCAGAATAGAATAGAATTGTAATCCTAAAGTGAAGTTTAAGAAATTTAGTTTGAGCCATATTTTTTAAGATGAAAAAAATCACCAAAATAAGACGAACAAAAGTAGAAATTTCAGATAAAATAAGATATGAAAACAAATTTAATATTAAAAACGAGTCTAATAATAATTTAACATTTATTTGTTATGAAATATTGAAAAAATTTAGCTTAGATTGAAATATAAATCATAAATCTTGGTTAAGATTATTTAATTCTGGAATAGCTTATCCAGTTGCAGAGGTATTATTTAAGTTAATTAATTGCTATGTCAATTTTAAAACCATATTTTCAAGGTTGGATATTTTAGAATCAAGCTTATTAACATTGTTATTGAATATTATGATGTCTAAAGATATTAATAATATTATCAAACCAACTAAAACAATTAATATTGTTGTTCCCTGATTTAGCCTTTTGAATTCTTCAGTTCCAACTAACTTTCCTGAACTTTAAACTTTAGTTCCCTTTTTCTATTGGTTTTCTTTGTCCTTTGGATTATTTTTGTTCAAGTTGAGTTCATTTTTTGTAAGAACTTACTCGAATTATTACTTATTAGAATTGTTTTAGTTTTCTTCAGGCTTTTTGGGTTACAAAATTTTTCTTATTCTACCAATCCATATTTCATAATCTTCTTTTAAACCTTGTTCATTTCTTTATGTAATTGTTTTCTTCATCATAGTATTTTTATTAAAAGTAACCCAACCTTTACAAACTAAAAGACATTTATCAGGACTTCCTTCAACAGGTGAAATCTCCCATTTCTCCTCGGTTGAAAAGTAACCACTATAAGGAACATCAAACACTTTGCTTGTGCTTGAAATTATTAAATTTTCCCTATTATTATTTTTAAATTATAAATAAAATTTAATGATTTTTTTCTACGAAACAAATATGCATTATTTCTTTCAAAAAATTCCTTGATTTCTACAAACGATATGTTCAATTATACTAACTAAATGCTAATAAAAAAATTCCATGATTTCTACTAACTAAATGCTAAAAAAATACAATCTAAATGTCTTAATTATAACTCCTAATAAAAAATGAATTTATTTTGATTTAGAATATATTTATTTACCCTTCTTTTTTGTATGTTTGGATCTTTTGGAATCTACTAGTATCTCTGAGAGGAACTCCTGAAACTTTGATAACCAAATTACATTCTCTGGTAAAGCATTTCAATTCTTCATTCTATGCCCATTCTGTAATTTTAATATCAGTTGATCCATTTTTTTCCATATGCTAACCATATGAAAATATTGCATTGTCTCCGATAAACTTTTCAAAGAATGAATCTACAGAAACTGGAAGGATACACTTTAAAAGTTCTTTATTTTCATCTGTTGTTTCTGGATTTAAAATTTCGACATCAGATTATTCAACTACTAAACTATCACCTCCTGCTTAACTACCTTATTCGCTTAAGCTATCATCTTTATCTGATCCTTTTGATATAAATAAAAAATAAATGAATTCTTTCTAAAATTGTTTTTAAGCTATTTATTACCATTTTCTTTATCTACATCTTAAAGAGGTTCTCCTTTCCAGATGCCATAAAGGAGCTTATAAGCAGATTCTCTATTCCAAAAAGAGCAGAAAAAGTGAGATTTTTATTCTTTTGTCTTAATTTCAATTGCATTATTTATAAAACCTAACACTGCTTCCTTCTTTATATCTTGAATTTCATTCACATTAATAACTCTCTTTTAATATAAAAAATGGCTAATGTAAATTATGACATTTATTGAACATTTAAAAATGAAATTATGTGTTTTTAAAGTTATTTTTACTTTTGTTTTGAATCCTAAAACTGTAGCATAAAAGCAAATATAATTTTCTGCAATAAACATTCTTCCATGTTTCAAGATACCATCTTAGTATGCACAACTAAAATCTTCAAAAATGATTTCCTATTTGATACAAAATCAGTTCTTTCTACCTCAAAGTTTAATTTGAAAATGATCTAATTTCTAATATTGCTATTTGTGACAAAGTATTACATCTTTTGGTAAACCAAAAAGCTAAAGAAGTCTCTTTTTTGATGACATCTTGAAAATTGAATAAAAATTAATTTATATTAATATTTAGAGATTTGTGATAAAAACTAAATTAAAAGAAATAGTTAAGACTAATAATATTAATGAAAATAATCTAAAAATATATCTTACAGATAACAAAAAAAACATATGGCTAAGAATTGAATATTCTTTCATTAATAATATTAATTATTTCATTCATTTCAAACAATAATTTGATTATTGTCATAGCAATATTTAAACTATAATAAAATAGAAATATCATCATATCTTTTTGCCATTTTTAGTTTAATTTTGTCATTTAAGAATTAAAAATAAGTTAATACTTTAAAATTAAATAAGGAAAATATTATTAAAAATAATTCAAAAAGATTTTATTCTGTTTTTGTTACAACCTTTATTTAAGCGATTTAATATTATCTTTAACTTTTAATTTTTATTAAAAATGTAAATCATAGTAAAAAATGTATTTGTTTGTTCATCTAAATTTCAACTTAGTTTATTTTAATCTTAAAAATAGATGCTAATTTGTTTGAATATTTTTCAAAATTATTTATCTCAACAGTAATAAAATATTAACTTTAATATAATCTTATATCATTTGGTTACAAATTTTTTTTTCAGGATTTTAATTATGCTTTTTTTTAAGATTTCACAGAAATCAACTTATTGATTCTTTTTTGCTTGTTATTTTGCTTTTTAAAAACTTTAGATAAAAATTTTAAAAATATGAAAAAGCGATTAATAATTGAATCCATCAGATAGACTTTATTTTTAAGAATATGAACTATCTGGTTATTTTTGATTGTAGATTATATTTATTGAATTTTTATAATAAAAAGAAATAGATAGATTGCACCTATCTATTAATTTAATTACAAATTATTTTGATTAAAAAAAAACATAAATTATTAATAGTCAATAAAAATCTTAAAATATTGGTTGTTTAAAGAAAGGCTATAAGAAACTCAATAAAACAAACAAACAAAAGTTCTTATTTTACTGTTCTAAATTTTTTATTAACAAAAGATCATCTTCAAGTCAATAATGAAAATTAAAACAAACAGTTGGCTATTCGCCTCATAAAAATCAACTAATCTACAATCAATATGGCTAAAAGAAAAAAAACCTCTCAAGCAATCAGATCTAAATAATTTATAAGTTACTCCAAGCTATTTTTAAAAGCGCACAAAAACATTCAAGAGACTAGTCAAGCGATACTATTATATTGCTAACAATAATCTATATTACTGTGAGGTAGTCATCCAATTTAGCTAAATTTATTTTAAATATGATTTTTAAACTCAGAATTAAGCAATAAATACATTTATCACCATTTATATTGATCATTATTAATTGCTGTTTAATTTAACTCATTTATAAAATTTATAAAGAGCTATATCTTTAATGCTTATTTTTTAATATACAAACTCTTGGCATTATTCTATGGTTAATTATATTTTTTAATCAAATAGAAATAAAAAAGCACTTCAATAAAAGGAATGCTAGACCTAAGCTTGGTTTATGCTGAATTTTATGAATCAAAAGTGAAAATTTTAAAAAACAACACCTATATTATCTGTTTGAGGCAAGATTCTTCATTTGTAGAACTATTAACAGAAAATAAATAAATATTTACTGAGTGGTGCGCAGTTCTTAGACGGTGTTGCATTATGGTAGACTTTCATAACTAATTCAATATTCTTAAAATGATTGGTAAAGGCGGATTTTCCAGAGTAATTATTCTTTAATTTATTATTCCCTTTTACTTGCTTGCTTGTCTACTTTCAGAGCTTTGTTATTTTTAACATTCTATAATTAAAGATAAACCAATATGCTTTGTTTTCTAATTATTTTTTGTTAGATTCTAAGAAAGCTCTAGAGATTAAAAAATCATCTAGTATTTTAAATATTATTTTTCACTTAATTATATCTGTTTACTCAAAAAGTTATTTAAATAAATTATTGTTCATTTACAAAGGTGTTTCTTGCCTAAGATAAGTTCTCCCGTGAAAACTATGCAATCAAAGTTATAACAAAGGATAAGCTATTATAGCAGACAAAAGGGATTGTAAAATTCATTTCTTTATTATATTGCTAATTAAAAGAAAAGATAAATAAATTTATTTTATCAAAAGAAATCTCTTCTAAATGAAATTTAAATTATGAAAGATCTTAATGATGTTAATGGATGTCTTAAGTTAATAGGAGTTTATGAAACAGACAGCTCTGTGAATCTTATTTTAGAATACATTAAAGGTGGTGAGCTTGTAAAAAAAATAAAATTATAGGATAAACAAAACTTAACAATAGAAAGCATGAGATAGCTTATGTAAAATATACTTGTTGCTCTTGCTCATATACATTAGAGAAAGATTATTCATAGAGATCTAAAACCAGATAATATCTTAATAGAAGATGATATCAGTTCTAATAAGGTTAAAATTGCTGACTTTGGTCTGGCTACCTATGACAGCACAATTTTGAATGATTTTTTATTTAAAAAATGTGGTACTCCAGGATTCTTAGCCCCAGAAGTTCTTTCCAATAAAGACACACACAAATTATATGACTAAAAAGTTGATGTCTTTAGTGCTGGTGTCATATTTTATATATTGTAAATTATTTGTAATTAACAGTTATCCTAATAATACAAATTCTTTATAAATAAGGCTTTGCGGGTAGTAGCCTTTCAAAGGAAGTAATCACAGATAAGTAGTTGAACAAAATAAAAAGTGTGAAATCGACTTTTAAATACTTGATCAAAATCAAAAAATTCCATAAGCAGGTAAATTTTATCAAATTTTTCTTTTAAAACTTAATAAAAAAATCTTTTCTTCTTTCCTCATAATTAGTAAGGAACTTATCTTTATTATATCTGTTCAACCTAAAAAACATTTGGTTTCTTCAAAAATAACATAAAATAGCTTTAATTTATTCAAGAATTTTTGTTAATGTTACTGAAGAATAAATGATAGCATCAATATATGAACACATTTTTGCTTTAACATTTTAATTTTAATCAATAGTAAATAAATCAAATTATTAACTAAAGGAGAAAATATTCATCAAATATTTTTTATAACAATTATTTTTGAATAAAAAAGCAAAAATTTTAGTGAAGTAGATGTTATCAAAAGACCCTCTCAATAGGCCAACATCTTAAGAATGTTTAAATAACATTTTCTTTAAAGAAAATATTCTAAACAACTCTTTTAATCTAGACCTAAACAATTATGATAGTTAAAAGTAAGAAAATTTTTTAGATAATTCTCTTCTTCAAAAACATTTATAATTATTTATTTATTAAAATAAAAAAATTTAATTTCAGCTTGAGAAATCATTTATTAATATTTCGTGAATATTATAAGGTTTTAGTCATTGGATGGTCTTAATAAACTTAAAATTGAATCTTTAGATAGGAATTCTTAAAATGATTTGTATTGGGTCAATCCTATATGGAAAGGATAAACGAATACTGTATAAACAGTGACTAAGCTATCTTCAATTTATATTCAAATAAATGATGTAAGAAAAAGAAATAAAAGTAATTTTGCACCTATGGTAAATGCTCATGCTGAGGAGAGCAAAGATGATGACAGTGGAATGACTAGTTCTGTAAGAGAAAAAAGAAGCGCTAGTGCAGATTACGATTTTCGTAATAAATATATGGTAAATTAAAGTCTTCATATAACGGTACTGAAAAAGAATAAATAAGGGGATGATCAAACAAATAATGACAATGCTGAAGTATCTATTGATAATAATATAGATAGCATAGAAGAAAATTTTGAGAATGCAGGGTTTGATTCTAAAAATTATATTAACCAGTTAGAACAGTAGAAAGGAGATGCCCAGTTGAAAAAATAATTAAGTGATTCAAATAATAATATAAATCTGAAGGTTTCTATATTTAAGAAGAGTTAATTTTTAGATTCAAACAGGGAAGACTATAAACCAAGCTTAAAATCTAGTGCAGCAGAAGGAATAGAAAATGAACCAGGAATAAATTAGTTAGGTCTTGATCAAAATATTCAAGATAATTTATTCTAACAAAAAACATTTAATAATATGGGAAATAATAAAAATTTAGGTGTAAATTTAATAACCTAAGTGTCTTATCGAGAACGATAAGAAAATTCTAAGTTAAGCAATTTCTATGCTGATGAAAAAGGGATCATAGATGATGACTATAATACAAGGCAGTATTCTTCGAATCGCAGCATAGAATATAATCTAAAAAAGAATGAGGCTCTTGAAAATCATTGCTAGAAAGTTAACCATATCAAAATAAAGCTCAGGGATTTTAATAGTTTAAATATGATCTAGTAAATTGCTGCACCTAACATTTTCAGTAAAGATAATTAAAATTATAACCAAGAAATCTATGAAGATGAATAAATTCAATTTTATTCAAGATAAGGAATAAGAAACAGTACTTTAAATTAGAATAGCTGCTAAGAAGCTGATTTTAGAGTAAGTGAAGTAGAGGAAAATATTAGCTCAAGACACTTTACTACTATTAATCGTAATCTTATTTTCAGATATAACCCTTTTGACTGCAATGTATGTTTATGAGGAACATGTATTTATTGTTCCTTTATTACTCCAAAGCAATATCTTAAAATAAAAAAACAAATTGTTCAAGATAAAAATTAAAACTTTAATATCAACCAAATAACCAATAACCAATCTGTAGTTATAAAATAAAGAATTTAAAGAGAAAAAAAGACTTTTTAATCGATCAGAATGTTAATCAAAAATAAATTACAATTTAATAATCAAAGATGGAAATTATTAGTAAAATAAAATAAAATGTTAATAAAAAAAATAGAAAAAACAATCATAATAAACAAAAAACTAACCAACAGATAATGATATTAAGCTAGCTATTAATTTACATGAATTCATATTTTAATTTCAATAATATAATATATCTAAATAAATCCTAAATTTCTATATATAGAAATAAATAATTAATATAATCCTATTTATTTTACTAGAAACTTATCAATTGTTATTCCTATTTTATTTTTATATTTACTTTATATCATAATAATAAAATTCACAGTTTCTATTACTTCATATTTTATTTGAATCTAAAAATTAGAAAAAAAAATAATTTTAGAAATTTTGTGGTAGAATAAAAATGTTAAAAAAACCTTTTTAATTACTGTCAGTTTTCTAAATTAAGGTGATATAATTTTCTGATTTTTTAATTTTCGTTCATATTTAATTTTTAGAATATAATAAATTTTTTTTGGAAATAGAGTGATTGTTAATGAGGAGTTACTTTATTTTTAGAAATAATTTTTTACACAAAAACATAATTCAATATTTTATAAATTGAAGAATTTATTGATTAAGATATTTGTTAGAGAAAATAGAATAAAAATATGTATATTCATTCATTTTTTACTATTTGAATTCCAGGGTTTATTTGTATAGTTTCTTTTTAAAACCTTCTACTTTTTTTGGTTATTTGCTAAAGTGTAGGTGTTAATATTATCTGTTTTATTAATTTTGCTAGTAAGTTTATTTTTTATTATTTACTCTTTAATTTTTTTTTCTCTTTATGTTTTCCTTATATAGTCCTAAATAGTTACTGCTGCATAATAATTTAAAATAGTGAAAAATTTTTTAGGCTAGTTATTTTCATCATTTCTCTTGTTATATTTCTTCAGTGCTAATTAATTAATAAATATTTGAATAAAAGCAAATTAAAAAAATATATTTTGAAGAAATCAAAGCCAAGATTAAATAGATTAATTGTAATTATTAAAATAAATACTTGGATATTCAGTTTCCCAGTTTTTCATCAAAGTTTGAACCAAACTATCTTCAATTCTTTTATTAAATAAAGTATTTAAGTTTATCCTTAACATATAATGATTTTTACACTATTCTATTATGGATAAGAAATGGATCTGTCAAACAATTATCTTTTGCCTTTTTCATAATAGCGTTTCTTGATAGTTTTACACAGAAATCCATGAAGTGCGTTTTATCATTTGAATATAATCTGACATTGAAATTTACAAGTTCTGCAAAAATTTTTCTCCTTGAAATATGTTACAACTTACTTTTTCTATCTTTAATGTCTCGTTTTTAATCTAAATATTCATATTAAAAAGAATTTATTAAAATAATTTCAAAGAAAATTATTTGATAATTACTGAAGCTATGGCCTTGAATTTGAGTATTTAAGAACTCATTCTTTAACCCTATAGGTTCTGGAATATCTAAAAGTAAAAGATACATTTCTTCAGGGTCAATGAAGCCTGTTCCATTTTGATCATAAACTGACCACTTTTCTATAATATTTTCAAGCACTTCTGGAGAGATTACAGCTTCATTCTCTTTAAGTGTGTCAAAGAAACCTTCGATAACGAGAGCAAGAAAGAGATTGATAATAATATATCTCAAAAAAAAGACCACTATTAAGAAGAAGGGGAAACTAAGAGGATTTGAGCACCCTTTAATACCGTCTTATTACTAATCTGAGTAGTTTTAATTATAACACCCATCTTAATCAAATCCAAATTCCTATGTGTACCAATCCCAATTTTAATTTTGTATGCATTACAAGATAACTAAAAAAGAACCTGGAAAAGTTTAAAAATTATACGAAAATGGATAAGTAAATGTTGCATCAAAATAAGGATATTCCTAATCATCATCCTAAAGCATAACTTAAGAAAATAAATTCATCCCTAAAATTGCACAAATAAATGCTATCAAAAACACCAGAAAGGCAATATTAATTAAAGACGGCAGCAGATAATAAATGGAATCTATCAAAACCTTTAATGACTAAGAAGCTCTAATCTATTTATTTATATTATTTTAAAATAAATGAAAAATATTAAACATAATGTCATGATCTTTATCTAATTAAAAATTATTATGTAAGATCTATCTATATTTTTAGACTTAGCGAAAGAAACTATCACAGAATTAAATTTTTTTCATTTAAAAACTTTATTTATTTTATCTTGGTATTGATTATGCTATTCACTATGATTGTAGTTTTTGTTTTGTTAATAGAAAAGTATATTATTGTAATTTATATAATCAAATAAGGTACTTTCTTTTTATTTTTTGTTTAACAATTTCTTAAATCAAATTATATCAATTTTATTATCTGTAAATTGATTATGTTAGTCTATATTAATCATATAATTTTTATTGATACAAAAATTTATTACTCATGTTATAAAACTAAACATTATTTATTTTTTGTTCAAATCAACTTTGTCAAATCTTTAAAGCTTTAAATTGATCAAATATTTTTTATTTTAAAATTTGTGAATCTTTAGATACTAGATTGCCTAAACTTGAATAAAATTCTACTGTGTTGAATCAAATTAATCTTTGAAGTACAAATAGATTTTTTAATATTTAGATAAAAAATAGATTTTTCTGAAAATAAAAATTAGAAAAAAAGAAGTTTAAAGAATTTAAAATAATGAATTACATATTTAACTATTCTCCCTAACCTGAGAGCTCTGAAAATAATGGGTAAATTAGAGACAGCAGAAATGGAGACAAAGAGAGAAGTAAAGATAACAACATCTGTAATCAAGATAACTCCAAAATCAAACCTTTTTTTATTAAACAGCAGTTAAATTTAATTTAGGAAAATGTATAAAGTTCTATTACTTGTTCCAATCATCTTTGAAGTAGAAATTAAGACCAACTCCTATTATTTTAATAATAGCTTCTACATGATAAATACCTAAACAGAAATTATTTATGATGTTTATTGCATCAGCGCCTTAAGAGTTAATTCCTTTGTACTAGCATCCCATAGCTATGAGATTTAGAATGATAAAGAAGATTATTACTTTTTCAAATTTAGGAGACTTGACTAAAATATAGCAAAATTATCTATAATTATTCTCTGGAGTAGGAATAACAACCTTTAATTTTCTTTTCATCATATATTTTTACATTTCTACCCACTATCTTTATATATTACTTAGATTTTTATAACCAGAAATTTCATCTTTTATTCTTTTGAAGTTATTTACAACTAAACCTGTTATAATGTTTGTAGTAAACATGTTTCCCATAAATAAAAGTAACACATACACTAATTAGTAGCCCTTTTAATAATTTTTTATGGGTTACTTTTCTATACCTGTAGCATCTATAGAGGACCACATCAAAATAGTCCAATTTTCACCCAAAATAATCTTATTTTTAAATAAAGTTTCATTAATTTTCTTCATATTTTTTTATTAAAAAAATAATTTATTTTTTACCTTAAACAAAGAAATGATTGATAAAAAAATAGTATCAAAATTAAAGTATTAATTCACCCACTTTCCTCCACTTTTTAAACAATCATCTATTGTTACTATTTTCTAATAGAATTCGGTATCAACAACCAAATCAATATTTTCAAAAGAACAAAACTACAATTTCCCTCTAAAAGCGCTCATAAGAAATATGGCAAATATCCAAGTCATAATAAGAATAACAAATGCTAAACTAGTTAAAACTGGAATTGTTTAGAATAAAGAATTGACTAACAATTTTAATGATTCATTCTTTGTTATAATTTTTAATGGTCTCAAAGCTCTAAGCACTCTTAATGATTTTAGTGATTTGAGACTTTAAGTTGATAAAAATCCAGATAAATCAATAATAGCTGACTTTATTTTTATAAATAAAAAAAAGCTGATTCAAAAGTAATTTTTAAAAATTAAAATAATCTTACAACATTAACGAATAAGTCAAGTATATTCCATGAACTCCTCAAATATGCTTCACTAGGTTTAGTAAAATTATATAGGAATCCATATGCTATAATTTTAAATGCAGCTTCAATACAAAATACAACAGTAAAGTAAAAGTTGAGAATAGATAAAATTTATTTGAAAGTTGAATTAGGGTCATAAAGTGGATTATCCAAAGCTAATTATATCGAACTAAGAACTATGTGCACTAGTAATATTTTTTTAAACATTCCAATAAATAAATATTTATAAATAAATTAAATCTAAATCAAACTTTAAAATAATTTAATTTTTCTGCAAAATTAAGATAGATCAAATCAAAAAAAAAACTATTGTTGTAATTAAAATATGATTGATGAGAGAATGAATGCCTTTTTCCATATGTTTATTCATTTATTTTAGTTATGAATTATCTTTATTAATTTTCATTACAACTGATGAAAAATTATTAAATAATAAACTTAACTATCTCAAAACTTAGAAGAGTTAAATTTAATTAATAAGATGGATTCAAATTTTTATTTAATTTATTTTTCATTTATCTATTTTCCTCCTTTTTATTAGCTAGAATATCTCTCATTTTTGTTATATAAAATTCATAAAGCAACAAACACCCAACAATTTATCTATTAGGATTGTACTTTATACATTCATTTTTAAATATATTTTTTATTTATTTAATTTAAGTAGCTATTGTTTCCTGAATTTACTCATTTATTCTTTAATTATTTCTCTCGTTTATTATAATCTTATTTATTTAGTTAATTAGTTTTATAATCTAATTCATTCAATAATTTAAAATACATATCATTCATTTAATATATTTAGATTATTTTTGCTGATTTTTTTATCTTGAGTAATTTTAATGAAATCAAAATTTTGAGAAAAAGAAATCCAAAATCATAAATAAAAAATTAGTTTACCTAGGAAGAAATTATCCCAGAAGTTAGTCTCAATTAGCTTAATACAATATTTCCTAATAAAAGAATTTTTATGGAAGATGAATAAACTAGAGTATTTGAGGTAAAATCCTATTTCTCCTAATTACTGTTTAGATAATTGGTTTAAAAAATTTTGTAAATTAATCAAAAAAATATGTACTTTTTTTTCTTTCTCAAGTTCAATATGATGTCTATTTCTGTAATATTACTTAAAGTTACTCATTGATTATTAGAATGGAGATTTTTTATTTTCAGGAGATGATTCATTATTATTTGATCCCTATCTTTTGATCTTATTGTCTCCTGGTTGAGAATTCACATCATTCAATTTTTCTATTTTTGTCTAAATTATGTTTCTGTTTTTTTGTTCATCTATTTCGCCATGTTTTAAAGGCATGATTTTAAAATTAAGAGCAGGTGATTTAAAATCTTTTAGTGTTTGTTATTCTTAGCTACTATTTACAAGAGGTCCTGTTGTTGTCTGCATTTAATTATCATCTGTTTGTATTCTACTATCATTATTTTCTCTCAATTTTTTTCTCATGTTTTACTATTCTTTAATACTAAATTTATCATCGAGCTTTTCACTATCAACTACTGAAGCTTTAAAGTTATCATCCTTGGATTAATGATCATCCTCTTATCTATAAACAAACTTGGAATTTAAGCTCTTTTGAATATCATTTTTGATAGGATCCTTCTTCAAGTTATCATGATGAGCTCCAGAATTGTTCCTTCTTAATTTCAAACTCAAAATTTAGTCAATAGCACTTTTAGCACCTCTCATTGCAGCATCTGATTTTTTATTGGCATAATCGAAAGATGCAAGCATAATTGCAGTAAATGAATTTAAGAACACTGTTTTTCCTATAATCATCATTAATATAAAATAAGGATGTGCTGAAAGACTTCCTACGCCTCTAACACAATCGAACCATATATTATTCCACTGATCTCCTTAAATGGATGTGAAGACTAAAGTGAAGGCTGATAATAAGCTATCAAAATTAAATCTAGGAGACTTCCTATTAAAAAAAATTCAATTAAGTTATTTGATTTCAAAACAATAAATTTATATTTACCCATTAACATCATATTCATCTTTTTCATTAAATTTAAGTTTACCTCCAAACAACCACATCCCAATTATAGTTCCTAGGTACATAAAGGAAAATGCTATGAGCATAATGTTTAAAACATAAGACATACTATGATTCATAGCATCGATTAATATTTTATAGTTAACCCATTATTATATACTTGTAAATGCATACAAAATTCTAATTCCTTTCAAACAAGAAAAGGGAACTAAATCTTTTGTTTTTATCACTATAACCTTTTGATATTTGATAAATTTATTATATTTTAAATTGAAAAAATAAATTTACAGTGGAAGTAACATCAATTACAATTTCTCCAAGCAAGATCAGGTAATTAGACTTGCTTGAAAGTAATCTTAATGCATCTTCAAATAGGAACAAAAATATAAAGACCAAATTAAGAGTTTCTTTAATTTAAAATATTTACTCAAAAAAAAGAATTTTGATTGATTTTAATAAGGTACTTAAGGTGTTGTAAAAACTCTCACTAACAGCAGGGTACTAGTTAAAGCTTAGGACAATTATATTACAGAAAATACAAAGATTAATAAAAATAATGAATATCTTATTTGACAAAAAGATATCAATCATTCCCCTTCCTTAATCTAATTCATTATCTTTCTATGAAGATTCTGTTTTATTTTTTAAACTCTTTAGTTAAATTAAATTCAAAATAGACTGGCCATACTTTTATATAAAAAGTTTGTTTTAAATTCAAAATTAATTAATTAAAATTTTTTACTATCGATGGACTAAATGGAATCTTGTTTATTGTTTTTCTTCTGTTTGTATTGGAAGGAACATTATTTTGATAGGCTAAAGAAAAATTTTTGTACTAGCTAGAGTTTTTATTTTTATTTGTATCTTGCCTAGAGATAGACTTGTCAAGGTATTCACTTACATACAACTATTTAAATTTTTTAATTTCTTCAGTAGTGTTTCTTTCTCTGATTTTAATTAATTTATTATTCTTTTTTGTATTTTATTTTATCAAAAAATTTACCTGTTATAAAAAATATCTTTTTCTTCTGCTACTGACTTTAAAGACATTTTTTTTTGATACTCATTTACTTTTTTAAGATCTTTTTTGCTGACTATTGATTGTTCAGTTTGTTTGTTTTATTTTAAATCAACATTTATGAGGATTGTTTTTTCTTTCTCTTCAATAGCGTTTCTCCTTTTAAAAGGGGGATTTAATCTTTTTTATCTTGTACTCTGATTTAAGTTTTTTTATTAATTTATTATTTGTTTTTCTGTGTTTAATACTATTTTATCTGGATAGACTCTATTGATATTTTTAGTTGAGGACTCATTATCTCTGATTTTATTATTATATACACTGTTAGCCAAGGAAAAATTATTAGTCAGAGCATCATACTAAGACGCCTACTAAGAACCTTAAAATCTAACATTAGATTTTCTTTTTGATGAAGAATTATGTTTTTCTTCCTCGGATTCAATTTATTAATACTTAATAAAGAAAATAGCTATAATTAGATTATCAAGAAAGTAAGTACACACCAAAAAGAAGCAAGTCACAAAGATAACAGGAATAAATTAGTCATGAGAGTCCTCCATCATATAAAGCACATTATAATATCCCTCTACCATATAAAACAAGAATAAAGTCAAGTAAGTTTGATATAAATTATCAAAATTTGTTATCCCATAGTTATATAATTTTGAATTTAATGGAGCATCCATGTTTACATCATTAATGTATGAAGTTTCATTTCTGGCATAATCATAGTTGCTCCCACAATATGTATTATCTGGGCATGAAAATCTTCCTCCACAAATTCTATCAACTCCTTTAGCTTTAATTTAAAAATATTATTATAATTTTTAATTTAAATAAAAACAATTAAATTATAATAAAAGTAAAAAAAATTGGAATGAAATGAAGGTTTCAATAAATTTGGTTGTATTAAACATAGCTCTAAACAAATATTAAATTAACTTCTTTGACAATATTTTAACTTTTAAATTATCTTGCAAGATTCTTATTTCATTTTGAGATTTTAAGATATATGTATTAATTTATTTTTAAAATAAAAACTTTGATTTTCTTCAAAATCGCAATAAGTGTTCTTTTTTTATTGGAAGAATGTTTGAGAGGAAATCTTAAAGTAATTAATTTGAGTGAGAGTTTAGTTATGAAGAAAAATAATTTCATTATTCTTATGTCGCTTATTATTTAAATTTTTTACTATTGAACTTCAGAGTAACTGAATTGATTATTATCTAAGTCTAAATACAATTAATTTTTTTCTAAGAGAATAAACTAATTTAAAAAGAAGTCATTTTTTCATTTAAGGAGTTAATTTAATTATTAAAATAAATCCATTTTTGCTTAAATCATTTTTTATTTAAAATTAATCAATTTATTGCTTTATTGGTTGAAATTTTATTTTTTAAGGATAATTATTGATATATATAGAAAAGAAATAGTTTTACCTAGTTCCCAAATCCCTAAACCTGGTGCAGGAGTTGTTCTACATCTAATTTTGAAAATTTTAAATAAAGATATTAATCTAAGATTTAGATAAGGTATTCAAATTATTTAGAAGAATTTGAATTCAAGCTTAATAGAAAAATAAAAACCTGTAATCTAAGTATCCAGAGAATATGTTAGTAGATAAAATTCCGAAAAGAGTAATAAAAAAGAATATAAGGAAGAAGAGCTTGAATAATATTTCACCTGAAATCTAGAAGAGTTTTAGGATTATATAAGAGTATCTCAATTACTTGATGTTGCTAGTGAACTCAAAAACATAAAAAATTCTAAAGATAAAGAGGAAAATGAAAGAAGTATCATATACTACTATGATAGCAAATACAATAAGTATGATTATATTGTTTATGTTTTTGAGATAACTATTATATGATTAATAGAGTCCTCTAGCTATAATTTTTAAAACTATTTCGATAGCGAAATAGCTTATATAAAAATATTTCGTATAAGAAAAAATACTTTGATATCCTCCTTCTTTCATATTTTCTTCATCACTCAAGTTGAAGTTATGCATTCCCATAAAAATTGCCATTGAAAGGATAGTTATGAAAGTAAAAAATTTATAGTAATTCCATTCTGTTATCCACACAGATAATCTTCTAACTAAATGTTCTTTCTTAAATAATTGACAACTTTCTTTGCAATATGTAAAGGTTTTACCATGGTAGAAGAATTAAACCATCTTTTTACTATTATCTTCTTCAAAATCTTCATCTTTTTGAAAAAATATACTCTTTAATTGAAATGAATTCAATCCCATAAATGTCCCTTTATCTACCATTTTTCTCTCTTCTATTGCGTAATGTCTATCTTCATTAATTGAGGCATAATCAATAGAAGGTTTTGCTTTTACATCCCATTTTGAACTTAATTCATTATTATCATATTCTCTCAATGTAAATTTTTCAGGAATCTTCTTTGAAATCAATCCTTTTTTTTTACGAGTCTACAAAGAATACTAATTTCTAATTGTATTGCTTCCTTTAGTTGGGTACTTAAATAATCCGCCCCTTCTAAAATTAACAGGATCTGTATATGATTCAACAAATGTATCCATAATTTAAACTAAACTCTGAGTTGATATAAAAAAAGAAATGAGGTAATCTCCTCCAAACAGTCTGATAAAATGTTTAAATTTACCTCTTAAATAACTAGAATGTTGTCAATATTTGTTACTAAAATTTGCTATAAAAAAATCTATTGTTAAATGCTAAATTTCTACTAAGCTTAGCAGTTAAATTGTTTAAATTAGTTATCTAAGAATGAATTAACAAATAGCTATTTCAATCTATAAAAATTAAAGATTTAATTATTTCAGATCAAATTAAAAGCAATTTTTGATTGTTGCAAAACGCTGCCTTGAAAATTGAAATAAATAATCTGACACTTTTTTTATGATTTTAAGTAAATTTATTTAAATGTTCAGTATTTGAGTAAACTTTTTTTCTAAGTATTATTAATAAATATTTTACTATTTTAAATCATACATGTATCTTCAATGTTTATATTCGAGCCTTTCTCTTTGTTTAAATAAAATATTCTATTTTTGGAAAAACTTTCAAAGTATTTCTTAATTTGATTTCATTAATTCTCAAAATAAAAATCACATTTATTTACTTAATTAAGTTACAATCATTCCTCATAAAAATCTACAATACTTAAATTATTTCAAATTATTAATTTTTATAAAAAAAACTAAAAGTATTTATTTTATTCTGTATTTTTTTAACTTACCTTTTTAAATTTTATAACTTCAAAATTAATTTAAAAATCGAATATGAAATTTACTTTTCTCTATTACTTCTTTTTGTTAATTAACTGATAGAATTTCAAAATTAAATAAAACCCAATACAATAAAAAAAATTAAAATACAAACTGTATTTTTAATCTTGTATGAGCCTTGCTGGACAAAAATCCTAAAAATTTGATATTAAATAAATTATTTCTGAAAAAATATATAAGTCATTACAAAATTTGTGTTTAAAATTAATTGATATTAAAATTTATTTTGTTATGAAAATTTATGCTGCTCCTTAGCTCCATAAAGATAGGTGTAAGATAAAGCTGAGAGTAAATCATAATTTTTTTAATGAAATTCAACTTCTTTTGAAAAAATATATAAATTTACCTTTTTTTCAAATAAAAACTTAATTTATTTTAAAATTAATTTGTTAAAGATAAAATTATTTTTTATATTCGAAAATAAAAAGAAATGTTCTGCAAATTTGATTTGATTTTAATTAAGTTCATAACTTTGAAGTTAGAGAAGTAAAGTTTGCAAAATCAGTGATATTAATTAATTAAATCACAAAAACTTTATTTTTTTTAAATTGAAAGAATAATTAAATTAATGTGAATAGAAGTTTATCTTTAACATATAAAATATTTAATTTAAGATAAATGAAAGAAGTAATACACTATTTTATTTTAAAGTTTTAGTATTTTATGAGTATTTGATTTGTATTTTGTTTTTATTTTTTCTTGGATGTGATAATTTGTTAGCTAATTTAAAGAAATTTAATGATAGCCAATTGTTTTATTGTATATTTTCTGCTAAATTGTTAAAATTATTTATTAATTCCTAGGATTTTTTTATTCAATCTTAATTACTATTTGTTTGATAGACATTACCGACTAAGCCATCAAAATCTTTGAGGTTTTGGGTTGTACTAAATGAATCAATATTGTGGAAAATGTTTTTAACAACATTTCCATTTTGATCTTTATAAGTTAATGGATTTTATGTTGTATTAGGATTTTATACAGAAACAAATATTTTTTTATCTATGATCATTTTCATCAGACTCATTGTAGAAGACACTATTATTATTCAAACAGTTATTTATAAAACTAAAGCAATGAGATTAAAAAAATATGATATTTCACTTAAAATTGATAAAATTTTTTACTAACACCACAGAGTCCTATGAAAGCAGGATTGACAATTTTATAAGCTGGGAGCTTTAATCCTTTATAAAGCATAAAAAATCTACAAATGTCAATAGTAACTTCCAACCATTCAAATCTTCTTTTTCTTCTTTTTTTAATAAGCTTTTGACATAAATCATATATTTTATCTTCTTTTGTTATTTATTTCTCATCTGCTTCAGTTATTTGTTTATAAACTTCAATTTCTTTCCTAATAAAAAATATTATTTTTTAATAATTTTTCTATTTCAAAATTATTTTTTTACTTATATCTCATATATAAACTCCAGAGATGTCTTATGATACTGAACACAATACGAAGTAATGAAAAAGAATTTTTCTTATCCTTCCATTTATGTTCTCTTTCTTTGGGAAGTATTTTGCTTTTTTAATCAGAAAACAAATTTAAAAAATGTAAAAATATTGAAAAAAGATAAATATCTCTAAAAGTTTAATATTAAGAAGTGTTTGTTTGCTTGTTAAATTCATTTAGTTTTCATAAAAAAAGTATTAAAATCCAAATGATAGCTTAATATTCTATGTAATTATTATTTTGTGTAGTAGAGAATTAGAATCAAATAATTATTTGCTAGAATTTCCAAAGATATTTTGCATGTTAAGTCTTACTTGAAAAAAGGCTACATTATGTTGTTATAAGATATCATTTTGTACATAAAACATAAATAATTTAAATACCTTTATATGAGAAGGGTCATTATGAAAAGGATGTTGTCGCTGATGTAATACATAAATGAGAAGTAATTACATAAAACACCTAAAAACTTAAATAAAAATGGCTTTTTAGTCTAAATAACTCTCTACACAGCTTTAAAATCATCAAGGAATTTTAGCAACCTGAATGTTTTACGAGCTTAAGAAAGATTTTCTTTCATTACGAACATAAATCTAACACTTGCAAGCATTCTTTTTGAGTAGAGTTCTTGTATTTATGGAATATTGGAGTGCTTAGCTAGGTCACACTAGAAATCACCCCAATATTAGAACACGGCTAATACCTTTTCTCTACCTGTGCTAGTATTAACTAAAGCTGAAAAATGCTTAGAAAGACTGGAAGCCTTTTAATTAATAAAAAGAGTTATTTCAAAACAATTTAAAAATAATTCTAAGAAAGGTGCGAGTTATGCAATATTTCTATGATTATTGATAATAATTAAAAATAAATATCCTAATAATCCCAATAAACATAATAGAGCATTACAGAATAAACAAGACTCTAGCTAAAATCATGATAGTGCTATCCAACATTCTAACTAATTTTTTTTTATAAATCATTTGGAAAAAGTGAAGAAAAGTCTAAACGAGATGATTTCCTTTTCACTTATCTATTCAAATTAGTCATAGATGATTTTTATGGTGAATCACTATCTAATGAAATATTGGTCTCGCTTTGCATTTTCTGCTTAAGAATCTTAGTTTCTTTATTTTAAGTGTCTTCATTTTAATCAGTTTGATCTATATTTTGCTCCATCTAAGCTATTGAATAGTAGATACTATGTAAAATTCTAATATATATTTCGTATTTCTGATAAATTAAAACAATATAACTTTGATTAATTATTTATTATTTGTTGCTTAATAGTTTGATTGATTGATTAATTGATTGATTGATCTATTTATTGCTTTATTAATTTAATTATGCAATTATATCTAATTTTCTTTATTTTGAGTACTTACTTTGTTTAAGATTTTTGATATTTGATTGATATTAGGTCAATTACAATCTCAAAATTATAAATATAATATTCTTTTAGAGATATTACGACTTTGTCGTAGTCTTTGCATCAAACAAATTATAATTTTTCTTTTTGTGATGATAGCAATTTCTTATTAAAATTCGATTTTTTTCAAATTCTTCTATTCTATTGACTAAACCAAGATGCATTTTGAATCCAATTTCATTTTAAATCTACTTATCTATGTAAACTAACTAGTAATACGTATTTAAAAATTATTGCATAAACTTAATAACATTTTACTGATAATGGACGCAGTCATATACAATCCACCAATATAAAATTATTTTGTCTGTAAACATTCTTCAATTAAGATTGAAATGATTTACCACTTTTAAATTTATTATGGTCTTTTTCATCAGAAATATTGATCTAGAATAACCTAACTTCCTTACTATTTGGTTTTATATAAACTTAAAATGAGGCATTCATTACTCTTTAAAGTTACATTTAAACTCAAATCTGCTAAATTCAAAAAAAAACCTATCAAAAAAGTTTTCTATTCTATGAATTTACTAAGAAAAGTTAAATTTTATGTAAAGCAAATCAATAAGCTATAATATAAAATCCATCCTTTATTAGATCTAAATGTGACGACATTTTTTGATTGTTACAGCAATCAGTGATAAAAACAATGATTAATTCCAATCTTTCAGAAATAATAATTATTTATATAATTATTTTGAAATCTAAGTTTTATCTAGTTAATCCTCAGCTTTTATCCATAAATTCTATTATCAAAAAGTTCTTTTTGAATATTTTTAAATCAATTTCACATGAATCTATGGGATAATTATTGCCATTAACTTACTAAATTAAATTGTAATAATAATTTATCTATTCCTTCTTTAATAAAATTCTTAATGGCAAAGCAAGGCATGCTTTAAAATTTATCATACTTATTTTATTTGATGCTTTTTCTATTTTAGGAACTTTTAATTTTATGTTTACAAAATAAACATATAAAACATTTTTTAAATGACCTCACAAAAGGTAAGATACTATTACGAAATATTTAATTTATTATTGATAAGATTTTATAGATTAATTGTATTATCAAAAAGTTCTTTATTTAGTATTTCTAAATTATTTTAGATGTCACATTAATCTTTGCATCATTTTTATTATTAATTTATAAAAAAAATGTAATAATTAATTAATAAACAATCCTTAAAAGAAATTTTTTGTCTAATTTTTTTAAATTATAAAATAAATTCTGGTTTTTTGAAATGAAATATGCTTTATTTTTTGTATTTAATTTACTTCAATTTCATTTTAAAAAGTTCATTAAATAATTAAAAAACTTTAATATAGTAAAGTAGATTTAATACTATTTTAAATAAGGTTTTCAATTTTAAAATATTTACAAAGTAACTTTAAAATCAATTTAGATTAAGAAATTTTTTGTAATTTTATTGTTTCAAAAAATCATGTTTTTATATTAATAATATTTATTTAATTATTAAGATATTTCAATTAAATTTTTAATAATATTAAGTAATTTTTAGCAATTTAAAAGAGAGTTTTTGTTAAATATAATTAAAATATCTTTGGATAATAAAGAAGATAAATACAATCTTAGAAGTTATTTTAGTTAATAATAAACTTTTATCTACATATTAACATATTAAAGTTCTTTGATTTATATCTATAAATCATTTTAGATCTCCTAGAAGCTATACATTATAATTGACTTAATACCAAAAATTAATAAAAATAAAATTATTAAAACAACTAATAATTTTTTTATAAAATTTGTGTTGAAGTTTCTTTATATTTGAAAAATGAACCATGTTGCTCTTTAGATAATAATTACTTTATCCTTTGCTTTGAACTATTTTAATAGACTTCAATTTTATATTTACAAATAAGCTTATTTTTTATTTATTTTTTAAAAATTTAGAAAACATTTTTTGTAAAATTAACAACAAAAACTTAAAATAAGAAAAAGAATAAAACATTTTTAATTTAAGCAAGCATTAATTTTAATAAAAACGTGAAAAATAAACTATCAAACAAGCAAAAATATAAAAGATAATAATACTATTATTACCATAGCTGGTTTTAAAATTTATGATTAGGCATGGCATTCTTCACTACTGCATTTAACTAAATTGTTGTATAGAGTGTTTTTATTAACTTAAACACATTTTAAATAGCAGTTAGGATCCCAAATTAATTTAGAATTTTAATTGCATTTGTTATTTATTCTACATGAGCTTTAAGCATTTAATATTCCACTACAAGTTTAATCAGCTGCACAAACTCTATACTGGGAAACACAGCTAACCTTTGTAATACAGTCCATTACATCTGCCACAAAGTAATTTTCTGCTTTAACTTCTTAAGTCATATTTGCTATTAATATAAACACAAATAACAGTGTAGTAATCGATTTTATATTTGCTTTCATATTTTTTAGTGTTTTCTTATCTTTTTTATAATAAATAGATATATATTCATAACTTAATAAAATAATGACTAGAAATCTATCAATCTGATCATTCAATTTAGAGCATTCAATCTTTCGTCTAAAAAATCTAAATTTTCTTTATTTCTTACTGAACTCTTTATTTTTTATAAATATTTAATTTAGCATTTTAATAAAATCTTATCATTAATATTAAGTTTCCTTTAAAATATTTTATACAAAATTATGGATCAATATTTTTTCATTTTTAAAAAAAATGTTTCTAAAAAGCTAATGACCACACACTTTATTTTTAAAGGTTGCCTTACAATATTAAAAATAATTATTTTTTTTATTTTATGAAGATAATAGAAGAGATTTATTCTGAAAATTAAATAGTTAACAATTCAAAGAAACAATTGTACAAGAAATGATTTACCACCATTTTAACTTTAAAATTAGGATATCTCATATTTTTAATTAACAAGAGAATTTATTATACAGAAATCATTATTCTGTAAAATCTGTTTTATTGTGAAAGTGAAATAAATAAAAATAGATTAATAGAATATTTTTATTAATCTTAGATATTTCAGAAAAAAGAATTTATTTTTTAAAATAAAAGTTTTAATCTGTAAACTCAATAAGTGTTGTTGTGAAAGTTTAATAAATTGATAAAGAAAAATTAAATTTATTTTTTATTATTTATCTTTTTAATCTTTGATAAAAAAATTTAATTTAAAAAAAAATATTTTTAAAAATGAATGATGTGACCAAAAAATTTATTCTTCTTTTTTGCTCAAAAATTAAAAATAAAATTCTTTTAAATAATATCAAATAGAAAAAGATTAATGAAACTATTAAATTCTAATATATTAACTGTAAGAATTTTTATATTTTTAAAAATATTCTTGCATGAGAGATTATATTTTAATCTAAAGTCAAAATCAAAAATGAAAAATAAATTATTTTAGATTCTAAAGTGAATTATTGTGAATTATTTATTTTAATTTCTTTTTATTTTCACTATATTTATCCTTTTTTAAAAAATCTAGCTTATTTATAGATTGATAAGCTAAGTAGAACAAATGACTCAAACAATTATTGCTACAAATGGATACTTTTATTCTCATTCTTTAGTGTAATTATATATAATCAATCTAATAATTCTAAAAATACAGAGTTAAAAGAAATAAAAAGCTAGAATAAAACATTTTCACTAAAAATTAACATTATTTTGAAAATATTTTCCACCTTTTTGCTTCCTCTATTAAAACTTTCTTAAATAATTAAATTAAATCTTCTAACTTAGAAATTCTGACATTAAAATAAAAAGAACAAATAAAAATTCATAGAGCGTCTACAATCTTAGGGTTTCTTTTTAGAAGATATCTAATTGATTTGTTATAAATATTTTACAATCAACCAAAAACAAAAAAATACAAATATGGAAAAACTAGAATTAGATTTACAAACTATTAAAAATTTTCTTGTTCCTTACAAATATAAAATATCTGCTGAAATTATCTATGAAACTCAAGATTTTCTAAGGTAAAGAGGGTATATTATTAAAACTATAGAAAGGGCTTCCGATTCGGGTGCTTTGATGTTAGCTTATAACACCAGTAAAAAAGAAGATGTGTTTATTAAATTGATTAAACACTATGATACAGAAGATTTCAATGAGGTTATGCTTTATGATGCCTAAACTATCTAAATAAAATCTAAATTTTTGCTAAAAAATTAAGATTTGATTTGTGATTTGAAAAACAGTTTATATTTTTTAGTTATTGAATATTCTCTATTCAAAAATTTAAGATAGTTTTTGAATGAAAACTCTTTGACAGTTTAATAAATTTAATAAATTATTGTTAATATACTATTTAGCTTAAACGATGTACATAATTATGGTTAAGTCTTAATGCAGCTAAACCCTTCTAATATTCTTATTTCTGAGGACTTAAATGTTAAAATTCTAAATCTAGGTTCTTCCTTTAATACATTCTAAATGATATAAAAACATAATCCTTTTTTACCTAAAGAGTAAAGCTTTTTATCTATAGTAACACCTTAGACAAATTATTATTCCCTTGGGGCTATTATTTGTCTTCTTTGTAATTTAGATGTACAAGAGAATATTCTGTTATCTAAAAATTGTAAAAAAGGATTTTTCCCATAAATTTAAAATGAATTCAGTGAAATATTAGATGTGGCATTTTAAATGATGAACTATAATCCCACTTTAAGGATAGACTGTGTGAAAGCTCTTTAAAATTTATAGACTGTAGTTCATCCTTAAATTAAGTAAAGTATATAGAAATACTCATATTTTAACTAAATTGTTAATGATAAGTAGTAACTTAAAAAAACTAAAGACCTTCAAATTTAGACTGATGGAATTATTTACATTGGAGATTTTAGTGGTGATAAAAAAAATGGTTAAGGAATATTAATTAATTTATAAGGAGAAAGATATGAAGGAGAATTTGCTGATGATAAGTTTCATGGATAAGGAAGCTTCTTTGATAAAAATGGAAATGTATATATAGGAGAGTGGTATCAAGGAAAAATGTAAGGAAAAGGTATGTTGTACTATGCTAATTCAGATTTATATGATGGATACTTTTTCAATGGTAAAAAAAATGGTTCTGGTATTTTATATTTCAACAAAGGAGAGAAATATGAAGGTGAGTGGGATAATGATGAAAGACAAGGATATGGAAAATTAAAATTGTTTAATAATTAAAAATATGAAGGATTTATTAAATAAGGATCTTTCCATGGTAAAGGAAAGTTTACTTATTAGGATGGTAGTTTTTATGATGGAGAATGGAACAATAACTAAAGACATGGCTATGGAGAGTATAGTTTCTAAAATGGAGATCGTTACTTAGGAAACTATTGCCATGATAAAAAAGAAGGTAATGGAACATACTATTATATTACTGGTAGCATCTACAAAGGTGAATGGAAAAAAGACTTAAAAAATGGTTATGGTTTATACACAACTTCATGTAACGAAATATATGAAGGAAGCTTTAAAAATGGTAAGAGATCAGGTTATGGAATTTATAAATATTAAAATGGCCTAATCTACTAAGGTGAATGGGAAAACGATTTAAAAAATGGTCAAGGTATACTTCTTTAAGGTAAAGCTATAATTTATCAAGGTATATGGCTAAAAGGATAAAAGTAGTATAATCTAATAAAAGAAGAAAGTTGAAATTTAATGTTTATAAGAAAATTAAATTCATTAATTGATATTCTTTATTTTGACTGAATGTTATTTATTTGAATTTGAAATTATTAACTTTATTATTTTCATTTTCTATTTTTCAATTAATTCCTCAAAAAATAAATATTTTAATTCAAGATGTATATTTTAACTGTAATAATTGCTTGATTTTTGATAGATTTACTTTGTAGGTTAAAAAATTTTTGAATGAATTTAAGATTTTAAAAGCAAGATAAATTTTTAATTTTCTATAATTAGAAATAAAGAACAAAAACAAAAGTTTATTTAAAATAAATGTAAAAAAGTAAAAGTATTTTGATAAAATGTTTGAGTATTTGGAAGTAATCATAAATAATTTCTAAATAGAATTAATGACATTTAAAATTTTACTTTCAAAAGCTGTTTACGAAATTTATTTATTTGCTTCTTTTTCTTTTTATAATTCTAAATTTTTTTATTAAACTTTTCGAATTAGGTAACTGATAAATTAATTCTTACATGAATTACTATTAATTTTATTTAAATTTAGTAATTATTGTGCAATAGAAAATCCAATTTTTTCACAGGACAAAAACAGAAAACAAGATATTTGAGGATATATTTTTCTATAATTAACAAAAAAGAACTACAATAAATAGTAAAATAAAAACAATATGAAAGATTTCTTAATGTTTATTTTTGAAGAATTCTTATTTTTTTATGAGCTTAAAATATTTTTTTACAATCTTTATTATCACATACAAAAAGAAATTGATATATTTTTTCTAAAATAGAATTCAATTTCTTAATAAAAAAATAAGGAAAATAATTCAAAACCTTTTATTAGAATGTTTAGTGGTCATAATAAATTCATCGAAAGTAGTTTATTTTATAAACAAAAAACTAATTGGGGTGAAAAAAGAATAGTTTAAAATTAAATAACAATCAATATAAAAAATACTCTAATCAAGTAATAGTAAATGCTATAATATTGCATGATAGTTGAATATTTTTTTCCAGAAGTTTTACTCCCTTTTTAATAGAATATTTTTTAATTTCTTAAATATTTATTTTATTTACTGATTTTTCTTATTAGAAAGAGATTTTTATTGTTTAAATATCAACAAAATTAAAGATTTTCGTTTTAAGAATGTGAATCTTCAAATTTTATTTTCTATCCTTTAAAAGAGCTTTTGTTTTTATTTTTTGTTTAAAATAATTAAATTAAAAATTGAAAGATCTCTTATTTTCTAATAAAAATGATAGCTAGATAAATAGTCAAAATTGCACTTATTTTATCTTTATTATCTATTTTAGGCTCTTGCTTTGGAGAAAAAGAGCTCCTCTCTTTGTTAAAAAACAAAGAAGTTATTGTAGCAGATGAAGAATCAGAAATAGAATATCATAAAGAGCATGATCATGAGCATAAAAATAAGATAAAATCTAGATATGTTGCTTATTGGCTTGATGATGAAGAAAATTTGAAGGCTAATAAAAAATTAGGTAAGAAAATATCTAAGTAAATCAAAACAAAGGTTTCTTTCTTGCTTTATGATGATTACGAAGCCTTCTCTAGTGATATCAAAGGTTTAAATAACATGTTTGTCAATTTATACATAATCTTAAACATAGAATAAGCTAAACAAAACTTATCAAATGTCTAGAGCTTAGTCAAAAATTAATAGACTATTAACTTCTAAAAATTACTTTGCTATTCTCGAGATTGGTCTAATGAACAAAAAGATTTATCTAGTGATGAAAAGTAGAATATTGAAAAGAATTGCTAACTCATTACTTCTGAATAAGACCTTTAAGCCTACTTCAAGAGCGAATCTTTAGTTTTCTAATTCATTAATATGATACCTTTTTAATTCATTCCTCTTTATTTGGATGACTACAAAGACTATTTGAAACTCTAAAGAGTTTATCTCAAGTAAGATTTTTCTAAATATAATTTGCAATCTGTCTAAAAATCAGTTCATGAAGGCTTATAAGTTATCTAGACTTTAAAGGGATTCAATTTATATTCTAACAAAACTTTTGATCAATTAGAAAGTTATTATAAAGAATCGTTTTCTAATATTACTTAATTGAGTGATGTCTAACATAAAAGTAAAGCATTATTAAAGATGTATACAGATTAAGGTAATCAATTCTATGGAATACTTAATTCTGCTCTTAACTCACTTAATGAAAATGTTTTAAAGCCATTCAAGCCTATGATTGGATACTTCGGTGTAGGATTCACTCATTTTGATGAAATGAAAGAATTTAGAGAAGGACTAGGCGATTATGGAAATGAGTTAAAATCCTACTTTGAATTTAAAAATAAGAGTTTCTTACTCTACAGAGGTACTACTATTTCCAACCAAATGAGACATTTCTTAAATGACTCCACTAATATCGGAAGATTTATTGTCATGGCAGCTTTTACTTCTACTTCTTCAGATTAATCCTAAGCTATTAGCTATTTACTTAAAAAGCCTACTGATTAAAGACTTTTATTAGAAATAACCCATTCTTACTAAAATGAAGAAGAGTTTAAACAAAGACCTAGATCAATTTCTATTATATCTGAATACCCTGAAGAAAAAGAATATCTTTTCCCTCTTTTTTCCGTTTTCTAGTTGAAGAAGTATTACTTTGATAACACAAGATAAGTGAATGTTTTGGAATTGACTTATACTCATAGTTATGATAAACTTAAAGAACCAAATCATTCAGATAAGAAAAAGTAATTTAAAAAATTAAGACATTTCTTAGGTAATGACTAAGATAATTGATTATTAAAAAATATAATTAATTGTATGAATTTTAAATGAATTATATATTATATATAAATATATTGTGATCACTTTTTTTTAAAGCTAAATATTTCTTTTAAATACTTTATTAATATTTCATCCATTATTTGCGTAATTTTACAAAAATTTTAGAATAATAATTGTAATTTATTTTGAATTGAATTATGTTATCTATTATTATATCTTAATTTACACATAATTAATAAATCAGGTACATTTAATTTAAAATTATGTAGAATAAGGGCATTTACAAAATTTTGAAATATAATTGCTAATTTCTTAAAAACAGAAATTTAGTTTTCAACTTTTGTTCAAATAACATAGAACAACAATCAATAATTTCTTAGAAAATAAATATATAAGATATAAGCTAAAGTATAGATACTTATGAAAAACTTTTAGGTTATTATTCTTTAATGATTAGTAACAAAAATATTTTGCAATCAAAAAAGTTTGAAATCGATTATTATAATGAATAGTGTGCTTAATAGCTAAAGTTTTTCTTGAAAAATGATGAATCTCAATATCAAGTTTTTCTCTCTTAAATGCTTTAAAAGAGTGATTTAAACCATAAATATTTATAAGATTTATTGAAGCTTTGTGGCCATAATCATTTATTTCCAAGTAACTAAAAATTAATTATGTAGAATATTCTTGAAAAAAAGTAAGAAGAGTTCTAAAGACTGATAAAAAGATGCCTTTCTTACATTAATCTATACCTAAAAATATTTGTAGTAGGTTATTTAATATCGTTCATGTATCGTGCTTATTATTATTTCGAATACGATATTTCTATATATCATCCAAGAGCTACTGCTTGGCACGTTTATAGATTTAGATGATATAACAAAAGATACAGCTTAAAATTAAACAGAATTAAGAATAATTAATACTTTATTGATATAAATTATATTATTAATCTAAAAATAGACTTAAAATATTAAATTATATTAAAAAATAATTTTTAGAAAGTATTAAATTGATTATTTTTTTTGTCAATTGCATTTATTTCATAAGCTAAAAATAAATATTAACTTCAGTTCTTATTATATAATTGAAAAAATTATTTTTTTCTGATTTGAAGGACAAAAGAGTATTCTTTTAGCTTTCTTACTAAATATTTAATCAATTAAAAGATTTAAAGTTAAAGCAAATTAAAAAAAAGTACATTCTTTATTTTTATTTGAAGCAAATGTGATTCCACAACATTGAATTCAAAAGAAAAGATTAACTTTTTATGAATACTCAATAATATTTTACTGATACCATTCATTCACAATAAGTACAATTTATTTGCTTTGAAAATAAAAAATAATTAATTGGATTGTTCATTTTAACATTACAGATAAAAATATTATTTTCTGAAATAAAATTTAATATTTCACAAGAAATTAACATTTTTACTGAAAATTTCTTTTATTATTTAAAAACTAATACCTATCTTTTATGAAAAATTATTTATTTATTGAACAAGAAAATATTTTTAAGCTCTTTAGAATTTATTGAAAAGATATATTTATTTATGCGTTCTAAATAATTAATTTTATTTGAATTCATCATATTGTTCATTTTTGATATAATATTTAAAAACTTATTATATATACAAAAATAAATAAATAATTATTAATTAAACCTATTATAAATTTCTAATTAAAATTATAACTGTTATATATAGCCTGAAGCTTAGGCAAGAATCTTAGGATTCTACCTACCAATATATATATATATTTAAAATAAATTATATTCTTTTGATTCATATAATAAAAATGTAAAATTATTATTAAGATATTTTGTTTTTTTGAGAAGAAGGTAAATATTTTTATCTGTTTTGATTTAAAGATTAAGATGAAATTTTATTGATAAAGAAAAAAATTTATTGGCCTTCATAAGTAATTTTAAATAAAATTATCATTGGTTGATGTATTAAAATAAAAGTATTTACAATTAAATTTTAAATAAAAAAATTATTTACTAAATTATTATTCACATATTATATTGGTTGATTGAAAATAAATTTATGTGTATTTTCATTAGTTAATTGATTAATAAATTATGGTTGTTGTTGATTGACAAAAGATCTCATCTTATTGGTCTTATGTTTATTATTTATTTTTACATTTTTTGCTATAAAAGGTGATTTAATTATTTACTAACTAATTAAAGAGTAAATTTAAGAACCAATTAAACTAAGTTTCATTATTAACAATAGTTATGATTTCAAAATAAAAAGTTGAGATAGTAAATCTTGATTTTGTTTTTAAAATTTGAATTTGATATGAGATGTGCTATTAATTAATTAAATTTTTTGCGGATATTTTTATTTTAACCTTGGATATATTTATATTATAAAGATTATCATAAATATTTGTTTCAGTCAAGAGTAAGATTTGTTTGTTATTGGATGATGTTTGACACAGAGTTTTAATTGATTAAACTCCTTTATTAATTTTAAGAAATTTCTTATGAACTGTTTAAATCTTATTATTTTTCTTTTGGTTCAGCAATAGGCTGTTAGGTGTTACCATCAATTATACTTTAAGAAAAAGAGGGAGTGCGTTTTTTAAACATCTTTTAAAATTACTTATCTTCAGTGTTATTGGAAGAAAAAAATATTCTTTGATTAGTGGAGTTGTATTCAATTTGATTTAAAGGCGAGCGAATGAAATTATTCTGAGTTTTCACTTAATTAAATGCAGTCTATTGTTAATTGACTGGAATAAAAGTCTCTAATACCTGAATGGTTCTACAATTTACTTACTTGCTGATTATTTAGTTAAAATTTAAATCTTTTGCTTTCAAGAAATTTTCTTCACTCAAATTCATAATGTTATAACTCTTAAACAGGTTTGATTCCATTCTTTCTCTCAATGCACCATTTTATGTGCTTCTCCTGCTTAGATTATTTGCCTATTAGTTCTAATTAATGTTAGTTTGATGGGTCATTTTTGTATTATTATTATTATTTTTCTTGTTTGTTTTATTTAAGTGTTGATGTTTAATAAGTACTCCAAGATCTTAATAAATTGAATATGTCATTTAAAATGAGCAATCATTTGGGTCAAATTCAAATTTAATAGTTGAATAAGGTCCTATTTCTTTGATTATCTTCTCACAAGCTGATATTGCACTCTTTGTAAATATCTATTCATATCCCTAATCCAGTATTCTGATGCTTAAATCCTTAATGTGTGGCACCCGAGATGTCACTGCATCTATTAACCTAGATTTTATTTTAAATTTAAAGACTTTATCCTTAGAGTTTTCTTTATTAGTTTTTGATTCCTGCTTTTAAGCTTCTTCATTTTTATCTGCTATTTTATTGTTTTCAGTGACAGCTTCACTTTCTTAGTTAAGAAGATTATCTTCTTCAAGAGGGCAGGTATTAGAGAAAACATGAACTTGCATCTCATAAGAAGGTTATGTATTTAGAGCCATTAAATTTAAACTGCTAAATAATAGCTATGTCAGCTTATTTTAGTCTTGATTAATGCTACTTTACAAATTTTCATCATAGTGTATAGAAATACTTGATCCTTTATCTCCAAGAGTGTATCTAAAAAGTCCAGTTAAATTTGAAACAACTTTTTTAAGAGATACTTTTTTCACATTTTTAATTTGAACTGCTTCTTCTGTATATAAATTATTTTTCTTATTAGCTTTAAGCATTTTATTGAGAAGGAATACCTTCATCATAATAGCTGTATACATTGACTTAGTGCCTTCAGGTAGGTCTTTCAAATGGGCAGAACTAATTTATTTTTAACTTTTTGGAGTCATACAAATATCATTTTATGGTTCTATATTTTTAAAATTAGTTTACTGAAAGATTTAAGCCGAGTTAGCATTATTATTTGCAGAATTAATATTGATGTTATTAGATTCATCTTCATTGTTATTTAAACCTGCATTAAAATCGTTAAAAGATACAAAATTACTTTTGATGCTTTTCTAATTGTCTGTTAGAAATTAAAGTGAAGATTTTTTGTGATTCTTTTTTGTAAAAATATTTTAATTCTTTGGGCTACTTTCGTTGTTTAGCTCTATGTAATTACTTTAAAAATTATTTTAATCAGAGATACTTTTATTCATTTTATTATTTTTAGGATTAAACAAATCGCTTCCAAAAGTGGGTGGGGGAGAATAAGAGTGTTAATGTTTGTGCAACTATTTAATTTTAAAGACTTACTCACCTTAATCGCTTTCGTCTTTATGACCTATATTTTTGTGTGGTAAAGAAAGATTGAGGTGAAAATTCTATCTCTATTTTGTATTTATAGGGCTTTTATTTTCAAGAAAAGAAGAACATTCCTTTATTGGCTCATTAAATGAATTCTGAGTTTCTGAAGCAGAGCTTCTATCACAAAAATAATTAAGGGAGTTTATCTCTTACTAAATGTGTCCTAAATTTTTGAATCTTAATTATCCCTTTTACTAGGCTACCCCAATCGAACTAAATAATTTTTAATATAACTCTCTAATATTTTCTATGTTTTAGCGAGAGCAGTTAAGCAGATAGTCATAGTTCTAATTAATCTATTTACATAAACTATTATACTATATTTTTTACTACACATATTTATCACGGAATGATTACTCTTCTATTGAAATCACACCAAACCATTCATTTAAAAAGTAAGCTCCTAATCTGACAGAGTATCTGTCATCTTCGCCTGTAATATCAAAATTATCATGCCTATGCTCTCCCAAAAAATAGTCAATTTTTCCTAAGAATTACTTTTCAATCCTATTAAAAATAACAAAATTTAGATTGAATATGAAGAAATAACTAACTAAGAAAAGAATAGATTTATTTTGATAAATTTAAATTGTTAGTGAGTTTATTTTGTTAAAAATTTAAAATAATATTTTTGGAAGATTTTATCAAATAAAAAAATAGTAATTTTTTAGCCCTAATAAAATCTAGCCCAGCTTACAAACAATCTTTAAATAGTAAATTTAATTTTGATTTTGTCAGATATAAGCTAAAATTAATCTACAATATATGTGGTTGTGTTTCCTCTTAAATTAATGAAAGATATGTTAATGGGAAATTTGTCATTCAGGCTTTACAACTAATTTGGATAATTTGTAATCATTTTGTAAATAGTTAATCAATTTATTTTTGTTTTAAAATACAAATTTTGAATTTAGTCTATACCAACTTAGGTAGCTGTGGAAATATTTAAACTATTCTTTACCAAAATATTTTACTGAATTTTAAAATACTCTCTCAATATATTTTTACTATTATTTTTTTATTCAAACTCTTATAATTTGTTAAAAATTTTAGATTTTACTTTATTCTTTTCTTAAAAATGTAAGGAAATCGAAAAATAATTAAATTAGATGTTTTACATTAAGGAAAATAAAATTCTATATTGTTGATGCAAATAACCATGCAAATCCTTAGATTTATTACATCTTTGATAAATGATTGGAGGGAAAGCAAATAAAAATGTATCATTTATTATTTTACCTTGTATTCTAGAGGTCAGCAGTATTCGTCATAGTTTTACTTTTAGGAGATAAACCTTTTCTGTTAGTTAGAGTGGCATTACTCACTGATTTTTTGTATAAATTATCTGGGCTGATTGTTTAAGCAAATTTGCGAAAAAAATTGTCTTCTGAGAGATCTTTTTGACTCAAAAGTTGAGGTTCATCACAATTATCAAAAATAAATTTTTCACGGTGAATTTTATTTTTAATTTAAACTAGTAATGTATCCTCCCATTTAATTTAACTTTTTGTTAAGGTAAAGGGTCTATTTCTTTCCATTTTATCATTAAGTTCTTCTAAAACAAAAATTCGAGAAAACTCATTAAAATCTGCTGTATTTTAAATTTTGAAAACTTTCTCAGCCTATTTATTTTGAGAATAAAATTCTATTCTATTTGCTTCTTTATCCCATTTGACAACAATTAAACTAGTTGGAAGAAGTTCATTAGTAAGATGATCCCAGATATCATCTTTTTTTTAGAGTAAAAAGCGCCTCTTTTTTCCCTTGTCTTCATAGTAACACTAAATATATAAAAGCAATATTTAGAAAAAAATATTTAACTTTTAATCAAAAGAATAGAAAAAAGTGTTTGTAACTTAGCTGATCAGTTGAGATATAAATATATTAAAAAGCATACAAAGAATCAGTCTGTATGTAATCTTTATTTTTTCCATTAGTGTAAAATTAAATCAATTTAATTAATTAATCTGATTTATAATTGGATCTGAAAGGTAGGAAACTTGAAAAGATAACCAGAAAATAAATAATTTAGATGAATAGGTCAATTTTTACTCAGTTTAAGAATGAAATTTTTTTCAAAATCAAAATAAACTAAATTATTTGAGTAAGGTAATAATTTAATTATATTTTTTCTTGCATTCAATCAATTTAACTTATTTCAAAAAAATTTCAAAAGATAATTTATGGATGAGAAAAGCTGATTTATCTCTTTTAATTTATTTTTTTGAGGGATAAATATTTTCATGCTTTTAATTTATTTATGATTTTATCTTTTTATTTTTTTAGCATCTCAACCAATCATAATAAAATTAATAAAATTCCTTTTTTTAAGATTTAAAGTTGTAACCCAATTTCAATATTTGAAACTTATTCCACAAAAGAATACTTTAGGTCTCTTTTTAATTTTCGATCCCTCTTTACACTCTTTAGATATTTTTTGATGGATGGATGGATTGATGGATCTAACAAATAAATAAATAACAAACAAACAAAAATTAAATTTATAATCAAAAAATATTCACTTCCAGCTTCATCTAAATCAAACTAATAACTAACACTTAAATTTTTAATAAGAAAAGAATCCTTTTTTTATGTGGTTAAATTATTTACTTTTTATATAAGGGCTACAAGCATGGGGATAAGTTTTATGGCATCGACAAGTGGATTCTGAGAAACGGCGCTAAGTAATAAAGTGATCAAATAGGTGTACATTAAAGCCTAAAAAGGAAAATAACTTGAGACATTTAAGACAAAAAACTAAATACATAGAAATATTCCTCTTACAAAAGGTGTCAAGCTTTTTTCTTCTTCAATCTCTTATTTGAGGTCAGAATCAACAAAGCTCCATAAAATTAGACTAGCAAAGAGGAGAACATTAAAAGAATGAAAAATACGAAGCATGTGCAAAAAAAACTTAGAAACAAAGTAGGTTATCAGTATACCAATTAAATATAATGAAAAGTATAAAAAAATCTTATAGGACTTAGTTGCATTAATGATCAATATAATTATCTATGCTACTACTGTTATTGTTAATACAACAGCTATATTTCTAATATGAATTTTCAAGACCTACAAATCTTCAGCCTCATATTACTATCGAATTTTTTTATTCTTAAGCTAAAGCGTGTATTTATTCATACAAACAATCCCTAATCAATCCTTACTTTGCTTGCTTTTGCTTTTTTATAATTTTTAATTTTAATATTTATCAGTCAATTTAAATTATTAAATTTGTTAATTTTTTTCTACTGTAAAAGTAATTTTTTATGCCTACAATTAGAGTGTCTTAAGGTAGATAGTTTCCTACGCAACTAAAAATGTTTCTTTACTTTTTAGCTGTTTTTGACAAATTTCTATTTATTTATTAATTAACAATATAACTTTTTTTTAATGACAGGCTAAGTAAAGCTGGCTATTGATTGATTGATTTTAATGCTTCGACTGATCTGATTTATTGATTGGTTGATTGATTGATAAATTAATATTTTTATATTTACAGTAAATTCAAGTAATCAAATAAAACTAACTTAAAAAGTTTTATAAAAAATATAATTAATATTTCTAATGCTTTTCTTGGTCACCTTTACTCGTTGGTTGGTTAATTAATTGATTCAATTTGTTCCCAATAATAAATATTAAAGAGATAATAGATTCCAATTAAATGATGATTAAATTTAATGATAACTTTAGAATTCAGTGAAAGAAAGTGTTGATATCCTAATTTAATTTGTTAATATTTATTTATTTTTGTTTTTAATTTCTTTTTTGTGTTTTTGATTACTTTTTTTGTATTATTAGATTAATTTATTGGAATCGATTAATTTCTTCAAAGTATTGTTTATATTTTTTAATTATTATAAATTGAATTAAGAGTTTTTTCTTTCTTCTTTCAAACCTAATTTTTTTCTTACTTTTGCATATTATTTAATTATATCTTTTGTAATTAGTAAAATACATCAATTAAGAATCTAAGATTCATATTTTCTGCACCCAATCAATTGATAAACATATTTTATTTCCCCCTAATTAAATCAAAATTTCTTTTTCTATTTTTGCTTTCTATATATTTCTAAATAATAACACTTACTTACTTCAAATTTGCAAGACAATAAATAAAATATCACCTTTTCTCTAATATTGTTTCTTCTCTTATTTATGATTTCTAAATTAATATTTGTGCATTTATTTAAACCTTTTCAAATCAAATAATTCATTCATTTATTCCTTTTGCCTCGTTTCATTAGTGAAATCATTTTTTTAGTTAGCAAAAAACCAAAATAATATAATAGTATTTGTAATTTATTTGTAAAAGCACCAAAAAAAAGAACAAATTAAATGAGTCTAGATAAATAATATTAATATTTTACTAATTAGAATTGTGCGATACTTTACTCTTCCTATATAAGCCTAAAATATAATAGATCAATTCCTTTTACCTTATAATTTTAATTTAATTTTACACAGATTTCTAGATCTAAAGAAAGAATATCATTTGAGATAAAAAAGATCGTCATTTATTTAAGATCTTATTTCATTGAATAAATAGATATCTTTCATAGTAATATATTTCAAAAAATAAAAAGAAACAAAATATATCAAAATACTTTCACATTTCTGAAACATTTTTTTGAAAATTTAAAGGAGAAATAAAAAATAAATTGTTTCATAAAAACCTATTTAATTATAGATTTTTTAGAAACTATTTGGACTGACAAACAGGATATTGAATTCCTAATCGTAATTATTATGAAATAGAAGGAAAGTAGAATATAAAAATTAATAAAATCTAAGCTATTTAGAAAATTAATTCTAATCTATTTCTTTTAAATCAAAATAAACAAAAATACATATTTTTTAATAGCAGTTAGTACTAAATAATTCTTACTTCTTTTATTTTTAGAAGTAATTTAATGGATTAAAATTTTAATTTATGTAATAAATTAACCAAAATCTGCTATAAAAAAATTATAATTATTTATTTTTCAGGTACTTTGTATTTGAGTCTCATCATCTTAACCTGAAAAATAAATTACAGATAATTTTCATTAACTTTTTTATTACTTTTTTTGAATACTTTACATTTTTCAAATTACTTTAAATAAAATAAAAACACCAAAAATAATCAGGAATTCTAGATAAAAATATTTTTTGTTATTAATTTAGACAAAGAGATTAGCATTTAAGAAAAATACATTCTAGTTAATAGTTAATTACTTTATAAATAAATCAGTAAATAAGACCAAAAAAAATCAAAATCAAAAGTTAATTTTTGATGACGTAAAAGTAATAAATTAATAAAAGATTTAGATTGTTAATAGGTTAATATTTATTTGTGTCTGTAGTGTGTATTAATTAGTTTATAATTTATTTTTGTACTAATTGATTTAGTAATATTAAATTTATAAGTCCTTTTAAATCTTCAGTAACTTAATCGATTAAGACCAATTTGCTTCTCTTACTTAGACTTATTTACTTCTACACTTAATTTTCTTTCATTTTCTATTCATTTATTTGCTCTTTTCTTGATATTTAAAAAAAGTAACCAACAAAAATATTGGAAGTATAAATTTTAACTATAAATCTAAAGAATATTCTCTAATCTTCAATTTTCTACAAATTTCTTCATTTTTGAAATACTTTTAAAAATTTATTTTTAAGAAATTTTATGTAAGTAAAAATAAAATTTATTTGAACTAATAGATGACATTCATCTCTCTAATCTATATTAGTTTGGAGCTATGTTAAAATAAAGAAAATTTATATTTAATCTTAATAACAGTTTAAATCAATTTGTAATTATTTAAAAAGTAAGATAGCTTCATTCTCAGCAACAAAAAAAAAATAAATATGAATATGTCTAAAAAACAAATATTCAAAAAAGATAAAAGTTTACTTATTTTTCATTTTTTTATTTACAAGATTTTTTGTTAAACATAATTTATTTTACCCAATCTATTTCAAAAATAATTCAACTTTTTTAAACCTAAAAGATAAAGAAAATATAATTGTAAGAAAAATCTTTTCTTACACAATTAATTTAGACTTTTCGACTTTTAATCCCAAATAATTTGAAATCATGTTTCAAAAAGTAAATAAAAAATACAAATCTAAACACTTTTTTCCAGAAGAATTCTTAAAAGGGAATAAAGATATCAAAATAAGTTGTTTTTTTATTTCTTGCTGCTATAAAATTCTGACATAAAAATTCTTTCCTTTTTAATTAAAAGTAAGAATCATTAGCTGCTAATTTTTTACCTAAAATACAAATTTTATTTATACTAGCCATTTGATAGCTAAAATTAATCTTAGAAATAAGGAATAAATGTTGAGTTTTTGTTTAACCTTAGTAAATCATGTTAGTAAACATGTGGGAAATTTTGATCTTGTATTTTAAATTTTTTTATCTTAATAAAATGGGAAATTGATCTGTGTGTAACATAAATAGCTATTTTAATAAAAATCCTATTTTATCATACATCTTTATCTCAAAAAGTTTTTTAATTTGTTAAATCCTATTCTTATTCCAAAAACATGTAATCTAAAATCTTTTCTTACATCTAAATTTTCAATAAAAACTCAAGAAAATTATCTCATTCAATTTAAAATAGCCAAATTTAATATTTTTAATCAATAATATCTAAAATAATAATGGATAATATAACATAAAACATGGCGATTTTATTTTTAAATAACTTACAAATGTTCTTCAAGTAGACAAAGAAAAAAAGATCTGACACATCTCCTTTCATGGTGAAATAGCCCTGATAAAAAAATCTTAACTTAAAAATCATACAAGATTATTATCTAAAACCAATACTTAAGGTTTCCTAAAGGCAGATTTAACTTACTATATTAAATGACATAAATAATGGGTGATATTCTATTAAGAATATTATTCAACAAAAAAAAAAGAATAAGCCTAAAAATTATTTTAATTTTTTATGAAAAGAATTTTATTTCTATTTGTCAAATTGATTCTCAAAACAAGCTATATTAAAAAAATATTATCAAAAAATTATAGATTAATTTAATTTTTATTGAAAAAAATGTTTTTAATTTAGGGAATCTAAAAAGTAGGTTCAACTCACTTTTATAGATATAATAAATTTATTTTTAATTTCTTAATAAAATCAAAGCTTACATCAATAGGATCATCTTTAAAGCAATTATATGGAAAAAGAAAACTAAAAAACAAAAAGCCAAAAATAGGTTCATTTTATTTTAAAGTATATAAGAAAGTCTATTTAACGTTCATAATTATTTCAAAATTCTATTTAAAAGAATTTTATGAATGAAAAAACAAACTAATAAAAAATCTAAAAATATCTCCAAAAATCAATATCAAATAATAAATCTAAAAATAGACTCATTCTAAAAATTTTAAAAGAATTTATAATTCATTAGATATATCCAAACTATAAAAATTAAGGTTGAAAAAATGAAATTAATTTGATAATAATTTCATGGATGAAGAAAATTATTCTTTATCTAAACACAGTTCAAACTCTTTTTATTTTAAAATTTATAAATGATACCAAAATTCAAAAAGGATAATTTTAAAAAATGGTATTAGCGGCAAATTAAAATCAATTATGAAAAATAAAACCAATTAATATTTCAATAAATCTAAAAATAGGTTTATTAAATTTTCATGAAAATATGAAAATTAGTTAATAAGCTATGATTTTAAATTTAAAAATAAAATACTTTAACAAGGAAATAATTTCAATTCAATTTGAATGAAAATGAAAGACTTATGATTTTATGAGCCAAATTTAGTAGTCAAAAAAAATAATTTATTAAAATATCTAATCAGAGTAACAAAAATGGAGTGCTTGTAACTATAATAAAATTTAATGTAAATATTGATTTAAGAAAAATGTAAGGTATTTTAAGTAAAAGAAAATTATAGCAATAATTAATTTTTAATAATTGTTAAAAAAAATATATTAACTTTATGATTAAGAATGAATATCAATTTATCTCAAAACGATATAAATGATAATACAGTCGAATAGTATACTTAATAAGGTGAACACGACTAGATAAATGACAAACATGATTAATTAGGAACAACATAAGGTAAATAAAGGTAGAAAGTTACTAAAAACCTCAGTCAAAATCCATTAGAATAACAGATTAAAATATTAGAAGATTTAATATTTCATGATAAAAAATAGAAAATCCTTTATAAAATGAGACCAAGTAAAGTAATTTCTCAAAAATGTTATAGGATAGTTGATTTAAGATAATAAAGGATAAAAGTTCTTTCAAATACAAAAGAAAATGAATAATTTACTAATATAAATTTAACAAAAAGCTAAAGAAGTCATAATAAATCATAATCATCTAATATCACTAAAAGCCCAATTAATGGTAGTTAAACTTCTTACCTAAATTTCAAGCAAGGAAGTTCTAAATCAACCTTGAATACACATTTCTCAAACATTACTCCTAACATGACGACAAGCTAAATGTCTAATTCTAATATTTATACAGAATTTGATGGAAAATATTTTCAGCCAAGCGTATTTTAATTTAATACAAACAATCTGTACTTTAATGACAATGGAACTTAGTCATCAAGAAGCTAATTTATCTTTAGCGAAAAATATTAAAAAAACCTTCAAAGTAAAAAACTTTTGGCAAGCAGAGATAAAAATAGAGCTTAATCTAAGAGAAGCTTATCTCGCACTTAAAAAAACTTTAATTCGTAATAGTTATAAGAATAAAATAGTCAACAGCTTAACAAAAATAGTGATTAGAATTCAAAATTAAATGAATGTTAAGTAAATAATGGAATTTAAGATAATGACATATCAAACTTATAATTTGCATTTGATAATTTATCTAGCAAGTTCAATCTAAAAGAGACTAAACATTTAAGAGAGGATACCAACTCTAAAAGAAATATCAACAAAAGTAATTCTTAAAATGTAAATGAAGAATTTTAATAGTAATAAAGTGCTTTTATTGATACTAATTAACAATAATAATTTTAATCAATTAATCTTTAACTCAATAAATAAAGCTCTTCTTCATGTACAACTAGAAATTTTAAATAATAGGTTAACAGCAAGACTTCATAAGGATTTTATAATATTTATACTTAAAATGATATTCATGAGAATAAACAAAATAATATTTAAAAATTAAATTCTTTTCCTTATCAAAAAGAAGCTCTTGAAAAATAATAAAAATAACAATCTTTTACATTTAATTTAAATAATTTGGATAATACTAAATCCATAATATTCAAGCATCAATCTAACAATGCTAAAGACTAAAAAAATACTTAAAGTAGTTTAGCTCAAGATTTCTTAGCCTCAACAAGAAAGAAAAAACCATTTTAAGTTGTTTTTATAAAGGATGAAGCTTAAATAAATTCAAATATTAATTAGGTAGAAATAAGATAAAATTAATGTAATACTAATTAATTTAATGAGTAGGAGGAATTTAATTCTTAATAATCATAGAATAAAAGCTTTTTCATAAAAGGAAGTACTTCAGAAGATAATAGAAAACACAGAAAAGTGAGTAGTAATACAGTTCCTTTGAATAGCCAATAAAAAAGTTATCTCAACTCTTAAAAAAATTTAGATCAATTTTAGAAATAAAATAATATGTTGATTTTCAATCTATCATCTAGACCTTCTACAGCAAATAATTTGTTAATCAAAAATAAGATTTTTAGAGACGAAAGTCTTAATTCAAATCTTCAAAGAAAATAATTATAGAAATAAAATCAAAAAGTGTTTAATAGTAGTCTTGGAATATATTTAGATTTGGAAGATTTTAAATAAAAAAATACTGATCAAACAAAATAAGATGAACACTTTTAAAATTTCAAAAGTATGATTTTATAGAACACTTAGCAAACCTTAGATCAATCAAAGGATTAAACAAATTCATAGATGAATATAAAAGAAGATAGTTAAATAGATACTATTAAATCAAATTCTGTTATTATTAAATCTATGAATAGCAGATCAACTCCTTCTAATGTGTTTCCATCAAAATCTGAATTATTTAATAAATAGAATTCATAAATAAATGACTTAAAACTGTAAAGTGAAGAAGCTAAAAAGAAATAAATAGACATGTTCATAGGGAAGATTTTCAAGAACTCCTTTTTCCCTGAAAAAAATAATCTTTTAAACAAAATCAATATTTTTCCTAAAAAAGCATCATTAAATTGCCTTAATTCAACATATAAAAATTCGATTAAAGAAGATAATTTAGCAAAACTTAGTAAAACATAAAGATTTGACATAAATAGAAAAATTCTTCAAAGCCATACTAAAAAATAAGTTTAAAAAACTGAAGAAAGTAGCTATGATTATTTAGAAACTTAGCAAAGTCAAATATAAAATTATTTAGAGAGCTATGATAATATTTAATAGCAATAAGATTCAAACCAATATTAAGGACCTAGTGAAAAATAATCTAATAAAGCTGAAGACTAAAAAGAGAAAGAAATAGTTAATTAAGAAAATCCTGATGATAAATATTTACTCTTAAACTAATACTTCCACTAAAAGTATACTTAACCAATTAATTATAACACTAAAAAGCAAGCAATTCTAAATTAAATATCTAAAACATAGCAATATCTTAATAATGATAGACTCTTATAAAGTTCAAATAGAAATAATACTCAAAGAGATCTTGAATTTTATGATAAATTTGAACCATGGGAAAATGATGACCAAGCAAACAACAATAACATTGATGAAGACTAAGAATGATGAATTATATTTTTATTTTCTAATTTTTACTATATTTATTATTTATAATTTTGTATTTATCGTAACAAAATTTTTATTTAAAAATCAATCTAAATTTTTAAATAAATTATTTTTTTTACCAATTTTAGTAAAGAAAGAAATTTTATAAAATTGTTAAGTAATATTTTAAATTATTTTTAAGGTAAATTAGAATTTAATAGATATTTAATATTTAAAATAAATTAATTATATTACTTTTGTTCATCTTAATATTTATTAATAAAAATATCTTTTTCAAAATTTCAATCTAGTTAAGTTTGAGTAACAAATATTTCATTTTTTATGCTTTTAAAATTTAGATAATACTAACATAAATAAAATTCATATTTAGAATTTTATAAATTAATACATTTTCTAAAAATCAATCACTTTTTTCTTTTTCTTATTTCTTCTTATAATTATTCTTCTAATTTTTCATCTGAAATTTCATCAGAAGAGTTATCATACTCATTCACATATTAGAAGGACAAAACTGCATCTTTATCACCTCTTAAGATCTTGGTAAGCAACTCAGCATTTTCCATATTAACTAGCTAGTTATTGAAAAGTATTTTAAGATCTTTAATATAGTTTCCGTTTTTATCAGTAGTGTCAAACATTGCCAAAAATGAGCTTTACTTCAATTTTGATAGTTCACTATTTTCTTCTTCTTTTAACTTAGAATCATTTTACTTAGCATCAGATAAATCATTGATTCCTTAGAAATCCATTTCATCAATAGAACACTCGTAAATGTCACCACTTAAAGCATACAATTTAACTGATGTTTTATCTTCGCTTAATTGTACTTTATTAATTAATTTTTTTGTGTAGCTGCTACCCATTTTGTAAGACATGATTGATCTAGACATAATGATTAAAGGAATAAATGCAGCTAAAGGATGGACATAATGGAATACTAGGACACCAGCACCAAACCAGATTGATGAGGATAATAACCTCAGTCTTATTTTAAGTTAAATTTCCTTTGAGTCCATGTGATGCTCATAAATAGTAAAGCTTTAGAAGTTTTTTTCCTTCCCAAATCTTGAAGCTCCAGTTCCCTAATTATCTTTATTTTTTAATTCATCCATAATGTAGCGAGTTTTTTCTTCAAAATCTTATTTCTTTCCATCTTATTAACTTGTACAGAAACTATATTTGTTGAAGATACCAAAATTGGCAAATGGATTTATTGGCTTTTATTTTAACTAATTGAATAAGCTACGTTAGAAACTTCTAGCAATCATTTTAAAAGTAGTTTTTATGAATTAGTGAAAGTATTAATAAATAAATTTAATATCTTTTTTCTAAATTAATCAAACTATTATTTACATATTAACATCTCAAATCGCCACAAAATCTGACGAAGTTTTCATATTATTATAGTTAGAATACTTTAATCCAAATCTTTTTACTGATTAAAAAAAATAAATTAAAACAATTTATTTATTACTAATTAAGAAATAATCAATTTTAACTAATTTAAATAGCTTAATCTTATCTATCTATCTTATTTTTGAGTAATATTAGGTAATTACATTTAGTTTTTGTAGTTTACTACAGTGATCATTTTAAATACTGATAGAAGGAGTTTATATTTATTGTCAATAAGTTCCAAGCACTCTGATAGCTTTTCTTATTCCTTAGTCTCATTTATAATAAAATAAATAAAATATTGTATTTTTTTCAAAGAATTAAAATGTTTTTCACTTAAAATAATCTATTTAGCTAATTTTTGTAGAGACCTAATGTATCTTAAATAATTCTCATTGTAGATCTATTTCTTTTAATTACAAAAACATCTAATTGGTTATTAGATAAAAATCTTACTAATCTTTAATTTATTTAAAACTGTATTATGCCTTTTGAAAACAAAATGTTTATCGATTTTTTTATTTAAATATCTATTTAGTCATGCATAAATTTTTTTTTGGTATGGAAAGAATGATACCAACAGAAATTTTTATTGTAAAATCAAACAGACTGAATGAATACATCTTTGTAATTAACTTCTATGATCAGTAGATCAAAAAGAATAGAAATATTTATAATTTATCATCTCTTATAAAATCTTGAATTGATATTATTCTTTCAGAAAAATCATATTCAAAAGTTTTATGTATGATTAATAAATTAATTTTGTTTGAGTTTAATTTTTTTAGTTAAAAATTTCAAATAGAATGAGTGAAGTTAATCAGTTTATTTTTACTTTTAGTATTGTTTTAGGACACCTTTTGAGAGTAGAGATTTTGAGTAATTTAATTGATTATTTTAAAGTAAAAAATAATAATATTTCACTCTATTTGCATTAATCAATTAATTAAAATGATGAAATTTAAAAGGTTCGAAGAAGAAGATATTGAAGATTAGCCAAGCACTTAAGATTCACAAAATGATTAAGAAATAAAACTTAAATAAAAAGAAATTGATATTGATAATGACTTTTATCCTTTTTGTATTGTTTGGTCTTCAATTCCATTTATATCTTTTTTATTACCATGGATAGGCCACACTGCTATATGTTGGTAATTCTTTTTATAATTTATAAGAATGAATCTTGATCTAATACTTCTATGAAAAATAGCTCTAAGGGAATAATCCATGATTTTAACAGAGACTTCAGAATTTATGTATGTTTTTTTTAAATATGAACGTAAAATAAATTTCAATAAACAAAAAATATAAACAGATAGATGTTGTCCCATATGGATCTCCTTTAAAGTAGAATTTCTCTATAGATTAAATAAAATATAAAATTTAACTATTTTATTAGGTATTATAAATTGGATACAACAAACATCAAGTAAGACACATATGATGCCATGATAAAACTGTTGGATCAATCATATTAAAAGAAAAGAGTAAATTTTTAGCAATTCATTCTATAAATTAATAGTTGTTTGACTTTTTATCACTATTTGAAATAAGAGTATTAACTAACTTATCTTTTTAAAATAGTTTGGATTTTTTGGGTAATTACATTAGAAGGAGTTAAAATTTGTAATTAATGCTGTTTTTAAAAAAATTTGATAGAAATAATTCACACTAGTATGTGGCTGATGCACTAAATATTCTTCAATACAAAGGAAAAATAAACTGGAAAAAAATAGATATTTTCTTACTAGGAATTACTAGGGCAAGATATACAAGGTATTGTTTAAAATTATGGCCTCAATAATATCAAATATCTTTTAATTTTATATATTTTTAAAATGATTAATTTCTTCAAAAATATTTTTAAAAAAGCAATTTTTTTATTACTACAAAAAGTTTCCTTGCTTTTATAAGGGCATATTAAGGTTTGATCTTTACTATTGTTTGTGCTTTGTTCATAAATGTTACAGTTTTTAGAAATTTTTGAAAGAGTGTTACAAGATATCAGAGAAAAAAAATATTATTTAAGCTGTTTAATACTTTGTATTCATTTTCAATTTAGTATGAATTTAATTTTTTTTAAATTTAATTTATTTATTTGATTATCAAGTATTTTTATTTGCATTTCAAAGTATTATAAAATTAAGTTTTTTTTATAGTAGAAGTTAATCAAAAAATCATCTTTAGTACATATTCCAAATTTTGAGAAAATTTATTTTCAAAAAATAATTAGAATAATCATTAATATTTAAATAAATAAAAAATCAATTTTTTTTTTCAGATTAGGTTTAAGTTAAAAACAAGAAATTATTTTTATTTTTTAATTCTTTTTCTTTTATGATGAATAATTCTTTATCAAAAATAATTGAATTAAAATAGTAAAATAAAAAATGAATAAGGATGATAAAAAGTTATTAATTATTAAACTGAAACATAATAATCTGATTTCTGTTAAATTATGCAATAAATATATTTGAAAGAGTTTTTTAAATATTTTGATTTATCTTAAGTCGTTTTAACTTTAATAACAACTTCTTATAAAGACTATTTAAACATATTTTCAACTATCGATTGATACAAATTATATTAATTTTTAAATAATATTTAGAATAAAATTCTCTTTATTTTTTTACCTGTATTTAATAAATTTATCATAATTTTTAAGCAACTGCACAAATAACTGTAAACCCAAACGGCTTATTTGTTTCTTGCATTTTTTCATAGTATTTAATTTTACTCTATTCAAAAACTTTTTATTTTAAATCTTCATCCCAATCCTAATCTTATGCAAAGACTTGGAAGCATTCATTGAAGTGATTTACATTATAACACTAAACTGGAACAAAGCTCTCCCATATCAATATATTTTAGAAATTAGCTAACTAGAGATACTTCTAAATTTTAGCTCTTGATCCTATTTGATAGATTTCAAGATAAAAAGAATCTAGTTCTTCATAGGTATAACTACTTTTTTTCCTTGCTTATTTCATTAAATTTTATTCATTTTAATTTATTTTTTCTTCCTCTAATAAAATCTACTAGTGTGCATCATCTATAATTTTATATACTTCATACTCTTTTTCATCTTTTTCTGAAAATACTGTAAATCCTACTCTTCCTCCTTTTTTCAAAACTCTATAAGCTTCTAAAACTATATGTTGAGGTTCTTATACTTCATCTAATAAAAGTCCTCCATAATAAGAATCAAACATATTTGAAGGGTAATTCAATTAAGTTGCATCTGCTAACTCAACAATAATTTTCAGCTTTTTACTTTCATATTTTTCTGTGAATTCTATATTAGGCACTAATCTATGATCATACAAATCTTGACACAAAGGATGATCTTCTAATAACTAAACTTTTTACTTTATTTTTCTTAATTTGATCTCCTAAAAATCAGTCATATATAAATTAGAAGATGGTTTTTTCACTCCACATATGTAAGGTAGTGAATATTCTTAACCACATCCACATTCTAAAATATTATCAGCATTTTAAATATTTAGCAAATTTACAATACTCATTGTGATTATTCCTGTAGAAGAATCAATTAGTCTATAATCTCTAATTAAGCTTTATATTTTCCTCATTGTAAGTATAGGCGATGTATTTCTTTTTATCATCAATCCCTCAATTTCTTCAGTCAATTCATTTATTATTGAGTTTTTATTTAAATTCATTTCTTTATTTTTTTTTGAAACCTAATAATAATATTTGTTAAAATAATATCTAATACAACTTTTAATTATTTATGATACAATCAGAAATTTTCAGAAAAATAAAAAAAATCTTTCTTGATTCCATCAATCAAATGAGTACTTTCATGATCAGAAAAGATATTAATTTAAAAAAATATTTATGTTCTTATTATTTTTTTTAACTAAAGTAATTAAAGAAAATAATTTTGAATAATAAAATAAATTAATCTTTAAACAATTACAGCTATCAATCAAATGTATCATTATTTTTAAAAATACAACAACTTTCAAAAGAAAGTGTATGAAGGAAATCTATTGTATTGATGCAATATTTTATTTAAAGTTTGGTAATAAAAGTAAAAAGGAATAAAATCCTCTGTATAAGATAAATGTTCTTTCTCCTCTGTAGTAGTAATATATATATTAGCTTAGTAGAGGGAAAAAGGCATTCTTTATTAGAAAAAATGTAGGGAAATTTTTTTGATTCATTAATATAATTTTCACTAGATTTATGAGAAATTGTTTTAATAAAATGATAATAAAATTCCAAATTATTATTTCTTTCATTCATTTTTTAATTTATTTATTAAGGGTAATAGGATATCGAATTTTTGTTATTATTTTGTCAGAAAATTAATATTTAAGGAGCATCTGACTAAATATACCACTATTCTGTATAAAGTTATCAAATTTTGTATCAAATAATATATTAATATTATCTTATTTTTATAAATATATTTTTGAAATAAATTAGTTTGAAAACAATTTAATTTAATTAATTTTAACAAGAGTTACAATATTCCAATATTCTTTTATCTCCTTACATTTGGTTATCATTTTCTTGCTTTTATTTTCCCATTTTTTTTTTCTTAAAAATACTTAAAACTGACTTACTCAACCAGAATACCAAAAGATTTTAACTAGGATTGTTTCTAGATTCAACTCCATTTTGGTTAATTTTAGTGTGAATTTAAAAAAATAATACTCTGTAAAAAATTTAAATAAATCATAAAAATAATTGTGTTTTCAAAACTCTAGATTAGTAATAGGATTTAAATTTTGTTAAAAGAAATAGTATCTAAACTTTAGTTTTAACATAAAAAATATCTATAAATAAATCTTGATTTACAAAACAAAGTAAAAACATAAGTTTTCAAAAGACAATATACATAAAAATAATGACTATTTTAAAATTAATTAACTCCAAAAATGAGCATGGAGGAGTTAAATCTATAAGGCATGCTGTTTCATCTCTTCCTATTGTTCCTATTTTTGAAGTAGATTTTTAAGAAGGGCATTTATTACAACCATTTCCATTTCCATCAATATCATATCCATTTTAACTGTAATACCCTATATTACAAGAATTAATAACACATACTGAGTCATCAGAGCCAACTGTACCTTTCATTTTAGTGGATCTCTAATTAGAACATACAATACATCCACCACCTTTTCCATCAACGTCGAACCCATCATTGCTATATGTTCCATATGGACAAAGACGAATCAAGCATACAGAACCACTATCTCCTATAGTTCCATTTTTTTATGTGGAAGTTTATGGAGGACATTTTATACAATCTTTTCCTTTTCCATCACTATCGTACCCAGTTATACTGTAGAATCCGGCTTCACATATTTTTGTAGTACAAACACTATCATCAGTACCTATTGTTCCAGCACTCTTTGTAGATTTAGAGGAGGGGCATAATAAACAACCATTTCCTTGTCCATCATTATCAAACCCTGTTGAACTATAAGATCCAACATTACAAAGGATTCTTATACATACAGAATCGTCTGCTCCAGCTGTTCCATAACTTAGTGTTGATTTATAAGGAGGGCATTTTATACAGCTATTATTTAAGCTTTATCCATTTAAACTGTAATACCCAATATCGCATAATTTAGTTGTACATACTTTTTCATCTGTTCCTATGGTCCCAGGACCATATGTAGATTTTAAAGCTGGGCATTTAGTACAACCATTTCCTTATCCATCATTATCAAATCCTGTAGGGCTATATGATCCTGTTAAGCAAAACCTAATAGTACAAATTTTATCATCAATTCCTATAGTTCCCTATGATCTTGTAGATGTTCCTTAGGGGCAATCAAAGCAAGTTAAACCATTTCCTATTTTACTGTATTTTCCAATAGAACAATTCAAGTAGCAAACGCTCTCATCAGTACCTTCTGTTCTTGATGATTAAGTTAACTAACCAGCAGGACAAGCTTTGCATCCTCTTCCACTTCCATCTTAATCTATCCCTGTGCTGCTGTAAGAATTTTTTGGGCAATCACGGCATTTACAAACTTGGTCAGTTGATTTTGTTCCTTTTTGGCAGTTTGATTATCCTGCAGGACATTAAACACATCCTCCACCTGCTAAATCTGAATCATATCCTGTAGGACTATGTGAGTTATATGGACATATTTTTAGTGTACATACCTTATCATCGTTTCCTATAGTTCCTACAGATATTGTAGATTTATCTTAAGGACAACTTATGCAATCAGAAATACTTCCTTTTTTATAAAATCCTGTAGAGCTGTAAGTACCAAGCGGACATTAATAAACTATGCAAGATTATTACTCATTTCCTTTAGTACCATAACCTATAGTAGTCTATCCATTTGGACATTTTTTGCAACCACTACCCTTATCATCTGTTGCAACTCCTGTATCGCTATAAAACCCAATAGGGCAAGTAAACATAGTGCAAACACTCTAATCATTGCCTATAGCTTTTGTTGATGGAGTAGATTTGTCAGGGCTACAGGGAGTGCATCCTACTCCATTTTTATCTGTTCCATACCCATTCAAACTAAAAGTTCCTTGAGGACATACATCTAAAGTAACTTTACAAACATAATTAGAAGCTCCAATAGTTCCAATATCAGAAGTTGTAGTTCCCAATAAACAAGCAGTACAACCTGTTCCTCTTCCATCAGTATCGTAGCCATTCTAACTATAATAACCAATAGCACATAAGCTTTTGTAAACTGGTTCTGGAGGAGGAGGTCCTGTTGAAGTAGTACTAATGCAAACAGACTAATTAGGGAAAACTCCATCAATGTTTGTTGTGTATCCAGCTGGACATTTTTAGCAAGTACCATTATCTAATCCGTTAAGACTATAAGAACCCTTTGCACATAAACGCATACTTTAAATATTTTTGAAAGTACAAGCAGAATCAGAGTTACATGCTTTTGTATTTATGCTTGGTGTTGTAGTTTAAGGAGGGCATGGAATACATCCAAATTTTGGTTTTATGTCATCAAAATTAGTTTTTAATTCACAGGCGTTTGTATTGAGATTAAGCTTATTAAGGCTCATAAAGTATCCAGTAAAACTAAATGTACCGACTGGACAAGGTTCAATTAAAACATCACAAACTGCATTACTAGTACCAAATATTCCTTTTTTAGAAGTTGTAGTTCCAGGAAAACAAGGAATACATTTCTTATTCTAATCTTTTTAACCATTAATACTATAGCTACCTATATCGCATTCTTATCCTGTTTAAACCTATCCAGGTGGTACATATCCAGGAGGAACTTGAACACAAACAGAAGAATCTGGAAATGATCCAACTAAAAGAGTAGAGAGACCAGAAGGACAAGGAGTACATCCACCCCCTTATCCATCTTAATCTAAACCATTCAAACTATATGTACCTAAGGGCATTATTTAAGATTTTTAGTGCTTATTATACAAGCCTTTTCATTCGAATTAGCAATAGTTCGGACACTTCTAGTTGTTGTTTAAGGTGGGCAAGGACTACAGCCTTTACCATAGCCATCTTAATCTATACCAGATAAATTCCAAGAACCAGGTCTGCAATAAAGAGTATCTGTCTATGCTAAAACTTTATAAATTATGAAAAAAGGAAAAATAATGTTGATCAACTTATTCATCTATCAGATATATTAAATATTTTAGTATTTTAAAAATATTTTGAAACTTAGATTTTTCAATTTTATTTTAATTGAATCTATCCATAATGAATATTTTGTAAGTAATTGACTGGCTTTAATTTAAGTAACAATTAAGAGATTCTGTTTTCTTTTCAATGAATGAATGTAAATAAAAAAGGTAATTGAAATCAAATAAATTATTTAAAAAAGAGAAATAAAAAGAAAAGTTAATTTAGTTACACACATAATAGTAAGAAAAAATCAAAGTTTTAAAAAAATTAATTGCAAGTGTAATAAATAATGGCAATAAGTGAATTAATAGTAAACTCAATTTTTATCCACAAAAATTAGATGAGGAAAAAGTTATATGAATCATAAATCAATATTCTTTTTATCTTGTATAAAAATCTTATATTAACTAAAAATAAAATCATGATAGTGCTTCATAGAAGCAAAATAATTTTTTGAAAACTTACTAACAAGAACTCAATTTTTATCAATGCTTTTAGTAAAAAATAAGTAGATTTTTTTTAAGAGTAAATACCTTAGTTGAAAAGAAATAAAAACTGAGTTTTTAAAAAAAATTTGGAAGAAAAAAAGTAAGTTATGGTTATTAAAAATTGGGGGTTTATCATATTAATTAAGTTTGAGAAAAAGAGGATTTATGGTATATTATTAAAAAAATATGAAAATTAAAATTTAATTATGTAATTCACAGTTGATTTGTTAATTTCAAAATATTGTCAGATATGTGATACCTGATACGCAAATAAGTCAATAGGTTTATTTGATTATGCAATTAGTATATTTTTAGAGACTTTTAATTCAGTGGTTAATTAGCTTTTGATTATTCATTATTATATTATATAATTTTAAATATCAAGTTAGTAATGTAGGAAAAATGAATCGACAAGCCATTAAACATCAATAAAAGTAAGGTTAGGATTTTATTCTTTTAACAAATTCATTTTTTTAGCATGCTATGTAGCGAAATCTTTATTTACTATTGCATATCTGAAATTTTTAAGGGTAATATTAGCTCCCATTTATAGAGTAATATATCTGAAAACATCATAAAGATCATCCTGTTCTATTAAGCTTAGATTAATATCTAATTAATTCATTATCATTGCCTTTTAATAAATTAAATACTCTCTAACGTCAGCATTTTGATCATTTTTAATTAGCTTTTTATTATAAAATTAGATTGCTGTGGAAGCTAAATATCTTTGTAGACCTTTAAGGAATTAATTGGAATCTTGGAATTCAACATCTTAAAAATAATCTTAGCGAGTTTTAGGAAACCTTAAAAATTGTTTATTATGATTCATAAAAATGGTGCATTAATTATTTTTTTATAAGAATTCATTCAAAGGTTGGAATCTTTTAATAGGAACAACATTAGGGAATGTTTCTTCTAGCCATATTTCAAATATATCATCAATAATAATAGAAGTTTTAAGGGCCTTTTCTAGCATCTAAGGTGATTCACATTCTATTATATTTTTTATGTCTTTTTATGTTTTAATATTAACTTACCCTTCATTCTTAAATATATTATTTCTATTAAATAGGTCTCTACGTGGGTCTATTTTATCTAATAATTTAAGCACATAGTCTTTTCTGCCATGAGAATAAACTAGAATATTAAAATATTTCTTCATCTCTGTTATAAACTCCCTTAAGTGAGGTCTAATAATAGTAATAAATTCTTTTTATACTCCTTCATTACTGGAGTATTATATTGTTAATACATTTTTATTTGAAGGCATTTTGTATCTATATATTTCTTCTAATTTATTCTAATTTTCACTTGTAACCCACACAGTGTTGACTAGAGTCTCATCAAGATCCAAAATTAAATTTAGTTTATGCTATGGATTTTATTGTAATAGATTTTAAATCTCTGAAACTAATTTATTTTAACGAGGATCCTTTGTAGCATTACCCAATTCTTAGCATAAAAAAGGACTTACTTTTTGCTTTATTTTTTTATTTTGTTTTAAGATTTCCTCTTCATCTTCCTTTTCTAAATGTCCACTGCTATCTTCTTCCTCATCTTCTATTTCTATTAATTCTTACATATCCTTGATATCATCATCTACTATAGTTATTAACTTCTCTTTATTCTAATTATATGGTTTTCTTATTGTGCTAACTTTTGTTTTTCTTTCACCAGTCTTTAATCTCTTTCTAAGAAGTTCTGTTTCTATTTGCTTTTTTTATTCTTCTTCCTCTTCCTTTTTTTTCTTTATTTCATTCCTATCAAGTAATACAAAATCAATTACTTTTTATTCTCGTTAGTTTCCAATGATCACCTTGTCGCCTCTTTCTATTTTTACAGTTATTTTTCTTCCTTTAGATACATTTTACTAATACTATGTCTTTGTTTCTTTTGTCAATATGAGTTTTTTTGGAGAAATTGATTTCTCACTATCTTTTTAAATTTTCTTTTTAACTTTGTCTACTTAATGAGCCATTCTATTAATTCACTTAAAATTCTTTCTTCTACCTTAATTTTATAATCAAAATATATATCAATATTAACACTTATTAATTAAATAAAGTTTGAGCAAGTCATTTTAAATTTGTCTGATATTGCGGATATTTTATAACAAAAATGTATATGAATTTCTATCCTAATTTGATAATTTTTATTGAAAATTAGCTGTCCGAATTCTTTAGGCTTTTATCTGTCCCTCTAATAAATAATTTTTTAATCCTAGCTAATAATCAGTATTAAAAGTAATGCAATTATCAGTAGTATAAAAAAACATTAAAAATGAAAAAGCAAACAAATTAAAAATGTTTGAAAATTTAATTTAAATTTAAATTTGATATGTAAAATATGCATTTAAAAACAAAAAAGTATTTTAAAGTAATAAATCATAAATTTTAATTTCCTTGACAAAAAATTATTAAGATTTTAATAATAATTTCCTTTAAAATCATAATTTTTTATATTTCTTTAAATATTATTAATAAAATTATCCTTTTTGTTTTCATAAAATAGTAATTTAATATTTGAGATATAAATTCAATAGAATAACTAAGTAATTAAAAATACATTCTTGTTCTAAATAATAATTATCCCAATTATCTATTAAAAGGTAGATATATTATATATTAAGATAAATTGTTAGAATTAGGTTAAATGCACTAGTAAAATCTTTAATTTAATTCAAACTAATACCATTAAAATAAGATTAAGATTTAAGATTTAATAATAAAATCCTACTTTTATTTCAAGCTATTCTCATTTCTTATATAAAATTATGATATGAAATAAAGAATAGTAATTTTTAATTAGTTTGGGTCAAAATATTTTATAATCACTTATCGAATGGTAACCCTGATTGCAAAGAGATGAGATCAAATAACACTTAATGTCTCTTAATGGAGATATGACAATTTTTTTTTAAATAGTAAAATTGTTTTTATTACTAGCATAAGTAGTAATTATGAGACAAAAAATTATGTTTTTGATTATTTTAATATTTACATCTATTAAATGTTTGTGGTTTTGTTCATATTTAATTATTTTTTTGTTGATGTAAAATTTTTTATCAAAATTAATTAAATTTATATTTTTAAGATAAGTAAATAATTTACAGATTATTATTTAATTATGTAGATTAAGAAAGTTGGAAGCATTTAAATACATAAAAGTTTTAAAAAAAAATATTTATGATAAAATCATATTTTAGAGAGATTTTTTAATAGGAACAGTGTAGATTCATCAAGGGATTTCTCATAAGGGAGAAAAGTTAAAGAAAACCTTAGATAATTTATAATACCTTACTGATGAAACCCAACTAAAATTCCTCCAATAAGCAACATAATAGCAACAAAGGAAGACACTCCCAATAAATAAGACTGAATTATATAGATCATATTTTAGAATTGATTTGATAAACTATTTTTAAAGAGTCTTAAAAATTCTTAGATGATTTCTGAAATTTAATTATAATCATTTATAAAAAATTATTCATATTACTCTGCAGATTAATATTCTTAATAATCTAATTTTTATTAATTTAATGGAAGACTATTCTCTATTAGATAATAATTATCAGACAGATATTATATTTAGTATTATAAAATACTTTGTAACCCTTATTTAAATTCATCATTATTAACTTCGCAGGGGTAATCTGTATTAGCTAAATATTAGCATAGATCTTTTGTAAATAATTTTTGTATTTATGCACTCTCATCACTTTCCATGCTACTGCATTTATCCAAATTATTCATAAAATTTCTTATAAATTCTTAAAGTAATTGCTAGCTTTCATTTACAATATTTAATTTTGGTACAAAATCAGATATCTTTGGATAACTTGAATCTTAAGACTGGATTATTCTTTATGATATTAGTTATTCATAAAGAGTTCTTTAATTGAAGAATTCATTATGCATGACAAGTGTGTCACGATACAAACTGAGTGAAGAACTTATTTTTGAATTATAAACAAAAATAATAGCCATAATAACTCCAAAAAAGATAATTATAGTTGAAAAAGAAACTAGAACTATTTTAGATTCTACTTTTTTACCTAAATTTTAATCAACAATTAAACTACTTAGCTATTAATCTTTTTTCTGGGCTTTTATTTTGAAATTTTCTTCATTATTTATTCTCAAGGCTATGCCAACAAAATCAGCTTGCATCCACTTCTCTTCTGATTCATCAGAAAGAAGTGTATTATATTATTATTGAATGCTAATTAGTTTTTCACATTCCAATTAAGTCATCCTTGTTGCTATTAAAAGCAATTACTACTTGTACTTATTGTATTTTCCAATTGAAGGACCAGATACAACAAATAAAATAAACATCAAAGAAGATAAAATTATGATGAAAAGAATTTAGATTCTCTTTAATTCACTCATAACATCCTTTAATTCCACATAGTGGTCTTCAATAATATTATTGCTTATCTCTCTATTTAAATCCATATTTCCCAACAAATAAAACAAAGAACTTTTTTTGATATCATTATTATTTGACACTTATTACATATTGTATACATTTCTTGTTAAAAACATGTAAGGGCTGCTGTTTACCTCCAATTAATTTATACTAATTTTTTTTAAAAATTATTTGAATGATACTAAATTAATATTTAAAAATTTTAACATCATAAAGTAAATATATTTTAAATAATTACTTTGCTGAGTAAACTTTAGAATAGGTCTATTTTGATTCTAAATATATATCTTAATCATAGTTATTAAAAAGATTTATAATAGAGGAGCTGTACATTTTAGAAATTTTTTAACATTACTCAATTAATGTTTATCTTATTTGTTATTGATTTTTTAAGGATGAAGTACCAATATCCATTTAATATATGAGAAGAGAGAATAAAGTCTATGTAGAGTATAACTTATTTACTTCAGCTTCTGTTAAACTTGTGTTTACATCTCTGATAATATGATTAATTGGATTATATAATGATATATCTAGAATCACAGAGGATATGTAAAAGATGCCTAAAAAGCAAGCTATTTTGTTCAAAAAATAATAAAAATAAGATTTTTAAATTTTATTAAAATTAAGCTAACCTAAAAAAATAAAGAACTAATGCATAGAATAATGCATTGATCTATTGTGAGCCAATTCAAACATATATTAATTATCTTTGCTTCTGTTTTAAAATCCACTTTAACTTTTTCCTTAAATCTATCCAAATAGATGTTATTCCAAAATTTATTCATTTTTTTTGTTATTTTGTTATTCTTTTTTGAGAGTATTACCTAATTTTACACTATCTATATTATTAACAGGAGATGAAATACTATTTTAGCTTGTAACATTATGAAGAATTTTAATACTAGGTTATTTGTTTCTAGGTGAATTTTTTATGTTTTTCCAGCCTTAATTTTAGATTTTAACATTTAAATATTTTGTTAAGGGATTCAGATCTAGAGTTATTGATTTGTCTTTATCACTGGGATTTTGTTCAAAACTCTTTATGTTGCTTTATTTAGATTTAGATGTACCTTCTTCTTAGCTATGCTAAGTATGGCAATTAGAGTTTTATTCTTAGATGCTTCCTGAGCTGCCATATTTTTTAAGGAAATTTTCACTTGAAAATATAGGGCCTTTAGATTATGTTGATCTTTTACGAGGAGATTAAACTCTATTTTCTTCATTTTTTTTTAAAGTTTATCTTTCAGTAACTCTTGGTGATAGATACTCTATAGTACCAATTTCTTATTCTTTATTATTTTATGAATTAAAATCACTCTCTAATTACATTTCATTTCTTAAACTTAGTTTAAAATCAGAGAAAATCTATTCTGAATTTGTTTATACTATTTATGGAATTTAAATACTTAGTTAATTTTATCTTGTTGGACTCTAAATTGAACCAAAAGAATTTAAATTAAAAGAATTCAAATTAAATGTGTTATCTTCTTAACTAAATGCTTATTTGTTTGAAAAATTCAATTATGAAGGTCTTTTAGATTTAAACGATCTTTTTGGAGATGGTGAATTATTATATCTTAAAGTATCACACTTATAATAAGATGTTGCATCAGAATCTGTAGATGAAAAATCATCTTTTTCTGCATTTTTAATATGCTATGCTGAGACTTATATTTCTGCATTTGAATACATATTTGTTTTGTCATTTTAATCTGATTAAGCTACCTCCACAATTTCCATGTAATAATAAAATTTTTCCAATTTTTTATTATTTTTCATAAAGTGCAATTTATCAAAATACAAATTAAATTTTATGTTGACTACTTTTTTACATGAGTCATAAGTGTAATCCTGTAAACATTAATTTATAAAAAGTTAAATAAATGCAATAAATATAATTAATTTATAAAATCCTTTGTAAAAACAATAAAATCAAAAAAATTTTGAATATATTTTTTAAATTAATTTTTTTATTAAAATTATTACTCTTTTTTTTTCTTGGAGGAAACTTCTAAATTTTTCATAGAAAGAATTAATATTAGGTGATTCAGTTACTGTAGTGCTTTACTTGTTAAATGTAGAGCCTCTAGCTTTATCGATTGGGTTTATAGAATAATTTTGAAATTAATTTAAGAGCTTTGTGAGGTTATTTGGTATTTTTATTTTTGCTTTTTCTTTATAACAGACTTAGTCTTGCTTTTTAGTTGTTTTGGTTTAAAGAAATTAATCAGTAGAAAATCTTTGAAAATTTTCTTCATTCGTTTGCAAAGAGTTTTGTAAGTGGGAAGAAACAATATCAACGAGCTTTGGAATCAAGAAGTAAATCAAAATTTTACTCTTCAAAGTCTCTAGATTAAAAGTATACTTTTGTTAGTTATTCTTATATAATAATAAATTAAAAAGGAGTTTCCTAATAATTCTTAGTTACTTAATGAGCAAAATTAAGATGGGCAACTTCTTCTTAACTGCTTTCTTCACAATCTGAAATCTAGCGAAAGATGTTTTGAGTGATTCCACTAACTTTTCCTTCTGTATCGAATAGAATATATTAATTTGGTGTGTCGATCTTAAGGATAGTTGCATTGACACAAAAGTCATCCTAAAAATGATATGTACTATCCAAATACAAATTTATTGGAAATATAAAGTTTTTGAAATTTTATGCAAATGTATGATAAGATTATTCAAAGAATTTGGAAGATCCTTTATTAATCATGTTTTGCATCAAATCATTATGAATCTCTTAAAAAAAACTAGGCATAAAGACATCAATATGAGATATTTTTTTATCATCAGATAATGGTCTTCCCAAGAATCTACAGAGAGATTATTTGCAATGTTTGGTATTAGTCAGAATTTTTCCTTTGTCTTTAGCTATGCTTACTAAAAAATGCACGATATTCTGATTAATTATATTGATAGAATTTATTTAATTTTGTGGTTTAGAAATATCTTTCAATTTTAAATCTTAAATTTATTCTTCAATCTAAAGTGAGTTCACATATTCATTCAAAACTGTGCACTTATAAATAGATTCTAGCTATTTTTTTATATAATAATAAGAGTGTTTAAAATAACCACTCTAAGTGTAAATTTGATCTGAAAAAAATTAAAAAATAATTTAAGAAAAGTGATTTATCTGAAATAATCCTTAAAAATAAAAGAAACAAAATTTCATGATTTTCAAAAGAATTAAAAGCTAATTTCATTTAAAATATTAGGTTACATCAATTCATTTTACTTGAATGCAATTTTTATTTGCTCAATAATTTTAATTGAATTATTCTACCAAATTTTAAATTTTGACACATTTGTAAAAAGTAAAAAAATAATTTATTCTACCTTAAGCATGGTTACACTCTATTGGATTATAGATGAATGCGAATTTTTCATAAAATATTTAGAAAAGACTTTTTAAATCTGCATACCAAATTTAGATAATTTGGATATTTCATCTGATAAATCATCTATTTTTTGGTAGCCTAATCGCAATTTTTCAAAGTAAGCAATCTTTTAGATAATGTATTTTTTAAAGAGGGGGAGTAAAGTCTATTTAACTTTTTCTGACCTTTCTATCAGTTTTACTTAATTTTTTTAAACCACAGCTTGGTCATATTTTGAGTAAGTAGACATTCTTTGCTCTTAAAAATTACAAAGATGTTCTTCCATTTTCTATGAAAGAATTTTGGATAAAGTAGTAAAGTATAAGCTTACGCTTTTTTACTTTGATTAAATTTTCTTTATTTCATAATAAGACCTCAGCGGATTGTTCCTGTACTTAGATAAATAAGTGATATATTTAAGAGAAACATGCTCAAATTGATCTCTATCTTTCTTTATATCTTAAGAATTTAAAGTATATATAAAAATACTATCAATTAATTTGTAAACATCATCCAAAATAAGTATATTTTTATCGTCTTTAAATGTGCCAGCTTTACAATAACACATAGGCTAAGTGCATAATTATTAATGAAATAGGATGATTTCAAACAGTTTTATTTTAGAGTATTCAGATTTTTAGTAATCTTATGCCAATCTAAATACTTCCTCCAAAAACATATCAATATGAAAGTGCTCGCTTTTGTTATATTAGTAAAAAAAGTAATTAATTAAATTAAAAAAAGTAGTATTCAATTCATTTGATCTTTATTTGAAAGGAAATGAAAAGTTTTAATATTTAATCAGGAAAAAGATCCCAGCCGAAAAATAAGGAACTTAATAAATTTAATCTTCCATAGATTATTTTCAATTATATACTGAATGTATAAATTCCAACAAGTTTTTTTTGAACAATAGGAAAGGATTTTACAATTTAGAAAGTTTAACTCAAATTCAAAATTACCTTTTGCTAACAAATGATGCATATCTCATTATTTTTTCATATTTGTAGTTCCATATCCCAAAAAAAAGAGCAATAAATACTGAACTAAATATCATGCAGTTATACATTAGTTCAATATCATGAAAATCACTATTGAAAACCCATATTGTTATAATAACGCATACCACTTCATAGCAGATAGAAGATACTGCATAAAACTTAGCAATAAAGAAGTTTTTATAGGGAATAATTATGATAGAATCATATATATAGGTAACTCCTACCAAGTGAAGACCAACATACAATATTGTTGTAGTTATTGCTGGAGTATAGTAAAAGAATATAACTACAAAATATAGAGTAACTTAAATTAGCAAAATTGGATGAAATCTCCTCTTTAAAATATTTGAATCGTTGAATTCATAATTTCTATAAAAAAATAGCAATACTAAAGTATTCAAAATAGTGAAAATTAATCCTGAATATCCTAAAATTAAAAATATTTTTGGCTTAAGGTGACAATTGGCAGTATCAGTATATTCTACTAAGTAGCTATCAGCTCCACAATTACAAAATCCAGAGTTTACTTCTATGTAGGGTAGGACTATCAGCCACACATAAACCATGAAGTAAATGTTTAAAATTTAATTTGGCTTTTTAAATTTTTTCCTATTTTCTTTATACCATTTGCTAAAGAACAGCTTAAGAAATGCAATAAAGCAAATATAAAAAACTTGAAACCACATGATAATCTACATAAGATAAAATAATTTTATGGTTTAATCATCATCTCCTTTCATAGATAAGAAGTAAGTGCCAGTTGATATTTCTGAAATATAAGCTAGAGTTTATATTTTTTATTCAGTCATTAATGGTACCTTATCTGATTAAAAAACATACCCACCTATTTATAACATATAAATTACTATCATAACAGCATATATAGAATATGGTATTTCATAATCTCTTTTATCCTCTATAATTTCTAGCAATGTTTAAAAAATAGTACTCATTAAACGCTTACTATTAGCAATCATCCTATTGCTTTACTTTTAAAAACTGCTTTCTTATTTTTTATAGTTTTATTAAGCTTGTAAACCATTCCTTTTGCTGAGATTTACATTGCTATTATGCTTTAGTGTATTATGAGAAACTTATGCTTGCTGGTTTGGACTCATTTTTGTTTTATTCTTTATTTAAATAAAAAAAAAATAAAAATCTTTTTTGTTTGCTTTTATTTTAATTATATTTCTGATGGAAATTTAATTTATAATAACCTTCAGTCACCTAATATTAACGATGAAAATACATTCTTTATTATTTTTTAAAAATTATTAATTTATTTATGAACTCAACCATTTATTTTATTCAAAATGATTGCGTTTAATTCTATAGTAGGTGTTATTATTGGTAGGACTTGCAAGTGTTGCAGAATAATTTAATTTATTCAATCTAAAAAATTATATTTAATGGCCATTAATTATACAACTAATTAATTACTGTCACAAGGTTACAAATAAGTGATTATCTTTTTCCAACTCATCTGATAAATAAGAAATCATTTACAATTAAGGGCTTGTCATGTTTGTTATTTCTTAACTCGTCTTGTTACAATAAGAAATTAAAGTTTAATTTTAGATTGATTAACTCTTTATTTTAATTAATTTATGAGTATTTTCAAATTATTTTCTATGATAAAATAAACACAAATTTCTTTCCTTTAACTCACAATATTAGTAACACTTCTCATTTTTAAAGGCTTAAAATACTGAAATAAGAGTTTGCCTCAAATTTAATTAATAAATTATTCCCTTTTCCATAAAATAACTTTATCTTTGAAATTCTTAAGATACTTTAATTACCATCTTTTTTGTTTAAATTTATTTCTAGTACTAACAGATGTATCTTTTAACTTTAAAAAATACAAAAGTATAAAAAGTAAATTAATTTTTTTAATAGACAAAATACTTCTGAAAACTGTATTTTTTCATTTCTTCATTAAAAATAATACATTTTTTTTAATACTATTTTTAAATGAAATATGGAAACAACAGCCAATCATTTTTATTTTTTCATCTTCATATTCCACTTATCTAATTTTTATCAAAATTAGAATTGCATATAGATGATAACAAAGATTACTTCAATATTTAGATTGAAAATCTTTCTAAATTTCTTAATTTATTCTTTTCAAAACATTCAAAAAATAAAAATTTTTTGTTCTTATCAAAGATTTGTATCATAAAATTTCATTATTTTTAAATAATAAATTTATTTAAAGTAATTTAAATAAATATTGAAAGGTAATCAATCACTAAGTCACTAAGTTTTATGAATTTTTTTAATCTTTATATAATTCATTTTAAAACCAAAATTAATATTTTTAGGTAAGAGTAACAAAAGCTATTTTTAAAAATAAGTATGTTAAAATTATTAACATTTTATTCATAATTTTTTGCAAACACTTAAAAATAGACTCTGTTTTCCTCTATTTAAGAAAACTTTTAAATTATTTTATCATTTTTAGTTTATATAATATTTTTATATCATAAAATTTCATTGATGTGATTGTTTTAATTCATTTGATGAAAAATATTTTAAAATAAAAATTAACAAATACCGAGTTTTAATAATTTCTAGCTTAACAAATTAAGAATTATTTTATATTATTTCCAAGCATATTTTCATCTTTGTGAAAAAGAAAGTTCAAAACAAATATATTAATTAATTATTTAAGCTTCTAATATTCACTTTGTATTTCATTTGGAATCAATTAAATCAGGGTGAAATAAAATATGTAGTATTTATATCAATCAGATTTTTTTATAAAAGATTTTTGAAGTAAACATTTTTATCTTACTCTTTTTTAAAAAATCCTATCATTTTATTTCAGATAACAAAAATGATCTTATTTTTCTTGAAAATAATTATATTTAAAAAATCATCAAGAATTTAACAATTTTAGTTTAATGGATTTAAAAAAATAATATTTCACATATATTAATATTTAAAAGAATTTAAATATTTTCTATTTTCATTTTTATTAAAAGTCTATTGAAGTTTATTTTAAAACTTTACTTTTTATTATTTCAGTATATTGCAAAAAAATTTTTTTTTTGTTATTAGTAATATTTTTAATTTAAAATAAGTTTTAGTAGAGCCTGTCTTTTGTATTTTATCATACATTTATCAGAAATTTATTCTTTAAAATCTATTTTTTCACATAAATTTCTTCAGTCATATTTAATAAATTAAAATAATTTAAATTCATGAAAACAAACTCAAATTTTTTAAACTTAGTTATTTTCTCTAATATAATTTACTAAATTAAGATAATAAATATATATATAGTACCCTAAGGTACTGCCTTTTCGGCTACATACAGTTATACAGGTTGTAACTATTTATTTTTATTTTACTTTTTCTTTTGTTATTTATTATTCTGTGTTTTACTTTTTTTTCACCTGGTTTTTTGGTGTTTATTTATTTTTTTTTTTTAGATAATAAATATGATGGAGAAATTGAAACAAATTCAATTTAGAAACACTATCATAAAAATCTTATTTTTTTATATGGTGCCTTGTAAGTCAGCTATTTTATCAAATTAAACAGCTTAGTTAATATCTTCAATGAAAAGCAATTTAAAGTTTTTTATATTAATTTATAATGACAAAAATTATTTAAATTTATTTTATCCAATTTATTTCAATATCTAAATTTATTAATACAAAAATTTAAAGAAAATTCTTTTAATGCTTTAATTTTAATTATTGAAGATTCTAGTATTTTGTTATTTAAATAGTTTGGTTTCGATAATTTAATGTAAGCATAGTTTTTACTTGAAAGTATTTATATCTTATTTATTCTCTTAATAATTTATAAAATAAACATTAAACAATGAAATAAATAAAATGAAAATATTTAAATTAGTTTAGTTAAAAAATAAGAAGCATCAAAACCTGAAATAATTATGAGTTAGTTAGAAATATTGAAAAAAAATATTATTTAATTTACATTATCTACTTTATTTATTTACAACAATTTCTATTTTAATTAAAAAACTGGTAGAAAACTCTTTTTAAGCTTGATTTTTTGTTATTGTAGGATTTTGTCAACATTTAATTTTTAGGTATCAATAATACGTTTAATTTAATGTAATTATATTTTTTACTTGTATCTGTCTTATACTTATTTATATGATAATCAGAAATTTCTTTCTATTAGTATTATTTAATAATAAAAATATCTTAAATAATTTCAAATCAAGCCAAAATGTGTATTACATTCTTTTTTATAGATAGAACCCCAAACGCAAAACTCAAGTTTGTGATGGTACATAATAGAGAGGAAGATTTTGCAAGACCAACTTCTTAATTAGGATAATTTGAAGAAGATAAAAATATTTATGGAGGAAGAGATGAAAGAGAAAAAGGAACTTGGCTTGGATTTAATGCTAAAACATAAAATTTGGCTTTTTTAACAAATAGGTTCAACTGGTCTATCTTCAAAGATAGAATGGTTTCTAAATTCAATTTTTTTGGCAAATAAAATGAACAAAAGACTATTTCTAGAGGAAAGTTAATTCAAGATTTTATATCTACTGATTTCTTTGAAAACAATAAATTTGAGAATAACGAAGAGAGCACATACAATTACGCTAAAATAATCTTTTAAAATAGGGCTAAATTTATGCCTTTTAATCTTTTGGTAGCCAATCTTAAGCACATGGAATTTGTCTTTTAAGGAAATTATGATAAATTTCCACCTGTTAGTTTGAGAGATGGATTCCATACATTTTGCAATTTTTCAAGTTTTGAAACTCCTATTCAAAAATAAACAGTAGGCTTAAATCGCTTCAAAGAATTAGTTAAGTAAACTATTTCAAATTTAGATGATGAAAAGCAAGCATTATATGTCTAAAAAGAAAATGAAAAAGGACTCATATAAAATATACATGATGTTATGGAAAATGAGTAATTTTAATTTACCTTTAGTTTGCTACCTATGTGGAATGAATCTAGGATATTCATTAAACCTTATTACTCTTACTTTAATAGACATACCAGAGGTACAAGAACTTCAACAGTAATAATTTTAAATGATAAAAACTAATTAACTGTTTCTGAAAATACTTACTCTCAAGATACTCAAAAGGAAAAATCTAATAAATTATATGAAATTTAATTATGATTTATTGTATGTTTAATTTTAAATATATCCAAAAATTAAATATTTATTATTTACACCATGAATCCTTATTTTCTCTGATCAATTTAAAATAATAATATTTTTGCAATTTAAGTCTAAACAATAACTCCTATCATGTACTGAACTAAAATAGAGGGAGACAAGCAAAGAAAGTAATTTACAATATATAATTTTCAGCGACATTTATTTTTAATGTTAGTTTTAAAAAAGATTTATAAATATTATTAAGAGTAACTTTTTAAAATTTATATTATTTTGTTAATTTTACTTAAATATTTCAATTTTCTTTAAATATTTTACCTGTAAGTTTTCTGAATTACTCCTCACAGAAAACAATAAAAATATATTATTTAATTAATTTAATAATTGATTCAGCGATTAAAATAAATAAAACTACTAGTTAATTGAAAAAAATAAAATAAACAAAATGGTATTTCATTTTTACAAATTACTTAATTATTAACTTTAAAAAGGTTGAAGTTTTTATAATTAAAAATTATCTTTGTCCTCCTCAGCTACTTGGTCATTTATATTATATCCTAATTCTTAATGTTAGTTATTTAAGGGGAGTAATCTTAGCTTATCCTATGTGTCTGTTTATTCTTTTACTTCATCAGAATTCTCATATTTAGAAAAAATTTCTTATTAAATAGCTGATGATTACCTTGGAGTTTTATCAAAAGAATTGATAGAGCTAATTAAAGATGACTTTTTATTTTTTAGACAATTTTCAATTGTTTCTTACTATTAAGTATAAGTGTCTTTGGGTGTATGTATTAACAGAATATTTTAATTTTACATAAGGCAGTAATCAGAAAATATTTCTTGTTAATTTTCCTCAGCTTGAGGTATTTCTTTTTGAGAGTTACTAAATTCTGCATTAAAAATAGCAAGTAGATTAGGATCAAGCATGTCTTTATTTTTTTATCAAGCTAAGAGTTATTTTATTTTGATATTAGTATGCTTTCAATGCCTCCTTTGCTTTTTAAAGTTCAGACCTATTGCCTGAATAAAGTAAATCAATTTCTTTACTCTTTAGCTAATTTTAATTATCTTAGCACTTGAAAACTAAATCAGGATTTATTGTTGGCTTTAGTAAGTAGTCAAGTAGTTTAATTTGATCTTAATCAAGAAGCAATCTTTTTAGTTTTTCTACTTCAATTAATCTCTTAAGTATTTGCATAATATCAAGATTATAGTACAGCTTCTCTATACTATAGTTGATTATTTTTTTTTATCTCTCAAATAATCACAAGGATAAATGATAGATTTAAAGTATTCCCATAAATTAATTTTCATGCTTTTTGTTTCTTTTTATATCATCTTATCAAATTAGTTTTCTATTGATAATTATTCTTTTTGGTCACTCTTTGATTGCTTCTGGGATTTTGAATCTGCTTTATCTTTAGTCTATTTGCTATTTAAAACATCTTCTTTTTGAGCTGTATTTTTATTAATTACTTTATTCAATTTGATTATTGCTACTACTCTTTTTTGATTATGGTTTGCTTTTCTAAAAAAATAATTTTTTTTCTTAACTTCATTGTAAATATTCAAATTATTTGTTGTATTTTATTTGGGCGATGTAAGTTTTATTTATTTTTCATCTTTGTTGAATATTTCTTCTTCTAGTACCTCTTATTTCTTTTCATGTTGTTATTCAGTGCTTCTTGTGTCATCATAATTAAAGACTGAATTTATAATTTATTAATTTAATTAAAGTTAAGAAAAATTACTACAGATAATAAATCCTATTGCTAAAAAAGTTTATGAAAAAACTCCTATTTATGAAATTACATCAATAAATTTAGGATATGACCTTTAATAAACATTTTATTTTTATTTTTCTAGCCTTATTGTTACACTCATGAAATAGCTTTAAAAATTTGCTGGGAAATCCTATTTTATTTAAATAATTTTTTTATTCAATTAATTAAAATTAAATTTCAAAAATATATTTCTTTTTCAGATTTTTTTTAAAGTAACTCTCATTTTTAATTATGATTCATTTTCAATTAAACATTAAAGCTAAAACTGAAAAATAATTTAAAATACAAAAGATATTTTTCATGAAATTTCTGTATTATTTAATTAATGAAATTTTACAAAATTTTCATAATATCTGTAAGAAGGAAAGACTTAAGTTTTAATATCTTATGTAAACCAACCAAAATCGCTATAAACATAGTTATTTCTTAAATTTATAAATACATCTTTTGGCATGAGTTTACTGATTGGCCAGTACATATCCCTAGAATAGATCTTAAAGGGTTTTCTTTGATAGAAGGCTAAACATAAGAATCTGAAATTTACAAACCAATTCCTCTTTTTAGTAAATAATTATTTAGTTGTTCAGGTGGCTTACAATTTTGCTAATATTGTGATAAAGTAAATTTAATTTATTGTAAAATTGGAGAAGTAAAATCTCCTTGAATTGGAATCTGTTCATCTGGAGAAAAGCAATACATGTTGGTGTAATTTAATTTCAAGTAATAATGAGAATTTTGTTAGTTTTTAAAGTTTTCTTTAGTGCATCGTTGTACACAAATTACTGTATTATTCCAAACAGTAACATATTATTAAGTCTTATAATTTAGGACAAGATACTTTTACACGAGTATAGCTTTCACAGTGTAAATACTTTCATCCACATAGTAATTCTTAGTTACAGGATCTTACATAACAAAAGCTAAAGGGAACGAATTGCTACTAATAATGAATTGTGCTGGATTGTCCATTAATCTCTCTTGAAATGTCAATACTGGTTTTTCTCTTTGTTAGATTGTGATTATAATCTGTATAAAGCAAAACATAATGATTCAAAATATACACAAAGTTACAGTTGACCCTAGTTTTGATTTGTAAGTAGATTCTCCTTAGAATCTTAGAGAAATTCTACTGTCAAATATATCTATTTTACTCAAAAATTATAAAAATATGTTAGAGCTATTTTTATTTCTGTAAAACAAAATTTCAATTTTTATTTGATATTTAGTAAGTTAACTGTTTTTTAATTCTACTTGATTATCCAATTAATTTATTTAAAAATTTATTAAAAAAGCAACTGAATGCTTTTTATTTATAATATTGGATAAAAAATTTGAGAAAAATAAGAATTTACTTGAGCAAATTAAAATACCTAATTATTATTTTAATATTTAATCTTTGGATTTTTAGGTATCAAATCAAAAATATCTACCATATTTTATTATTTGAGATGAAAGTTTAGTTTAAAAACAGACTATTTTTCATTTAAATAATTTCTTTTTTTAAAAGTTGATAAAATAATTAAAAAGTGAAAAAATATTTTAACTAAAAAAATAACATTTAAGCTAAAGAAATAATACATTTTTCTCAAGTTTTCTAAATATTTAATTTCTATTTGTATTATGTTAATTACAAACAAAATATTGTAAATAAGAAATTAATCTATCTAGATTTTAACTGATAAAAATTATCTTTTAGTATTTGACTTTAAAAAGTATATAAACATGTTTAGATATAAGTTTCTTATTTATTTTCTTAATAAAATAAAAATTAAAAATTTTATTTTCAATTAAAAAGACCAAAAATAATTAGGATTATTATTTACATGGAATATTGAAATCACTTTATAAAATACATTTACTGATAAACATATTCTTAAACAATAAGATTTATCCATAAGAAATAAAAATAAATTATTTTTTTTAAACAAATTTACTCATAAAAAATATAATATTTAATCTCAAAATATAATATTTTTAGAGCCTTAAGAAAAACTGATGTTAACACAAAAATAAATAATGAATCAATTAATAATTAATAGAATTGCCAAATAATAAAAATCAAAAATTTATGTAAGCTTAAGTGATAGGTATCTTAGTTTCTAAAGCAAATACTTGAAGCGATAGTTAAATTATTATTATTATTATTGTTTAACAAAAATTCTGATTACTTTTGTTATAAACCAATTAAATTAAATATTAATTTTATTTATTAATTACTATTTACATATAGATAATATTAATAGACTAAAAATGAGTTTTAATACAAGATTCTTGATAGAGTAAGGGCGCAAGAAGCTAAATATTCAGGAGTCATCTTTGCCTAAAATAAATTAGAAAATAATAAGCTTAAATTAAGCAAATAGTGGTACAAATGCAGTAAATTTTAATAAAAATGATTTATAATAAGTAATTGAAACATATAAAAAATAACCTTTTGAGAGAAATCAAGATGAAATATCGTTTCTGCTTTAGAAATTTTAGAAATTACCATTTTTAAAAAAAGCTTTAAGGAAGAAAGGGGAATCTTTTCTGATGTAAGCCTTGAATTAGATGTAGTTAGAATATTTTAATTGTCATTAGGAGCTTTATAATATTAATTAGGGAGGAAAATAAAATTTTTACATTTTACTGAATGGATCCATATCTTTATACGTTTAAAATGAATAGTTTTTCTTGGAAGAGTAGTAAGAGGAATAACGTGCTTAAGCTCTAAAAGAAAATTTAGAACAGGCTAATTAGGCTTAAGCAGCTATTAATAGTAATAAAATTTTTAATGTAGAAGTTAAATAAGTAGGATAAGCATTGTTAAAAAGAAAAGCAGAGGTTTATGTAGACAAATAAAGGGAGAAAGAAAACACATAAATATAGTAAAAATAAATAAATGATTAGAAATAAAAAAACGGAATTAATCCTATTGATAGAAATAAATCTTAAGATGAGAATATTAATAAAGGGAATTAGAAGGATTTAATATCTAAAGAGAAAATAAAATAACTCAATATGATCTAATAGAATTTAGCTAAGAAATAAGCTAGAGAATTTAAAGAATTAAAGGTAGTAACAGGTTTGGCAACAGTTGGAGAAAAGAAAACAATTTAATCAGAAGGCAATTAAGAGATTCAAAAAATAGTTGTAAAGAGTGTTTAGGCAGTTGTTTTAATGCTAAAAGGAGAGACTTTTAGATAAATATTCAGTGATATGATTGATAGTGAAGAAAAAATTAGCAGGATAGCTTTTTTTTTATCTATTCCTCTATTTAGCAATTTCAGAATGAGGGAAATCAATTAGCTACTTTCAAAGACTAAAATATAAGTATATAAAAAATCCTAGATTGTTTATAATGAGAATGAAGCAGCTGAAAATCTTTATATAGTAAAGAAAGGAGAGTTTGCTGTTTAAAAAGAAATACATCTAAAAAGTCATTAAATGCCTGATTTATATAATAAAAAAGTTGTTAAACATATAGAGATCTGCTCATTAACTGAAGGTTAGTACTTTGGTTTAGATGAAATTGTTGAAAATCATATGGCTTAAAATAAAGAAAATGCTTAGGTATCACTCAGTCCTTCGAGTAAAAATTAAAATGTTATCAAAAGAGCCAATTCTGTTAAGTGTCTTTAGAATGAAAGTGAACTATTTATCATCCCTTATGATTCATTTAAAAAATATATTAACTCTGAGACATTTCTCATTGATAATGAGAGTTTATAATAATAAGCTAATATTCGGAATGAATTCTTAGCTAAGAAGAAATTAGAGCAAGAAAAACAAGAAATGAGAGTCCTTGCTCTTAAAAAAAATATAAAGAAAGAATAACAAAAATATCATTAAATATAAAATGAAATGAATATTTAATTAAATTCAAAGAATTAAACTCATTATCAGCAATTGTTAAAAGACAGTTAATCTGAATTCACGATTCCCTTCTTAGATAATTAATCGATTTCTTTTTAATCTGCATTTTTGAAAAAATAAACAAGTTTTTGCATTCATCCAAATGATGAAAGCAGTATCAATAATCAAAAAAATTAACTTTTTATTACAAGTGATGGACAAATTCCTAAAAATAACTAATATTTCATGAAAAAATAGTATAATTTATAAAATAAAGCAAATAATTAGAGCTAAATAGATTATATGAAAAGCAATCTTGAATAATTTAACAAAAATATTTTAAAATATAATGAAAATATGCAAAAATACATTAAGGCAGTTACAGAATTTAGTGATAGAGTTACAATCGAGTAATTAGAAAAGAAAAATAAAACACATTAAAGTTATCACAATATGAACTAACAATTTTCTGATTCTTTAACTCCTAAGAAGAAGGGGCAGTCTAAATTATTAATCAACTAATTAAACTATTAATTAACAAATCCATAGTAAAATAGATACAAAAGAAGTTATACGTCTAACTCTAATAATTAAGATAAAGATTAAACTCTTGAAAATATTCCTACTCATATTCTTGATTAGAGTTCGATACAACATATTTCACCTTAAAACTAGAAAATAAAATTGTAATAAGTAGAATCAACTTCAGAAAATAAAAGTAATAGTCTTAATGGAGTTAAAAAAGTGAACAGGTTATTTAATTACTTAAATGAAATTGAATGTAAATAAAACCAAAAATAAAATATTAAAAATAATTCCTCTATCCAAGAGAATTCCGAAAAAGAGATTATTCAAAATTGTGATAATCATTCATAGGCTAGAAAAATAAACTACAAAACTAAATAGCTCTAAGCTATTAGCTCTTACTAGAAACTCCATAGAGAGGATAGCAACCAATTTTAAGAAGATTTGGATGAGATAGAGAGAGGATTGAATAAAAAGGATAGAACAGTTTAGATTTTAAATTAATCAAACAATAATTAAAATTAAACTCAAGAAAAAAATTAAAGATTAAGATTAAGTTCTATAAATTTACATTAATCATAAGAATAAAGACAATCTAAAGATACTTTCTAAAATAATTATAAACTATTAAATAAATCAGATGGTAGTATCAACTAACATTAAATATTGAGAGATTTAGAGGAAAAATATGAAACATAAATTAATCAATAAGATAGAAAAATGCATTTATAAAACAAGAGCACAATAGATAGAATTAACACATAAATGATTCGAGAAAAACAAAAAACAAAATAGTAAGGAGAAACGGCTTCTATTGAATAATTATTAGAAGAAATTAACTAAAATTATAGCAAAGTTCCAGTCAAACCCTTTATTGTTTCGCCTTCTTGTGCAGTAAAAAACACAAAAAGGATGATTAAAAAAAGTAGAAGAGGTATGCAAAGTGTAATGGGATACATAATAGAGTATTAGTTAGATAATTAAACTTCAAATTTTTATTTAGAATCAAAGTAATTGCCCCAAAACTAGCTAAACTATAAATTAATCCCACCATAAAAAAATTATTGAAATTAAAAATACTTATTTAGTTGTCTTTTATAAAATTTTATAGAAAAAAGTATACATAAAACTAACTTACAATATTCTAATTTTAGATTTTTATTTGTAAATTTATATCTATATATTCTCAAATTTAATTCAAATAATTTAATTATATCCTATTTCTTCTGATTTTAGGACTCTTGTTCAAAAATTAGTCATTTTGTAAAATTTCTAGAAGTTGATATCTCTATTTTTTGATTGATTAATATCTTTTATGTAGTTATAAAAAATTTACCCTAAAAATAAATTTTGATTCAAATTAATTAAAGTAATAATTGATTTCTTACTACAGCTGTTTTAAATATTGAAAAAAACAAAAATTAAATTTACTATCCAATCTTAACTGACTTGTCACAAAATTTATAAATTTTTGTGATTTTAATTTTAATTTCAAATTTGTCTAATGAAAAATGGAAATAATAGTGATTTTAAAATATAAATTTATATGGAAGTACATAAATAATATAATTGATAAAATAAGAAGTATTTTAGAAAAATAATTTGTATTGATAAGATTTGTTTTGGGAATAGTAATTAAGTTGTTGGTATTGCTTATAAAAGTTTTTATTTGTAATGTGATTTTCTCTCTTAAAATTTAAACTAGGTCATTATTTTTTTAGAAACTCAAAGAGGTCAAATATAAATTTGCTAATTTCGCTTGCTAATTTGGCTGGTATACCTCTAACATCAGTAAGGGCTTCTTAAAAAATTTAAGTCCAAAATTAGAATATTTCCATTGTACATTTTTCATATTTGAAGAAGTTGACTAAATCAGAGTAATGGAAGGTAGAATAGAAATTAAAGAAAAGACTTATAAATTAACTAAAGTTAGAAATATCTGCAAGGCTTTATTAAGTGGAGAGATTTTATTTTTGTTGATTTTATTATTAATTAGCTTGCTATAATTAATGAAGTAATCTAAATTTATTGACTTTACTTTTTCCAGTTGATTTATTGGAACCATCTAATTCAGTGAAACTATTACCCTCTTTTACAGGAGAAGTAACAGAGGGTGAGTCATTATTATTATTATTGTTGTTGTTGACTTTTTAATTCAAGATGATGAAAAACATTTGATCTGATATTTCTTTACAATTTCCTATAACACTAATATAATTTAAATTTCCTTTTGAGATGAACCATTAAAATTTCTTAAATAAGAAATTAATATTCATTTATATTTAATTTTGTGTTATTCCTTATCTTTTAGTTGCAACTTTCGCCATTTAATGTAAAGATTTAATAACAAGAATATCTAATTGGGAGGAGAAGCTATCATGATAAGCGCTACTGATTTAATAGCAGTTTTTAGCTAAAAATGTATAATCAAAGACAGATTATATAAATTATTATGAAGAGTTTTTATAAGATTCTTTGAGCTGACTTAAAATAGGATCTTATTTCCAAATGAAAAGCATTTCTTTTAATATATCAGCATTTTTCTATTCTAACAAGATTTAGTTGAAACCTTCTTCTTCAGTAAATTAATAGCGAACACTTTCTAACAATTCAAAGAAAGAGAATTTAACTTCATCAGAATAATATGAATGAGAGTTAAAGTAATTAAACAATATAAGCTTCATAACATAAAATTCAGTGCCGCTATAGCTTGTTCCAGAGTATTTTTTCAGCTCATCAATCATTTTTTAAGTCTTTTATAAATCTTTTTGTAAAGCTGCAAGCAAAAATTCTTCTATTTTGCTAGCTCCTACTTCTTCTGAAGTAATTAAAATTTGGTTAGTGAGAGCGCTTGCTTAGAACATCTTGAAAATTTATTGACTTAGAGACTTAAGTTTACTATATCCTCCTAAAGCTTCTAAGAGAGTTGAAGGCATGATTATACAAAGAGATTTAGTTATCTATTCATTTAATAAACTTTTTAGTTATTCACTGTTTTCTTTTTAATGAGATAAAAAGCATAACATAAAACTCGTTATTTTAGATAATATTTTCTTTGGAAATTTGTTTGGGAATGTTTTGTCTGTCAAAAGGCGCTATTCAGCCAAGTGATCTAAAAATTGGCTAAATAGAAAAGTAAACTCATTTATATCTTACATCATGTAGAATGAGAATATGGAAGACTTCAAATCTTCATCTTTTTCAATTTCATCTGTAACGAATTTCTTAATATCAGGTAACAGATAATACAATTATCTCATCAAAGAAGCTCTATCAGCAGATTAATAAATTTAACTAAATGTAAGGTTATTTGTGCTATTATTGTGCTATAACTAAAATAAATTTAAAAATTTATCAGATTTTTAGATTTGTTTGCTTGCAAAATTAGAAATGAGTTCATCTTTATTTGCTGGGCTTTTTGTGTTTATCTGATTGATTATCATGTAGTTGTCTGTTTTTCTTCTACGAAGAGTCTAACTACCAATTTAAGGAGAGTAATATCCATTTTTTTGATCAGAGCTATCGATTTATTGAAGCTTATTAATATTTAAAATATTTTTGATTTAGGATTATTTTTAATTAATATTTTGGGAAGTCTAATTTTAAGCAGAATCATCTTCTGATGAAAATGTTTAAGAAGATTGAATTTCGCTAGTATCCTTATGTTATTCCTTTGTTTAATTATTTGTTTGGTTGTTATTAGTAGTGTTTTAAATATTATTATTACTGCTTTCAACATCTAACAATGTATTAGAACTATTTTACTTTTCTGAGATAGGATATTTAAAAATAATGGAAGGTTTTTTTATCTAAATACCTTTATTTTTATTAGAATCACCCTCAATTGATTCTTTGGACTAATAGCAAAGCTTGTTTATGCAGCTATTTGGGTTAGGACTATAAATCTTTTAAGGTGTTAATCTTTGATCACTCTTAATAGTAGTGTAACCTTCCTAAAAAAGAGATGGGCGACTTGTAGAAGCAATTTTAGGTGATTTGTTAACTGATAAAGTTAAATTAATTTGTCTTAAAAGGTTATTGTTTTCCTAATTATGTTAAACAGATTAATTTAACTATTCTCTTTCAACCAGTAAATTTCTATGAGATTTGTTACTAAATTCAGAAATAGATTATTATCCAGATTTATTCAAATCACTGGCAGTATTCAAATTACTTGCCAGAGATTTTCTAGAGAGCTTATTAACTTCATCAAAGAAACTTGGTTTTTCTTCAAGCTAAGAAAGCCTGTTTTTTATATTTTAAACAGATTTATTAATTTATGTCTCAATATAAGGCAGTTATAAGGTTTCTTCTTTTTTTCCTTTTAAGTCTAAGTTCTATCCTAAAAGAGGAAGTACAGATACACTTTTTGAATTTGAAAAGCTGTAATTAATTCTTGTAGATGTTTTCTACCTATTACTATTACTTATTTCTGAATCAAAAAACAGTGGACTATCTTTAGTGTTTTCAGTTTATTTAAAAAAAGAGGATGATGGAGTATTACATCCTCTATTTATAGTTGCTTATTGTATTATTCTATTTCTTAATGAAGGAGAAAACCCAGATTCTAGATTAAATTTAGATGCTTTTTGCTTGCTTGAGTTTATTTAGGGAGAGTGATAAAACTAAGGAGATGCTTTCAGAGACCCATTAGAGCTTGGAGAATGCTAGTGTAGAGATTATTAAGACTAATTTAGCAAAAATTTTGCTTCTATATTATGATATAAATTCTTAATTTGTATTGATGATCCAGTAATACTTTCATCAATTTCTAAAGGTGATTAGCTCATTATTAAAATTATTTAAAAAGAAGATGAAATATTATTTTATTTAGAAGAATATTTCTAAGAAATGGATAAATATTTTGTATGTTTTTTATGCTAGATTATTTCAAGAGATATTTTCTATTTATTAATTTTTTATTTGATTATTAATTATTATAAATATATAAATTAATTGGGTAGTTTCTTGTTATCTTTATTTAGTTTCTATTTATTATTCTTCTACTATTTATACAAATTATTCTTTGTTCTTAATATTTTTTACTTGGTTTTCATTCATCTAAAGACTTATTTTTTGTTCTAGATTATTATTTATTACCAAATAATTTAAGTTTCTCTGTTTACTCTCTTTTATTCTTGTCTATTTTTTTTTAATGAATTATGTTCAAAAATACAAAAAAAACATAATCTTCTTAAACTAAAAGCTAGATATATTAATCTCTTTTATTAATATTTATAATTCCAGATGGCATTTTAGAATCTTTTGAGATATTACTTTATTACCATTTTAATTTTTGCTTATTTTATTTTTGGAAAATCAAAAAAGATGTTAAAATTATTCAAAATAAAATAGCCACATACTCTTACAAAAAAAATAAATTTCGATTATTTTTTCTAATTGCTGAAATATAAGTTTTTAACAGTTTAAATAGCAAAGACTTTATTTACTCTCATAACTCAATTTTTCATGCATGAAAAACTAATTTCTTATAATTTACTGTATATTGTAGAACATTAACCTTTTTGTGGTAAAAACTTTTTTTCGCGTTTAATTAAAATCTTTGCCAGCGCCCTTTTTATTCGAGATATCCTTTCACAATCAAAATATATAATAAAAATATATATATATATTTATATATCAAATGTAAAAGAATACAAAATGTAATAAAGCTAGAAAATAAACGTTTCGATGTAATCGAACAATTGAATTTCATACCTAATTTGTTTTCAAGATAATTTCTGATAGCATTTGTTTCTTGAAAATTTTATCTTAAGGTTTCTAAAACAATAAAAGATATTAAAATTTACTGGGTTTGATTTAAATAAAGAGGTATTTTGAAGGTCTAATTTTTAAGCCATTTAAAATTATTTGTTTCTGATATGATTTATAAATATTAGTGATGACATAAGCCTTGGTTTTTTAGCGATTAAAAATAATTCATATAAAACTATTAATTGTATTTAATTATTATTATGGCATATAATTATCTGTAATCCATCCATAAACTTTGCTCTTTTAATCTTTCATGCTTCTTAACATATTAATACTTATTTTTATCAATTTATGCCATCATTAAGATAGCTGAAATATTACAAAATAATCTTTGCTATTCAAATTAGAACTTTTTTAATTTTAAAATTTAACAAAAAAATAAACTATTCCTAGGATAATACTATGTATCTCACTCAAATAAATATTTACATTAATACCAAATAATCTTAAATATTAATTAGATCATATTTTTATCTAAATATTTAATTTTTATTACAGACAAGTATTTACATAATCTCTCAATAATTTTATCCAAAAATCTAAAAGTCTTATCAAAGATTAATAAATTAAGAAACAAGTTACTCGTTTAACAGTAAAAATGTTAATTATTCGGAAATGCTGAAAATAAAAAATTTCAAGTTTTAATAACTAAATTACAGAAACTAACACATAGGAAACATAGGTAAAGATAAATAGGCTATTGTAAGGAAATTTTTTGATATAATTTTAATTTAAGTGGTTGCTATTACAAATTATTAAAACTTGAGGTTTTTCTCTTGATATTTATTTAACATATCTTCTTTCAGTTTGGCTGTGTATCTGGCTGGCTGATAATTCTTATTCAAACTTTTTTATACTGTAATCAAATCTTCAAAATATAAAATGCTTAAAGAAAGTGATGTAATTCTAGATTTTAAATTTCCTCTATTCTAACAATAATACCTTAAAAGATTATTAATTTGGATTCTTTTTTAATCAAATAAATAATAATAATTTTGAAGAGTATTCTTTTTGAATTTTTATGTCCCTATTTTTGAAGTTCTTCTAATTTATGATTAAATAAGATGAATAAATATTAAAATACTTTATACTATAGTTTTTCTTAATATTTTTAATTATTGTTCAAAATTTATATGAAATAATTGAATTCTATTGTGAATTAAAATATATTTTTATGATAATTTATTTAATGTAAATTTCGAAAATGTACAAGTATATGAGCATATTTTGATACAAAGTATTTAGTTAAATTTAATTTTTGAATATATATTTTTTTTGATCAATTATTTTTTAAAAACTCAAATAAATCATAAATAAATTTGCTTATTTCATTAGCTAATTTTACTGAGATACCTCTTAAATCTACAAGGGCTTCTGCAAAAATTTAGGTCCAGAATTAGAATATTTATATGGTGCATTTTTCATATTTGAAGAAATTAACTAGATCAGAGTAATGGAAAGTTGAATAAAAGTTAAAGAAAAAACTTAAAAATTGACTAAAGTTTGTAGTATCTGTCAAGGGTGGGTAAGTAGGAGAATTTTACTTTTATTGGTTTTGCAATTAATAATTTTGTTAGATTTATTAAAATAATCTAAATTTATTTTTAGTTTTCGAGGTTTATTATGAACCATCAGTTTCTGTAAAATTGAAGCTTTCTTTGTTTGATGAAGTGATTTAAGGAGAATCGCTACTATTGAATTTTTAATTCAAGATGATGAAATGCATTTGATCAGATATTTGTTAGCAGTTTCCTACTATGCTTACATAGTTTGCATTTCCTTTTTGGATGAACCATTAGAGTTTCTTAAATAAGAAATTTATATTCATCTGTACTTAATTTTGTTAGATACCTTATCTTTTAGTAGCAACTTTCATCATCTAATGAAGAGATTTAGTAGCAAGAATATCAAGTTAGGAGGAAAAGCTGTTTTGATAAGCACTGTTGAGTTGATAGCAATTTTTAAATGAAAAAGTATAGTCAAATACTTCTTTTATGAATGATAGAGATGAATTTTTAAAAGACTCTTTGAGATTGCTTAAAATAGGATCTTACTTCCAAATGATTAACATTTCATTTGTGATATCAGCTTATTTCCATAATAAAAAATTAGAATTAAAGCCTTCTTCGTCTGTAAATTAGTAGCGCAAACTTTCTAAAAGTTCAAAGAAAGGATATTTGACTTCTTCAGAATAGTAAGAATGATTATTAAAATAATTGTATAAAATTAATTTCATAACATAAAACTCAGTACTGCTAAATCCAGTTCCTGAGTATTTTTTGAGTTCATCAATCATTTTTTATGTTTTAGATAAATCTTATTGTAAGACTGCTAGTAAAAATTCTTCAATTTTATCAGCTCCTTTTCCTTCATTAGGAATCAAAATGTGATGAGTTAGAGCACTCGATTAAAACATCTCCAGAATTTCTTCACATAGAAGTCTGATTTTACGGTATCCTCCTAAAGCTTCTAATAGAGTAGATGGGGCTATAATGTTAATAGATTTAGTGAGTTGTTCATTTAATAGGCTTTTAAGTTATTCGCTATTTTCTTTTTGTTGAGATAAAAATTTGATTATAAAATTAGTTATTTTTGATAATATTTTTTTAGGGAATTTGTTTGGGAAAGTCTTTTATGTTAGTTAGCGCTATTCAGCCAAATGATCTAAGAGTTAGCTTAAGAGAAAAGCAAATTCATTTAAGTCTTGCATCATGTAAAATTAAAAGATAAATGACTTTAAATCTTCATCTTTTTCTATCTCTTCTGTCACAAATTTTTTGATATCAGGTAATAGATAGTACATCTGTCTCATTAAAGTAGCTCTATCAGTAGATTAACTATTATTAATTTATCCAGGACTATTGGTGTTACTGTTTTACTACTAAAATATGTTCATGATTTTATCAGGTTTTTAGTTTTATCTGCTTGTTAAATTTGAAATGATTTCTTCTCTATTTTGGTTTTGTAAAATTTAATTTACTTCATTTACAAGCATATAATTATCTGTTTGTCTTCTACGTAGAGTTTAGCTACCAGCTTAAGGAGAGAAATACACACTTTTTCTTTCAGTCCTCTCAATTTATTTAACTTTATTTAGAATAATAGAATTTCTATTTTAAGATGAAATATTTTTAATTTATGGGTTTGAATTTGGAGGAGATTCATCTTCTGATGAAAAAGATTGAGAAGATTGAATATCACTGGCTCCCTTGTTTTCCTCCTTTGATGAATATTTGCCTTAAGGATTTTGCAAAGTATTGCTACTACCATCAATATTTTGTAAGGTTGATAAACCAGTTTAATTTTCTAAATAGTTAAAAATGAGAGAAGGGTGTTTCATAGGAGTTATTTTAGTTTTGAATGTTGTATGAGAATCTGACTCAAAAGTTTCTTTAGATGAATTACAAAAATTTTTAGAGCAGCTAATGGAGCCATTATGTTTTAATGGAGTAAGTCTTTAGTCAGTCTTTATTTTGGCTTGGCCATCCTAAAAAATAGAGGAGTGAACTGATGGGTTTATTTTAGGAGATTTATTAATTTGCAAAGTCAAATTAGTTTAGCCTTAAAAGCTGTTTCTTTCTAAATTTTTTTACATTTATTATTAATTCAAATTAGATTAATCTTTTTCTAAGTGTTAACTCACATGTTTTTTACAATTAAAATCTGGAATTATTGTTGGGTTTGTTTTAGACTGATCAAAAAGGGTATTTTAATTATTTGATTTTCTAGAGAGTTTATTAACTTCACTAAAGAATCCTTGTCTGTCTTCCAGCTATGCAAGCTTATTTTTTATATTTAGAACTGACTTTTAGGTTTGTTTTTCTATATATGGTAATTTAATACTTTCTTCTTTTTTTCCTTTGCTTTCAGAATTGAATCCGAATTATGCTAGAATCTACATACTTTATGAGTTTTAGTAGTAGTGCGCACTATTTTTAGATGGGTTCTATTTATCGCTATTAACTTTTTAGGATTCTGCTTAAAATGGGCTGTTTTAAGTGTTTTCAGATAATTTAAAAAAAGAAGACTATGGAGTATTACAACCTCTGTTTATTGTAGCTTATGAAATAGTTCTGTTTTTCAGTGAAGGAGAGAATCTACTTTCTAAATTAAATTTAGAAGCCTTTTACTTATTTGAGTTTATTTGAGGTGAGTGGTATATTTATGGAGAGGCTTTCAAAGATCCATTAGAGCTAGGAGATTACTAGTGCAATGATTATAAAGTTTGAAATGAATTAGGTATCATTTTAGATTCTACATTTTTGAATATATCCTATGGGGTCATCAGAGATCCATTTTCATTTTCTTCATATTATACTAATGGTGATTAGCTCATTAACTAGAACAAAGTAATCAAATAAATAGTAAATGTGTTCTTGTAAAAGTTCTATTTTAAATTTATTTAGTTTTTTCTATTTTAAATCTATTTTTTGTTTTTAATTTATTTTTTATATTTTCATTATAATTTTTCAAACTTTAAATGAGTTTTTTATTTGGAAAATGTTTCTATTATCTTCTTCTTCCTATTATTAGTAGTATTCGTTCTTAATTTTTTGTTTGTTTCTTTGTTTATTAATTGTTATGGATTATTTTTTAATAATGATTCTGACATAGAATTTAAATTTTCCTCTTACAGTTAATCCTATTTCAATTTGTCTAATTTTTTAAATATATCGACCATTCAAACACTAATTTACTTTTTGTTAATTAACTTAATGTAAATAATATCTATTAATTTGTAAAGATACTTTAGAATATTCATGTTATTGTTTTTTTTACCATTCATTTAAATTATGCTTAATTAATTTTTGGAAATATTATAGTAACCTACCTTAAGAATACTCAATTTCTTAAATCTCAAAAGTGTTTCTCCTACATCTTGGTAACAATTCTTGTTTATTCTGAGCAAATTACATTTTGAAATTGTTTAGAATGCGAAAGTAACATTTTCTATCTCATTTTATTCTTTCTTTCTGGCTTAATAGTATTTATTACATTTACTATAAATTAAGAATATACTTAGATGATTAATGATTAAGATTATATTTTTTGAACTAAATTTAAAAAACTACCAGCGTCCTAAATTATAATTGATATAACTTTTATTCAAGAAGCTACAAAAAAAACTTTTTGTAAAGCAAATAATGTATTTCAGGTTGGTACATTAGGAATTATTTCTAAATAATAGCTGAATTCTATCAATTTAATTTAAATAATTTCTCAAACAATCAGTAAAAAAATAAAGGATTTACTATTTTTGAGGACTTTATGCATAAATTAAAAAAAGTGAATATTGTAATACAAAAAGAATATATCAAATTTTACTGGGTTTATATTTACATAAATAATATTTTGAAAATCATTCATATTTGAATTTTTTATTTTAGAGACTAGACCACTTTGAAGAAAATTTGCAAATATTTATAAATGCCAAAAAGTGACCTTAAATATCCTTACCTTAGAATATATTAACAAGAAAAACATTTTAATCAATTTAATGCAAGTCTTCAATAATACATTTAATAATTTAAGCACAGAATTTTGATAAAATAAAAATACTCCTAATATTTCTAAAAGTATTACATTTGAAATCAAGTAACATTATCGCATTACTATTTTATACATTTTGCTTACTTTAATTTATAGATTTATCCCTCGTATCATAATAATTGCTTTCGATCATTAAATTTCATATATTGTAAACAAAATGTGATAGCTAATTATTTTTTAAATTTCATCTTTCTCAAACAATTAAATGCCAACATTTGATGATTTACATCTAATGTAGATTTTTAAATTTTAGAGAATCAATGACAAACTAAGATTATGATTATATAAAAAGCTTTAAAGTGTAAATTACTCAGATAAAAATAGAAACTTCATAAATTTACTGTAAATTGTAAGGATTTATTTGGTTTTAATTTTGGAAAAACAGAAAAAATTTTATTTTTATTAGTTGATTAAAAATTTAATGAATTCGTTGGCAATATGCTAATGAAAAAATTTTTAAAAATGAAAGAATAATTTAGAAATATTTATAAAAAATTAAAATAGACATTTTTTAAAGCTGTTAGATAATTTTTAATATCTATTTCCATTGCTTTCACTTAAATCTTATTCAAAAGAGAAATGCTTGTTATAAAAAAAATTTATATTATTTCTTAAAATCGAAATAATTGTGTCATTCAATTATATATAGATTTAGTAATACCTCTACATTTTTTTTTTTATTGAAAAGAGAGCTAAACAGGTTATTTGAATTGGGAATAAATAGTTATCAAATTAATAATAATGACTGATTTTTTTGTTTAATAAAAATTAACATAATTTTATGAAATAGAAAATAGCCATACACAAATATATTTTCCTACTTCTTTCTCCCTAAATTAAAATTAGTTTTAGTAAAATTTTTATTAATTGTCTGTTTTTTGGAAATACAAGTAAAAAGAGAGACTAACATGGAAAAAATAATTTTAAGCAAAAAAAATGTTTGGTCGGTTATTTGGTTGTATAATTTATTATTTCTAAGAATAAAAATATGTTCTTATAAATTTTATGCCAATAAAAATTGAAATAATTAAAGAATAAATATTTAATGATTTTATTTAAAATTAGTTTTTTAAGGAGAGTAAATAAAACAGTCTAATTGGATTAAAAAAAAAATTGAATAAAAAAAATGGTTGGTCGTTTGGTTGATAAAAATGGTTGTGCTTTGACTCTGGAAATATGTTCATATATTTTCAGTTTTTCTAAAAGCTTTGAAACAATGAAAGAATTATTGGGCTTAATAATATTTTTAGTAGTTGTTTACTTGTTTTAAAGAGAAGAAAACAAGTTAATTGAATGAAAGAAAAAAAATAATTAAGTAAATAAATAAATAAAGTTAGTTTTTGAAAAATCCACCATACTGAAATAAAAGTTAATTAATTTTGAAAGCAAATGCTTAATCATAGTTTATTTTATAACAAAAAGAAATATATTATAAAGCTCTTTCTATCCAACATAATAAAAATCAAAACAAGATTAATAAATTATTTAAAGAGTGAATTCGTTTGAAAAAGAAAAATATTAAATATTAGACAAGATTATTGAAAATGAGTGAAGAAATTGAACCTCATATTATGAGAAAATTTGAGATCATTTAAAAAATAGGAAAGGGTGCATATGGTATAGTCTGGAAAGCTATTGATAGAAAATTGAGGTAAGTTGTGGCTGTCAAGAAAGTTTTTGATGCTTTCCATAATCCTACTGATGCTTAGCGTACTTTTAGAGAGGTACTTTTTATTACTTAGCTTAATTTATTTTATGTTGCTAAAGCATACATCACTTATTATTTTATTATTTTTTATGCAATAATAAAATCATTCTAAGTTAATGCTTTTTAGTTAGCTCTAGATGTATCTTCTTCACTTTCATAGCACAGTTAATTGCTAAATGCAAACAAAAAATCTAAAAAGTTTTATGAAATATTTTAGCAACAGTAATTAATTATTCAGTTAATAGAAAAAAAAGAAGAGTTGATTGATTTAAATAAAATCTAATATAGCTTAAAGAAAGTGGTACTTACATATCAGTTTAAGATTAGTCTGCACCTCCTCTAAACATTATTTTTTTAAGATTCAATAATAGATGCAAATCATATTTTCAAAATTTTAAAGAAAAGTTGGAGATCGTTGTATTTTGAAAAATAATTAATCAATTGATTAACAAATGGAAATGTTCAAAAAAAGAAAATATTTACATTTTGCTCATCTTATTTTTGGGCTTAAAATGGATTTTTTGAAAATTGAATGATTTGTTTTAATAAAAAAGGTTATGTTTTTGTAAGAGTTGAATGGTCATGAGAACATAGTAAAGCTACTTAATATTATCAAAGCAGAGAATAACAAAGATTTGTATTTAGTTTTTGATTTCATGGAGACTGATTTGCATGCAGTCATTCGTGCAGATATTTTAGAAGAAATTCATAAGAAATATGTTATGTATTAGATATTAAAAGCTCTTAAATATATGCATTCTGGTGACTTGATTCATCGTGACTTGAAACCATCTAATATTCTTTTAAATAGTGAATGCCATGTTAAACTTGCAGATTTTGGTTTAGCTCGTTCAGTAGCTTAAAAGGAAGATGATGCTCCTCCAGTGTTAACTGAATACGTAGCTACTCGTTGGTATCGTGCTCCAGAAATTCTTTTAGGTAGTACTAAATATACCAAAGCAGTAGACATGTGGAGTGTTGGATGTATTTTAGGCGAACTTATCATAGGAAAATCTATTTTCCCTGGTGTGAGTACTCTTAATTAAATTGAGCGTGTCCTTGAATTGACAGGTAAACCTAAAAATGAAGATATAGAAGCTATTGAAAGTTCTTTAGCTTGGAATATCTTAAATTCAATAAACATCACAAAATAAAAGAAGTTTGAACAATTTTTCCAAGGTGCTTCTCCTGATGCATTAGATTTATTGAAAAAACTCCTTGTTTTTAACCCTAAGTTACGTCTTGATGCTGAACAAGCTCTTTAACATCGCTATGTGGCTGAGTTCCACAATCCCGCTGAAGAACATGTCTGTTCCAAGCCTATTTCTATTCCTTTAAATGATCATGAAAAATTCTCTATCAGAAAATATCGTGAATCTCTTTATGCTGATATTAACGAACGTAAGAAAAAGTAACGTATTGAATGGAGAAATAAATATTTAAGATAATTGGGTTTATCTATTGGAGATGAAGGCTAGCAAGCTGGAGTATAGAATGGTTAACAAATAGAAGGCTAATAACCATAACCCTAACCTTAACAACAAGTACAACAGTAATAACAAATATAATACTCTTAGTATTAGCAATAATCTTCTACAGTTAAAAACAATTCTGCTTAACAACAACAGTAATAGCAACAACCTGAAAAGCGCAATGCTCGTTAAGTATCATAAGAAAATATAGAGTAGGTATCATCATCTTAATAGCAATAACAATAACTAAATCAATAGTAGTATTAATAATAAGTTAGACAATAAAACAATCGTGAACAAGTTTAGCAAGGATCTGTGTCACAAAGTTAACAATTGTAATAATAAAACAGTAGTGTTTAATCTTCTACATAGTAATAACCTACAAAGTATTAACCTTACTAGACAAACTAATATGGAAGTAAAAATTATCAACCTTAGTAGAACTAATAAGCTTAATAGCCTCAATAATAAAATTTGACTCAATCTCAAAATAACTCTTAAGTTAATGGGTCCTAATAAACATCATAGCTTAAATCTTAAAATGCTCCTATGTACTAAACCTAATCTCAATTCTAAAATTAAAATAATGTAACAGGTGCTGCTAATAATAATAACAACACTGGACCTAATAAGGCAATGTACTAAACAAATTATAACAACTACATTCCAGCTAAGAATACCTATGGACAAGCTCCTAATGGTCAAAATGTTTAGGCAAATGGAAATAATGCTGGTGCTGTTGTTAATAATAGCTCTGGTGTTTACAAATCTGATACTTAAAACTAGCCTGTTCAATATGGAAACTATGTCCCTCAATAAAAGTAATACAAATATTAACCAGGTAGCAATGCAACTGCTTCTTAAGGCCAATAACAATAACAACCTTAAGGAGCTACTGGAGCTACCTACGCTAGTTATGTTTAAAGATAGTAATTGCAAGGAAGTAACCCATCTTAAACTTAAGCATAATAGTATTATCAAATTAAAAACTAATAACAACAATAGTAAATACAGTAATAGCAATAGTAATAATCAGTAACTAAATAAATGTAATATGCCTAGTAATACAAGCAAGTATGATTATTGATATTAATTAAACACTTTAAAATTAAATAAATAAAATTAATAATTATTATGTTGCATACAATTTTACATATTTACTCAGATAACAACACATCAAAAATTATTATAATACACCAAATAAAAATTTATACTCTGTTTTAAAATTATATTTAAATCTTAATTCAGTTAACTCATAAAATACCTCAAATATTCTACACTTTTATCTGTTATCATTAAAAAATTAAACTTTATTTTTTGTATTAGTTGCTTAACCTGTTTCAAATATATTCCAACAAACTTACTACATATTTTTTATTATTTTTAAAATATTAAATTGATCAATGCTACTCTTTTTATGTGTTGAAATAATATTAGGAGCTGATATATGTGCATAAATGAAAGAGAGTTTAGAAGAAAAAACATTTGATGCTTAATTTTAATTCAAAAAACCTGTTTCAGATATTAGATTCTTATGTTTAAAAAATTTCTGTAAATCTACTCCCACAAATATTATAAGTAAGATTAAAATTAACACTATCTATAACTATTTATAAACAAAATTTCCACTTGCATTATCTGATGATAAAATATTTAATAAATGTTTAGCTCATAAAATAAATACTAGTTGATGATTTACTACAGAATGATAATTTCTCGAATTGAAATTGATGAAATGATTAAGTTGGAGAACAATTTTATTTAGCATTAATCAAATTTTTAATAAAAATTTATGAAAACAGACAGGCAAACAACAAATTTAATAAGAACAATTAATAATTTTTTCTTAGCTATTTAATTAGTTTTTTTGGTAATTGAGCTATATTATTTATTAGTAAGATTACAATTTTCTCATCTAGAGCTTAAGAGTCGTAAGATTTCTAAGAATAAACCAATAATATCAATATAAAGCATTAAAGCACCAATAACATAATCATCAATTTCCAATGAGTATCTTTTTTTGCCAACTATAAGTTGAGTATCATAGATCAAGAAAAGAGAGTAGAGCAAGCATCCAAGAGCGCAATATACTATATAAGCTGTCTTTGAATAAGCAAAGGCTAAAAAGATTCCAAAAATAATAAGGATCATACAAAAACAGAAGAGAAAACCGCCCATCATAGTGAAATCAGTTTTAGTTTTGAAGGCATAAAGAGTTAAAGCAACAACTACACCTAGAGTCATGACAGCAGCAATTAAAACGGTTTTTTATCCATCATCATTTTATTATTTTACAAGAGAACAGACAGCGCTTACAAGATATGACATGCAAAAAGTAAAAATAAATAGGCAAATGTAATTAGTTGGGACAGTTCTAGCTACATTTCTAAAACAAAGAATAGCTATTTCTACTACAAACATAACAACCATGCATGTATAAAAAAGCCAAATGTTATTTTGCTAAAAGTTGCTAAATCCTTCAGAGTACATGGCACCAACAGTCATCAAAACAGTTACTAATAATTAGGCACCTAAAATTAAATAAACTTTACGGATAAATCCTAGACGAGTGTTTCCAAGTAATCCTTCATTCTATTTATCAAAAAAACCTTAGTTAATATCTTCATCATTTTAATTCTGGCCATAAATATTCTAGTTATTATTATACTAGTAATTATTGTTGTTATAGTTTTAGTTTTGTTCAATATCCATTTTATCGATCAATCAATAAATCAAATTTAATATTCTTTCTATTTTTCTTAAAATTAGTTTTTAATGAATTTTAATATTTTTTAATAATGTTCAAAAATCTAAATGCTTTACTTTACTTAATTAAACACCTACTATTTATTTCACTTTTTTTCAACTAGTAAATCAAAAAATTTGATCTATTTATTTTCTTTACTCACCATCATCTATTCTATTATTGCCTAGAAGTGATTCCTAGTTAGATTACAGCACAAACAAATTATCATTAGGTATTAGGTTGTTATTAGTGAACAAAAAAATTCTAATATGTTATTAATTTTTAGAATATTAAAATTTATCAAATATCTTTTTATCTTAATATTATATCTTTTTATTCTAAAAATTTGTTACTTATCATTGATACCTAGAATTTTCATTTAATATTGTTAGAGAAAAATCTACAAAAAACACCAAACATATTTTTTACCAATTTTTTATTTGCTCATCAACATCTAACTGATTAACTAAAAAAATAAACAAATCCAAAAGTATTACAAAAAAAAATAAAATAATATATTGAAGTTATTATTTTGTAAAAAAAATATAAGAAGACTATTTAATTATTTCTCATCAAATTTTAAAAATCAATTTAGTATTTTAAATATTTATCTACTTTTTTAAAATTTTCTTTAATTTATGTATGATTGAATGAAGATAAAACATACATTTTCAGGAATATTTATCAAATAAAATAAAAAATATTGTTTAATTAGCTTCAAATTTTGTTAAGATATTAAAGAATATTTTCTTTTTTGATTAAAATGTTAAGTTGAGCACAGATTTCAAGATTTATTTTAATTGAAAATGCAAATCAAAATAATTTATTGTTTAAAAATAAATGAAATTTCTGATTTAATCATCAGACAATATCAATTAATTGTTCTTATTCATAATATATATGTTTTTTTTTAGATTAACAAATTGAATTTTTTTAATAATTTTGAAAAAATTTTTTAAGATATCTTTTCTTTTTTTAGTTAAAAGAAAAAATTATAGATGCAATAAAATATCTTACTTGAATCTTGTACTGAAAGCTTCACACAAAGTCTAGAAGCTTAGAATAGAGGGGCTCTTAGAATTGAGTTGTGTGATAATTTAGCATAAGGAGGAACTACTCCATCTTATGGAACCATAAAAATTTGTAAAGAAAGATTAAATATTCCATAAAGCGTAATGATCAGACCCAGAGGTGGAGATTTTACTTATAGTAAAGATGAACTTGATATTATGAGAGAAGATGTTAAAATTTGTAAGTAGCTTAATGTAGATGGTGTTGTATTTGGATTTTTAACCAAGGATTAAAAATAAATTGACTTTGAATTAACAAAAGAATTTGTAGAATTATCTACTCCTCTTAAAGTAACATTTCATATGGCATTTGATGAAGTAGATGATTAGTTTTAAGCTTTAGAAAAACTAATTGAACTTAAAGTTACAAGAATTCTTACCAAAGGAGGAAAGTTTAAAAATGCTTTAGAAGGCTAAGAAGTTTTAAAAAAATTGATTGAGTAAGCTAATAGAAGAATAGAAGTGATGCCAGGAAAAGGAATAAATTCTTAAAATTATAGACAAATAGCAGAATACACTAAGGCAAATTAGTTGCATGGCACATAAATAGTTTGAAATAAAAATCTAAAATTTTAAAATTAAAAAATTAACCAAAAATATATTTTTTTTATTTTTATATGAATTAAAAATTAATTTCGATTGTTTGTTCTATTTAGATATTCAAATAAAAGTCACCATCACCATTAAATCCTTAATAACTTCCTCATAAAAAAGCTAAGAATATCTTAAATTAAAAAATATATTCTAAATTAAAATTATTAACTACTTTATTTATTTTTTTTGATAGAATTCTGGAAGAATATTAGTGAAACTAAGAAAAAGAATAAATATTCTTAAAATAATATGCAATTAGAGTATATTAAGGCTTATTAGTTACACAGAATAAATATTACTTAAAATATATAAAAGCATCATATTATGAGAAATTAAAAATAAAAACAAAAAATAAATGTTTCTAAGAGTTACACCAAAAAAAATCAATTCAAAATTACCATTTTTATTCTATTTTAGTTAAAAAAATCTTCATAATGTCCTGAATGATTACATAATCTAAAAGCATAGAAGTAACAAAAAAGAAAATTCCTTAAAAAATGATTAAAATCATTTGATTTACAGATTTTTAAGAATCAATATGATAACTCTCTTTTTATTATTAAGTTTTTGATAAGTTTGATAGATTTTGTAAAATATTTAGTTTATATGGTTTATCTAGATTCAAATTTTAAGGTTTAGATTTAACATTTTTTTGGCTTAAAAGTTTATTTTGCTAGTTTGTTAGATTTAATAATAAATAAATTGTAAAAGAACTAAATAATTAACATCAATTAAAATCTTCAGATTTTGTTTTTTCTATATCATTTTAAAATATTACAGTAAATTAACAAATATTTAAGTTGATAATTTCAATTTTTAATTTAATTAGAGTTATGATTAGTGATCACAAGCATGCAAAAAAATAAGTTAATATTATTAATTTAAACAATTAATACACACTCTATTTTTAAAATTTACAGGTACAAGCCAAAAATTATATTGTAAGATAGAGTTATATTTAAATTCCTAAATATCTTAATGAAGAAAAGCAAGCAAGTTGCAAGCTAGTAGTAAATATAAATATAAAATGCTCCTTAGCCTCTTTTATAAATACTGCCTAAATAAATGAAGTTAGAAAATGCTAAAAAACCAGCTAAACCATTACCTAACAATCAGAATTAATAGCAAATTTAAAATATTCCTCCTTAAAACCAAGAGAGTGGCTAAAAAATTAAAAAGCAAAGCACGCATTTAGTATTACCATCAATTTATAGGGGTAATAACTTTTAGCAAATATAAAAAAAAAGATAAGCAAGTGCAAGTAGAGAACATAACAATTTACGCACATTTATAAACGATAAAAGAGATGAAGATGATGGTGAAGATATTTTTAGCGAATCAGAAAATAAGGCAATACGCTCTTAAAGAAAAATGTAAAGACCACAGAGCTTCATTGTAAAGAAAAAAGACAAGAAAGGAGATTCGATTTCATCAAATATAACTCCTTCTAATAAAATAGCAAAAATTCACTCTAGTAAGTAAGTTCATAAATTTTCGAGTAATAATAGTCCTACTATGAGTGAAAAGACATTCCTTAATTATGATGATATTCTATAAAATGCATAAACCTCTAAAAATATGGAAAAAATTAAATTTAATCCTTGGAAAAGGTAAATTATTCTCATAAAATATCTTTATTTTAATTATAAAATCATAAAATACAATATTAAATTGAAATGTTTATTTTTTGATGAAGCTTACTTATTTGTTCAAACTGTTGATCAACAAAGCATTAAATTTTGTTTTATTTATTAAGGTTTGATGAAAAAAAGGAAGAAAATTATGAGAAATTATTAATTTAATTGAATGATCTGAAAAAGAAGCACAAAGAATAAGTTGAACTTTACCAATAAAAACAATAAAATTAGGATTTTAACAACCCAAATTTTTTGGAAATGTAGTAAAAACATGAAAAATTACTTTTGGAAAATAAAAATGAGAATTAGTTAACTCCACATTCTCTTCCTATAGATTAAAAAGAAAATTTTGACTCCTTCTAACAAATAATCAAAGTAAACTCATTAGGCTAAGCTCTAGAAGTATAGGGAGATAAACAAATTGATAATTTTAGTAAATTCTCAAATTCTTCATCTTAAAAGGCTGATTAGTCGTCACTAGGAATTATTTCTGCTCCAGTTGTGGTTGAGTAAATGTAAGATATGGATAGAAATATATGGAAAAGGAAAAAAGTAAATGAAAGAAATTAAATATTGGAAGAATATAGCAGCATAGAAAGAGAGTTATATCAAGTAAATTTCTTGCATAATAAAAATCAAAAAGCCATAAATGAATATATTAATACACAAAATTCTCTACTGAAACTCAATTTTCAAGTAATTTGTTTAAATTAAATTCCTTTATCAATCTATTTTTTAACTTTTTTATTTTTATTAGATGAAAAAGTAAAGTAATGTAAATTAGCCCACTTCAATCAAAGAAAAAAATTGATTAATTTAGCAATAATTTGCTAATTAGTAATTAATGATAACGAAATGCATTTGTATTATAAAATAATCTGTTGAAGGCTTAGAATATCAAATAAGCTTTGGGATTAACAAATAAATCCCTATTAAAAATCATGAAAAATAGAAAAATGATTGATAAAACGTCTCAAAAATAGCCAAACATTTAGTAAACTTTCTAAAAATAAAAAGGATTGCAGAATTAATTAATTTAAATATTTTAATTAACAATATTAACAACCAACTTATATAAATATATTCATTTATACAATCTGTAAATATTTTATCTTTAATAATTTTCAAAAAAAAAATTTTAATGAAGAAAACCAAAAAGGTAGGTTTTATTTCAAAAATGAAAAAAATATGATTAAGAAAACAAATTGCTTTTTTTTAATCGAAGTTCTTTAGATGCTTTAAAGGCCAATAAATTACTTGTTTTTAAATAGATAATAAAAAGGATAAAAATGAATGTAATAAGTTAGTCTAGGTACTTAATAAATATTAGATAATATAAACATTTAAAATGCATTTTAGAAATTTATTTTACATAGATTAATTATGTTAGAAGATATAAATATCAATAAAAAATAAATAAATCAGTCTTAATTTGCAAATATTGTTTTTGTTTAGATAAGAAAGTTATTTTCCATATTTGTTGATTTACATAAATTAGCTTAGTTGTCTAAATTTTCTAATTAACACTTGTTAATTTATTAATGGATTTGGAATTTGTACCTGGGTATTTATTGAATATTTTTTCTTTTAGAAGGAGATAAATTTGGGCTGATTTTTATTGAGTTGTTTTTGGCATAAAAGTTATTTTACATTTTATTTAAATTACTGAAAGATTTACTCCTCACTCCTTCTATGCAGTCTGTGAATGATTATACTGAGTATTAATTATTCACATTTTATTAAATTTAATTATCAGATTATGATAAATTTATAGCAGTTTGTGATAGTGGTTGTAAAATACTTATATGATTAGACATGTGATAATTATTTTTTTGATATTCTTCCATTAACTTTTGTTTTGTAGTTATTGTGCTTTAGGTTAATGGAATTAATTAAGACTACTTCACCCTTTTTATCAAAGGACTTGTGTCTCTCTAATTTTTTTTTTAATTGATATTATGAATTGGAGTTATTTAAGAGAATTAAGTTAGAGTATTTTAAATACTTCTAGATGAAGCAACTTTTGACCCAAGCTTGTGAGGAGAAATTTCTTACTTTTTTATTTTAAATTCCATGACTGTTGATATATTAACTTATTTTTATGAATAAGATATATTTGATAGAGAGCCTTTCCTTTAATCAGCTTGTACTTTTGGTTTTAAATTTTAGCTTGCAGTTATGTCAGACTAAGAATTATGGCATGAATTTTGATGAGTTCTAATTTTTAAAATCCTTGGTTCATATTAAACTATTTAAGGCTATTACTTTTCCATGTAGTTATCTAAAATTTTTCCAAGCATTAAGTTTTAAATTTGGTTTTAAGATTGATCTTTATTTCTTTCAAAAAAGACAGACTTAGATCTAGCATTCTATTTTTATATTAAAATAAATATTTTTAAACAATAAAAATGATAAATCATTCAATCATTTTATTTAAACAACAGTAAAATCATATAAAAATGTTTATACATTTTTTAAAGACTCTTGATCCTTGGTTTAAGATGACTAGGGTGTGCTTTCTTTTTTCAATTTTTCATCAACTTTCTTTTACATGTCTCTTAAATAATTTTTAACTCCTGATTTACCAGAATAGGGTATAATTATTTTGCTGTTTTTTAACAAATCATATCTGAATTTATTTAAACTATTTTCATTAATATTTTTTGGTGTATCTTAAACAATTTGCTAAGGGATATGCTCCTTTAAGGATTTTAAACTAGTTTCTCTGAATTAATTAAAAAATCTTATCTGTAATTATTTTTTAAATCCTTCAGATAAAGGATCTTTAGTGAGAGATATTCTTAGATTTTATTTTTATGATTAAATTTTCTCTTGCTGCTTTTCTAATTCTTTTTCAGCGCTAAGTTTTTACTGTAAGTGGCTTTAAAAATTTTCTTTAAGCTTAAATACAAATTTATTATTTTCTATTTGATTTGTTGATATTGGCTACAAATTGATAAAAGATTATTACCCTAAAGCTAATTAACTCGATGATTTTTAAATCTTTTTTGCAATAACTGGAGAAGATTGTTCTTATTATTAATTAGAATTATCTTATTCCATCAAAAGAAGTAATGAACCTGGTCTTTATAATTGTTCTAAATTTATTGTTCTTTTCTTTTTCTTGTCTCTTATAGGTGAAGAAGGTAAGTTAGGGTTTTCTTCTTCAAAGGATTCATTATACCCATATTAATTAAACTATTGTATTTCTTCTAACAAGTATTCATTTTTTGGTAAAAGAATAAAATTCTACTAATCACTAGCTTCATTATTTTTAGTAGGAGAACTCAATCTTGTGGGAGAATTTTCATTCTTTTTTGAATGTAAAAAATATTTTATAAAATTTGAGCTGAAAGAACAATTTACCCATTTGTTATCAGCAAGCAAAAATGAATTTGATTAAGAAAAAGTAACTACAGTGGATCTTCTTAGGTTGTTGTTGATATTACTACTAAAACTTTCTCTTTCTTATGCTTTATTAGCTTTATCATCTAAAACAAAATTAGAATATTAAGATAGCAAATTCTCAATGTTTTAAACCCTATTTGAAGCATTTGTAGATTTGTTTGCCAATCTTTGCAAAATAAATTAATTAGAATTGCTATCCATCATTATTTTACTAAGGAAATCCTCCTTAGTTATTGCTAATAGATACCCTTAACTGCTTTCACATACAACTGAATAACTTCTATTTTACTGTCTTATTATGTCTTCTTCACCAAACATTTCAGGATAAGACAAGACAGAAATCTATTTAGCACAATTAAATTTACTTAATAAAATTTTTTTATAGTATTTTTACTTTTAATTCTTTTTTAGGAGAAAATTCATTTTTATGAAAAGATTTCTAATCTAAATCTAAAATGCCATTTGTTCCGCTATTTAATTCAAATTTCATTTTTGCCTTTTATTCATAAATAAATAAATTATCTCTTATATAATTTCAATGATAATCTTACTGCAAAGTCTCCTTATGTTATGATGTAAACATATTGGCATGCTTAACCTTCTTTGAAAACAACACTATTTTTCTTGAGTTTCATTTTAATTGTAGACTAATAAATATCTCTAATTTTGGTAAAATACCAACCTTAAAATAGAGGAAGCTTAGAGAAAAATCCCATTTCCTTCAAAAGCCTTTCTTCTTAGTATTATCTAATGATAGTTTAAAATTCTCTTTTGTTTAAAATAGCAAAGCTACTGTCAGAGAGGCATTTAACTGTTTCTTCTCTTGGCTTTTTTAAAAAATAAAAATAACAAAAATTCACTAATTTTAAATACAGTCTTACTTTATCACCTTCAAGATCTAATTCACCAAAAGATTAACCAGGACCTAATTCTTGAGAGAACTGCAATAATTTTTTACTTTTCTTGGAATTCTTTTCACTAACTTAATTATCCCCTTAGTCATCAATGTTATTATTTTCAATTTGATCTTTTACCTTGGTATAAACTCCTACTTTTCCATCAAGTATTATGTAAAACTTTTAATTAAAACTATCTATTATTTAAATAAATAAATTTTCAAAGATAGAACCTAAGATGTCTTATAAATCAAGTAAATTTTGTGAATAAAATATATATGTTATGAGTTACCAATTTGGTATACAATTTAATCTTTATAAAATGGCTCTAATTTCATTAGCTCACAACATTTTTTGTGGATTTAATCTAATTTCTGCTCAATATAACTTTAAAATAATGGAATTTAAGATGTAAACTTAATTAGAGAGTCTATTTCTAATGAATTCCTCAAGTTAGAAGCTTTTCTTAATATTTAAATGATATTTTCCTTTATTTATATTAAGCTAAATAAAACATTTCCTTATGCAATTAAATTGCTTACATTTGTATGATTTTGATGCATAAAGGCTGAAAAACTATTTAGAATTAATTACTAAGATTTTATCTTAACTCGAATAAAACTATAATTTAATTTATTTTGTGGTTGTAAAAATTTTTATCACCTAATTAGCTGAAAAGAAATAATGAATATGCTTACTCTTATTCTTGAAATATTTGTAAGCTTCTTGATCATCTAGCTTTCATTAAATAAAATCATTGAACGATCTTTTAAATTTAAAAATTAAACAATTATCAAAATTTATTCAATTTGATCATTAATTTTCTATAAAATTTTATTTTATAAATTAGATTTCAAATCAAGATCCAATCTTAATCTATGAATTAATCTAATCAATTAATTTTTTTCCATATGATTCTTAATACTCAAAACACATAACAATAATAAAACTAAATTTTTTATTTTTTCAGCAAATTATTTAAAATAAAATAAGAGATAACTATTATTTGAACTTCAAGTTTACAATGATTTTTCTTTGAAAACCCAAAATTCTGAAATTTACTGATTATTTATTTAGATAAGATTATTTTTGTTATTATTTAAGAATTATTACTGAACTCTCTAAAACAAAATTATTAGTTTTTCTTTTCACTGAATTTAAATTAATGTATATTGATGTAAAACATTTTGTAAAATTTAAGCAGAAATAAGCATTTTATGTTTGATTTGACAAATCGTTTTGTTGTTGTTAATGAGAAAAAAAAAATAGTTTGATTAATAAAATCAGTAAAAATAATACATTAAATAAAATATTTAAAATAAATTGTGAGTAAATGGTTGAATTCTTATGTAGATTTAGCAATTTATTTTATCAAAGATCAAATTTTTGATTAAGAGTTTTTTTATCAATGTATCGAATCTTAAGTTTATTTTATTTTTTAAAAGGTTTAGAATAGTTATTGAAGAACAAATATTAATATAAAAATAAAATTAATTCATTTTATAAAATAAGAGATTGAATATTGCATTTTTTACATTTGTAGGCTAGTTAAAAGAGCAAAATAATTTAAATTTTTATTTTTGATACTAACTTTACTATTAATTATTTTATCTCAAAGATGTATTTCAAAACGAATTTTGCTGATAATACAAAAATATAAATATATTTGAATATAAATTTTAATATTTTACTTAAATTTGTTCAAAAATAAATACATTTTTTTAATAAACAAATATTTGATATTTTTCTAAATATGTGGCTATCACAAAAATCAAATAAGCTTTTATCAAATCAACTTGATTTGAAGTAAATTTGTTAATTTATATGAAATAAATACCATATATTTTTTCTTCTTTAGCCTTAAGTTTCGAGGATATTGAAAGAAAAATTAGACTTATTACGAAAAATTAATTAATTTCGAATTAAAATTGCCAATTTATCAATTAATGATAAATTAAAGTATGATATTCTTTTATAAATTTCCCTATTTCATATTCTATTTGATATTGAAAATAAATGATCAAAACTAAATTCAAATCTAAAATTACTTCATCAAAGTTTGTTTATCAAAATTTATCTCGAAATCAAAGAAATTTCAATTTCGAAGCTCATTAATGAGTTTAAAAAGGATTGTTTAGGTAGGATCTTTTATAATTAAATGTAAGAAAAAAATTGAAATAAGCACAAATTTGAAAAATGGGTTGCGGTTCTTCTAATTAAGCTCATGATCCTAAGTTGAAAGATGATGTAAAAATATCTATAATTTTATTTAAGAAGATTAAAATATTTATTAATAAATCATAGGCTGATAAAAAGAAAATTGAACTAAAGAAAGATGAAAAAGAGGATAAGAAAAAAGATAAAGATAAAAAAGATAAGAAAAAGAAAGATAAAAAGAAGAAGAAATCTAAAAGTAGTAGTAGTGATAGTGATAATGAAAATGAAGATAAATTATAAAAGGGATTAGAAATAGCAGGGGATATATATAATGCATTTAAAAAATGAAAAAATATTTGTCAAATTTAATTTTTATTTGTCTGTTTAGGTAGATAAATAGATTAATTTATTTTTTTGCTCTTCTTTAATAATTTATCTTACTATTTTTTTTTTAGAATCTGAACCAATATTTTGAATACAAAAAATTAAAAAAAAATAAATAAGTAAACTCCCCAATTTCTATTAACTTTGGTGCTTTTTTTAGCAAAAGATTAATCAAAATCAATAAACTTGATTAGGCTAAAAATCAAAAATAGTTTAGATCCCATAATAATTTACTTTTTGAGAAAAAGCAAAGTTATTAATTTTTGAAAAATTTTATTTTGAAAAATAAAAATAAGTCATTTTTTACAAAAAACGAAAGCAAACTTTTGTGTTGTTAATTGCACAAATTAAAATACTCCATCTTAAATAAATTTTTGAATTATTTAAAATCACGTTTTTTCATTTTATCTGAATGTTTAATCTTTCTATTTTTTTACCTAGTTTTCTATCAAGTAAAATTTTTAGTTTTTAATCATAATTAAGTAGCAAAAAGAAATATTTCTTCTTATTACTTCATGATGAGTTTTATTATTTCATTGTAAAAATCTTAATTATTTGAATGGTGGAAAGTTTAAAAAAAGATAAAATATTTAAAAGATGTTTAAATTTTGAAAAATTTATTTTTTTATCAGTAAGATAAATAAGATACTCATTTTTTTGGGATTTTAATTTAGTAATTCTAAAGTTTTTATAATTCGCTAGTAGATTGTATGAGATTACAAGCTCTAGAGTAAAACACTTAAATAGGGTTTAAAGAATGATGTCTAAAATAAAGAGAAAATTTAATATATATCAAGAATCCATTAAATATGAGAAAAATTGTTACATCAAATTCTATTTCTACAAATTTATTTAATTTTTTGATGGAAAAGTGATGTTAAATACCATCACTGATGATAAAACTTTTTTTGAAATTTATTTAGCATGTTTGTACATTTCCATAACGCATATTTTATTTTCATAATTTTATTTTTTTACCATGAAATGCTTTTCATTATTGTTAATGAAAAATAAATCCTACAATAATATTTAAAGCTATAACATTCTTCCTTTTACTATTTTTGTAGATATACAATCAAGAATGGTTTTATCCCAAAATTTACATGATCTCTATTTTTTTCTTTTTTAGAAATAGTAGAAAAACAAGAGGTCATAAATAGAAAATATCAATATTAATTGAATGATAACAAAAACCTTATTTTGAATTAATAGAGCTAAAGTAGAATAAAAATATATGAGATAATAGAGATACTAAAAATTTAATTTGAATTTTTTATTTTTCTAAGATTAAAAATTTCAATCTAAAAATAATAAATGGTTTTTTTCAATATTAAAATTTCAAAGAATTGATATAGAGATAATGAACTTTTAAAATAACTAATTTTATAAGCTATCAGTTAAAAATTATGAATTTAGATCATTTTTAAAGAAAAAAATAAATTAAATTATTGCTAAGATATATTGATATTTATTTGAAAACAGCAGAACACAAAAAATGTAAAGAAATATTTAGATTATCCCTAATTTAATTTACAATTTGCATAAATGCCATTACTACTATTTACTAAAAAATTTCACTGATTTATTTTTAATCTTATTCTTTAAATAAAGATAAAATCTTTTCATATAATGTGACTTCCAAATTTATAAATTTTTTAAAGTAGTAAAGTTCTTTATCATTTAAAAATAAAATTAAAAAAAGATGAAAGTTCTAATTGTAATAATTAATATGAGTTTCGAGTATTATTTTTTAGGGTGTGGAATAAGGCTTATGAAAATCGAAGCTAAATAGCTAATTTAAACTAAATTATTGGAAAATTATTAAAATAACTAAGAATATAAATTAAATTTCTACTAATGGTTTTAATTCATGATTTCTAATTTTAAATAAAAAACAAAATCCAATTTCGAAGTTAATAACTAATTCCACACAAACAAAAAAGCAAATAAAAAATTAATAAATTGGCTAATAAATCAGTGAATATTCTTTCTTAATTTATTAAAAGGCTTCTAATATTATATATAATTTAATAGAAATAATAAACAATTTTAAGTTTTACAAAATCTAAAAGTTATAAAAAATCATAAAAATGGGCTGCGGTTCTTCTTAATAAAGCATGACATCAAAACCTTAAGATATAGTAATATTTTATCTAGAATTAAACATTTCAAATTTTATATAACGAAAAACAGTCTAACAAGGAAAAGGTTGATGATAAAAAAGAACATAAATCTGAAAAGAAAGACGAAAAGTAGGAGCATAGCGAAAATAAGCACAGTGAAAAAAAAGAAAAGGAGAAAGATAAAGATGACGATCATAAGCATAAAGAAAAAGATCATGATAAGCACAAAGGAAAAGATCATGATAAAGATTCTGACAAGGGTTCAAACAAAGGTTCTGAAAAAAGTCACGATAAAGACAAAAAGAAGAAGAAGAAGAAAGATGATGGCCATAGTAGTGATGAAGACCATAAATGAGTAGAATTTGAAGAATATTTAGAATATAATCTCTTAAAAATATAAATTAAATATGTATTATTTACATATCACATCACTATTTCATAAATAATATCTCTTTGATTTATTTTTATTAATACCATTTCTTTGCGTTTTTCAGATATTTTATTGAGTTAGAAAATTTAAAATCAAGAGTTCAGATCTAAAGCTACTTATTAGATCTATCAAATGTAAAGCAATAAATAATAAATTGGAAAATAATTAAAAAATTATAAAAACTGTTATCACAACTTGAATGTTAATTGGGTGTTGACAGCTGTACAATTTTTTCCACAAAAAACTTCAAATCAATAATCAAAAAAGTCGACAATTTTTATTTGTTATATATACTTTTTGCTCTCTTTTCATTAAAATAAAAATTATTTGGTCTTTTTACCTGTTTTGAAAAATTTTAATTTTTTTTTGATAAATAAATTCTATTTAAATTCACTTTTTTCAAGCTTTTCATTTACTTGATTGCTTTTAATTATCAGATTTGTATTTGGAAATTAGATTTTTCTCTTTATATTGTTATCAATTTTTTATCTGAAGATTTTTTGATAAATAAATTGTGAAATTATTTTTTTATTTTTTAAGATAACCATTAATTTTATTTGGTATATTTAACTTTACTTCAAATATTTTTTAAGAATTAAAAAATAGATAGAGAAATGTCTACTGTTTTTCAACTTAAAGGCTAGTCATAGAAATAAAGTTTAGACCAGGATGATTTTATTAAAGAAGATGAATAAGAAGATGATAAATTTAAAAAAGCGAATTAAAGATTTTTAAATATAATTTCATCTGATTTTGATGCTTTAAACTATCCCAAAAACGAATTTCCATAATAATGGCTGAAATCTGAAATAGTTTAATCATGTGAAAAATTAGTTTATTTATCAATTTTTTATTCAGAATCATCTTTTTATTTATACGGGGTTTTAGAAATATGTGAATCAATTATAAAATGCAAAAATTTAAGACAATTAGAATTAGGATTTTACAGAAATGATATCAATACAAATTTTGCAAAAGAGATAGGTGAAGCAATATCATAATGCTAACTTTTGGAAAAAATTAATCTTAGTTTTTTTAGAAATTATATTTTAGCTCAAGGAGTGGAAGAATTATGCTCTTAAATATCAAAATGCAAACTTACAAATGAAATATCTTTAGAATTTGGAAGAATAGGAATAGAATTTGAAGATGAGACAAGTATAATAGGAAGTGAATTACCTAATTGTTAATAAATTAGATTATTTATTATTGATATTCAAGCTATTCCAATTAATTATATTACTTCAAAATTGTTTTGTGAGTAATTGAAAAAATTTTAAGTCTTTCTATTATTTCTTTCCTTAAAGGCTTAAATAGATATTTTAGAAATTTGCTAGACTTTATAAGAAATGTAGAACTTAAATTCTTTGTTTTTTGATCTCGAAGAAATAAAAACACGTGATAAAATTTTTATCAAATCAAAAATTAAGAGAAAATGCAAAAGACTAGTTCATTTATTTTGATTTTGTATTAATAACAAACATACTAACTAATATCACATATTTAGTATTTTGTATTTATCTTTTTTGTATTTCTTCTTAAGTTCTAAATATATTTTTGATAGAAACTTAAAATAAGAATTTTTGATTGATTTCAAGAGTTTTTAATTTTTATTATAATTCTAAAAAAGATTTATTAATTAAAAGAGACATTATTAGTTCTTATCAGACTTCAAAAATTTTTAAAAAACTATAAATAGATACAAGTTTTTATATAATTTAAGAAATAATAGAATTTGATCAATTTATTTAAATTGACAGAAAATTGGTAATTTGTGAAAAAAATAAATTTTTAAAATACTATTTTCTTCTGAGTTTATTTGAATATTTATAAAACAATTATATACTATAAATTTAAAAGCTATTTAATATAAATAAGAATTTATTAATAGAATGAAATAAAAATTAAAATCCTAAATCAAAATAATAATATTTTTATTTTTTATAAAATCTAAAAAACTTAATCTTTAAATCATTTAGTAATACTTATTAAATGTAAGAACCAATAAAAGTGTATGAAGACCTTTCTAAAATAATTATAAATTAAATATATCATCTAAATTGATTCAACAAGATATATATTAAAATATTACATAAAACATAGTTATCTTCAGAGATATCTTTTTTCTTAAATAGATAGGTTTTTAAATGCCTATCACTAAATATTTTTTCTACAGAATATTGATATTATCGTATATAATTTTAAAACTGAGTTATAACAGAGGTAAAATAGCTTTAAAAAAAATATTTAAAATTTGATAAGTTTTTAAGCATCTATTATCTTTTATAGTAAAAAGAATTCAAACATTTTTATATTTTTTGTGGTAACATAATTTATTCTTTAGATCTTTTAGCAATTTAATTAGATGGTATGAATCAATTATTCTATAAAACGTAATGAAAACTTTATAAAAATATTTTAAGTTAAAAATATAAGCTAAGTTTATCCTTTTAGATACTAAATCTGATTTGAATTTTTAACCTAAGTTAGTCATTTACAAATATAAAATAAATTGGAAAGGTTTTTTGAGATCTATGTCTCCTTAGAATAATTATTAATTTATATACAATTTTGAGACAAGGAAATCAAATAAAATATGGATGGTAATTGCTCTAATTTATTATATTAGTTTTTAGTAAAATAATTATTATATATTTATTGGTATTCTCTTTTATCAATTTTCTTCTTTTTTAACAATTTTTTACACATCTGATTTTTTTGCCAAATAATTTAGGAATTGCTTTGTATAAGTATTTTGAGCATTCAATTTATGAGCAAAATCAATTCCATTATTACTTAAATTTTCTAGGAATTTATCTTACTGAATTAAATCAAGCATTTTTATGCCTAATGGATACCTTTTTAATGATATTATTTAGCGGAATATTATTTTGAAGTGAAACTTACTTTACAAACTTGAAGTATTCTGGTTGCTTAAAATAGGATAAGTATTTCAAATAATTTTAGAATCTCTCATTTGAGAAATAATCATACTCTTGCAATTCTGTTTTAGATAAAATTATATTAAATACTTTGATAATACTAATTAATTTACATAAAATGTAATATGGGTTAGCAAGCATGTTAACAAATTCAAGATCTAACTAAAATCTTTAATACTATTCAAATTCAGATCTTAAATTGAAAAGTTCTTGATTGCTGCCTTGATTTTGATCTTATTGATTTGAATTTTGCATATGCATATTCATTGTAGGCTTCATCGCTTTATCAAATATTGGCTAGATAGATTAAATTGAATAAATATTAGCTAGATTAAAAATTCTTTTTTTAGTAAAAAAATTTTTCTTTCTTAATTTGTATAAATAATTAATTTAGAAATATGAAATTTAATTCATAAAAATTAATTTATTTTAATGTCTACTTAATTGGCTTAATGAAAAACCTAAAAAAATATTAATGAGAAAAACTTTTAGTTTTTATTTTTTTTAAATTTGCATATTTTATTGAAAATAAAATATTTCAAATTAAAATGTTAACTTACATAAAAAATTTTGAAAAAATTTGTGGAATTTTTATAAAAAAAAGTTTCAAAATAATTAATTTAGAAATTTCTTAATTAGCGCAAGATTTAAAAAAAAAAATTAATTACATTTTTCTTCATACCAAAAATACATAAAATCCATAAAAAATTAGATATTTTCAAAGATTTTTGAAAATAAAAATCAGCATAAGACTTTAATTTGGGAAATTTTGAAATTATGCTAAACACAGTATAAAGAAAAGCTAAATTTAAAAATGCTAAGAGAAAAAAAATTGAAGATTTGGTAGGAGCGATAGTTAACATTAAATATCATTTAAATTTCAAATATAAACCCCTTTTAATATGTTTAAAGCAATAGAAGTAATTTTAAATTGATTGAATTATAAATTTGTTTATATTTTCGATGATATGATATTGGAGAGATGCAATTATTTATTTTTTTGATTTTTAAATACAAAAAAATAAATATATGAATGTTTGTTTTAATGAAGTGAATTAAGAAATTAATAATTTAAAAGAAGGTAAAAGCATACAAACATTAAATGAAAATTTGATTGAATTAATGAATGAAATGATTAATTTAGAGTAAAGAAAAATATTGAATTATATTTATAAATAGAGAGTAATACAACAAAAGATAATCTCGTTTTTAATTAAATAAAGAGTTTGTTTGTCTTCAAGTAAAATTTAAGAATTTAGAGAGAGAAAGAAGGGTAAATTAAAATACAAAAATTAATAAACAAATCAAAAGAAAGTGTTTTTCAACTTAATACTAAAGTAGGATTATAAAAAGAGAATTCAAATTAGTAAGCGAGAAAACATACTTAAATTATACAAATAGCATACGAAAGTATGAATATTTTCGCTAAGTTTAGAGTTTCAAGCTCTGTTTAAAAAGCTTAAAAGTTATGGGCGGATTTTAAAAAAGTGAGCCATTTGCAGGATGATCCTGAAACTCTAAATAGATTGAAGAAATTCCTAGATCATGTTAAGGAGTCACTCAAGACCCTTTCTGAGAAAAATGATAGCAGAAAATAGATAGATGGAATATTAGGAGAAGCAAGTGAAATTTTGAAAAGTCTTCTTAAATTCTTAGAGGAATATGACAAGAATGCAGACGTTAATAGCCCAAATAATGCATTAGCTAATGAAATTGTTAATTAGGTTTTAGAAATAGTTGAATTCATTTTAAGGGATGATAAATATAGAAAATAAATTGAAAATTCTCAAACAATTCTCAATAATTTCCTTAGTGTTGCTGAGAAAGTAAACACCCATTTTGTTTCTTCATTGCGATTCTTTGAATTTAAAATAAAATATTTGTCCAATCAAATCAATTTGTTGTTTCAAAAATTATTTTTTAATCTGCCTGCCTGTCTCTTTTATTATTTTTAATCAGGAAAAAAAAAATTTAAAAATGATTGATAGCTTATTCTTTTTCAGTATTTTGGAAATACCAATCACTAACTAATTAAAGCTAGTCTTATACTTTGATGATGTTACATTAAAACATTTTAATTATTAAATAGTTAGATAAAAGTGAAAGCAAAGTTACTGTTGTGGAGCTGATTATCATGATTGCAGAAAATGTTGATTCTAAAGTTAGTTTTGTTTAAAAGGAAGGTTTTAGTAAGTTGATGAAGATGCTTATGGATAAAGATGAAAGAGTTTCTAGAGTTATAAGTAGAGCTTTGCTTCATTTCTTACAAATTGACAACTCTGAAGAATCAAGACTCTTAAATGAAATGTAGGGACATATTGAAGAAAAAGAAGAATTCAACTCAATAAAGAAGAAAATCAAAAAAATTGCATTAGATTTTAGAAAGTTTACATTCAATGAAATTCAAAGAATCTTTTTGTAAAGTGATAATTCAAATACAACAAATCAAGTCTAGGAGGATGGTAATACCAACAATAGAGACAGATAGCAAAGTGTTGCAAAAAAAACATCACTCTACAATTAAAATAATAGAAAAGATTCAAATGGTAATATTCTAAGCAATGGTAAAGTTTAAGAATTTGTTGATCCTCCTACTTATGAAGATATCTTTGAAATGGATTTAAAGCTTTTAATTGCCTTAAAAATAAATTAATAAAATAATATCAATGAGCAAGCAAACATTTTTTCAAGTGATCATTTAGAGATAAGCGTTAACTCTAATGAAAGAGTTATTCAATAGAATAACAATAACATCATAAGCAATTCATAGTAAAATATCAAGCCTTAAAGTAATCAAGGAAGCATAATAGAGGAAGAATTAGAAGAATAAAAAAATAATTAGGGAAGTATCAATTATTAAGGAGGTTAAGGAAGCTAGATTAAATCTATTGATCAATAATCTGATCAAAGCGATGAAATTTTTACTATTTTACAGGGAGGTTTCAAAGCAATTTTAAAAACACTTCACAATGGAAACAACAATGAAGAAGCTTAATTGAATTTAATATAAACTATTTATAAGCTTCTGAGCAGCGAAGACTAAAAATACAAAGCAGAATTTAGAAAAGTTAGAGGATATGAAGTCCTAGCTGGTGTTATAAATAGAGTTCGCAACTATGGAGAAGAAAAAAATAAAAAATTTTTAGAAAACATGATGAAATTATATGTTGATATAATTATTAATGATAAAGAAATTATGCAAATTATGAATTTTGATGCTTTTGAAACTTTTATTAAATTAATTTCTGCAAGTTAGTAATACGAGGTTATATCTTTATCTCTTGATAATCTTAAAAATCTTTTCTTATCAAATTGGAAGAATTTAATTATTGCTAGAAGACTTAAATCAACATATCATTTATTAGCTTTAATTATGAGATTATTTGAGAGTGAATATGAAAGTAGTTCAAGCTCCATTTTCTAGACTCTAAATGGAGTAGAATTAAATGGAATTGCTGAATAAACAACAAAAAATACTGAAAATCACAATGAAATAAGCATTCTTGAAGGTCTTAAATATGTATACCAACTAAATAATCCAATTTTCTATTCCAGCGATATCACTCAAGCCAACATGCCAATAGGAAAATAATAAAGAGAAGAATTATTGCAAAAAGTTAATGAAATTCTCAAAATATATTCGTATGTTGAAGGTACTTTCTCTACTGAGTACGAATATGCCTTTTCAGAAATTATTATGAAGAGTATATAAAGAGATGACAATAAAAATTCTACTATATATTTCCTAGATACTCTTTTTGATTTCATGGAAAGAAAGTAGTCAAGAAAATGTTGTCAGATTTCAACTTTTGATAACACCTTCCATGGATTAATGGAATGCCTTAAAGAAATAGCAACAATCCTTCTGCAAAAAGTTATAGCACCTGACTAAGTGTAAACTATTTTTCTAGTTTAATTAAATTTCTTTTTTAAATTTAAAAATTAAAAACAAAATAAATTGTAATTCACCAGAAATATAAATTATTCAATTCAAATCAAATTTTAAAAAAATTTACTGATGTCTTCAATAATTAAATAAAGTGAAGAATTATCCTTTTCTAGTAAATTTGAAAACTAAAATGAATTAAATAACAAAATGATATAGGATAGTTACATTAAGAGAAATAACTGTGTTTATTTAATTAAAATATATAATTTTTTTGAAGGTAATCAAAATACCAAAATAAATTGATATGGCTTTTTAGTTTTATAGTTTATAGACTCAAAATATCTAAATTTTTATCAAATAAATACTCTTTATTTTTTAGGGAAAAGTACCTAAATTTGGATCTCATTTTTATTTTTAAATCCAAAAAGAATTGAATGGTTGTTAAATCAATATTTTTTTTTATTTAATAAATTGTTTTTATATTAGAAAAATTTGCTTGGATGATGATGAAACAGTTCATTATTTAGGAAAATTTTTATTTTTCAGTGATTAGTATTTGAGCTGTGATCACTCTAGTTAATAATAGAAGGATGAAAGAATGAAAAAGTTGGAGAGAGAGAATACTCTTATTAAGAGCATCATTTGCAGAAATTAATGTGAAGAAACAAAGAAAATAATTTCTGAGAAATATGTTAATAAGTTGCAAGAGAAAGAAGAAGTAAAAATGTTGATGAAGGTTATTAAATTTAACAAGTTGAAAAATGACAACAACTATACTGAATATGCATTTAGAGTTTTAGTTGTTCTGAAAGATATTTTAGTTAACACACCTTAAAAAGCTTAATCATTTATGGAAATGGATGGAATATTCATACTTTCTTATTTGATATCGAAGATTATTTAAGACATCAATTATGTAGAAAGAGCTTGTATGTTATTCATTGATATTTGCTTGAATGTTAATAATTCAAATGCTATTTTAAGTAATCCCTTGCTTAAATAAGATGACGAAAAGATTCCTTCTGTCGAACCAAAGAGGTCCATCTGCTTTAATGCATTATTTTGCAGTTTATTTGATACTAATTTGAAGGATTCTCATCACCTATTTTTCGAATATTTGGGAAAAGTTATTCTTAAATCTCAAAACTTAAAAGCATTTAAATATGAAAGTTACAGTCTTATTTTTTTATTAGAAATCCTTAATACAGGAAGAGTTTTATCTAAAGATAATAATTTGTATACATAGATTCTAAGTATATTTGAAAGAATCATCCAAAAACCAAATTCAGATGAAATTAAATTAGTTCTTGATAGTTTATTGAATTATAACAATTTAATTCAATTAAGCAGCTATAAGCAATCCACTTCATTCTTTATTGATGCTCTGTCTATTATGGCCATACATATTTTACTCAATACTACTCCATAACTTCACACTAGACCAGCAATACTTGAAAAAGTTAGTCCTCTGCTTGAGAGAATAATTAGCTAAAACTATATTTATAATTTATTTGGATGCTTAAGTTGCCCTAACTTAGAAGTTACTGAAATGGTTCTCAAGGTAAAAAATTTTACTTTTTTTAAATTTTTATTTATTTCAGTTTTGCTTATAAATAGTTTATTTTATCTTGCATGAGCATCTATTCCAAGACAAAAAAAACTGAAGTTTATGGCAAAAAAGAATATTTTTATTATTTAATTGGAGAAAAACTTTAAAGAGGGAAAATTAATTAAAACATTTGCAAAATTCTTTATGATTTTACTTTCTGGGAGTATAATCCTAATATTTTGTATCCAAGTAACTCATCTGTAGTTTCAACTCTACTCAATAGAAGTGGTTAAGCTAATAGTATTATGAATCTATCCAAGTCATAAATGGAATAATAAAAAGGAGGAAAGATAATCACAAATATATACATGCTAGAAATTTTCTTTAAGGTTCTAAAAGAATATGAACCAGAAAATCAAAACGATGAGAATTCAATTTCTTTTAGAAATGAAATGCTTAATATTTTTGAAGCAGTTCTTGATGAACCTAACAATGTTAATCTAATTCTCGATTAAACTAATTTTCTTAATTGGTTCTATTTATTGCTTCCAAATAAATGGTAAGATCTTTCTGGTCCTCATGATAATTTTAATGCTCAATAATAATAATCTAATAACTTAAATTAAAGTAAACATTCAAATAATTAAATCAACAATTCCATTAACTTAAAAAGCTCTTAAAATCAAAATCTTCATAATAATCAATTGAATGTAAGTAATCATTTATTCTAAAGTGCTGAAAAGAAATAAAATGATAACAGTATCTTAGGTACTGACTAAACAAACCAAAACATCAAGAGTGAATTAAATAACAATACATCTAAAAACTAATTAGTTAACTAAACTCCTTAAATGAAGATGTCCATGGATAGTAATAGCAATAATAGCAGCTAGAGCTTAGGCTAATCATAAAAATTCAAACAAATTAGCAATTAGTAATATATGGCTTATAAACTGGAGAAAGAAAAAATATTTACAATCATTCAGAAAATAATGGTTCATTTCTTCCACAGGAAGCCTGCTGATTTTGATTTCACTGAATACTTTAAACGTTATTCTCATTCTGATGATGAATTTGTCCACATCATTATAAAAAATTTCTTTAATGAGTTACTTTCAAGAAATAATTGCATTTTTAAAGATGATTCAGCTTAATACTTCTTAAAGAATTTCAAAGCATTTATTGACAGCCTAGATTCATATATTGGATTTGAAGCTGAAATTCATAGACTTATTCCATAATGTATCATTAAGATGAATGCTAAAAATGATTAAAAGATTCGTGCATAGATGAAAACGTTGGGTCTATTTGAAAAAAGAGATAATCTTATTATTAGAATTATCACTTATGAGTAAGATGGAAATAAATTTGTTAAAGTTTTTGAAGGAATTTCTTTCGAAGCCTTAGCAAACCACCCCTAATTTGAAAAAAATCACTCATTGTCTTCATTAATGAAGATATTTATTTAAAATTAAAATAATTTCCCTTTACAAATTCTTATTATGACTATCCTAAAGAATCCCTCATTAAGTGAAAGTAATCAAAAATATGTTGCAAATTTATTAGAAAACCCTAAGTTAATTTAATTTTTGTTCCCAACTTTACTTAGACGTAAGCAAAGCTCTATAGCTAAGTGCCTTCAATCTAATTTGAACAACTCTAATAACAAAAATAATAATTCTAACAACAATAATAATAATGATGACAATGACCAAGACTCTGACTCCTAAGATGAAGGAGAAGGTGAAGAAAACTAAAAGCGCAAATAATCTAGTTCATCAAAAAATGTACACAGAGGTGCCTCTTTCGAGGACGATTTCTTAAATGACTTCTATAGCCAAGAAAATGAATATTTACGTAGAGAAATACTTAATAGAATAGAAGTAAACTTAAAGCCCATCCTTAAAGAAAAAGAAAAAGAAGAAAAGAGCAGTAAGGAAAAGAAGAAATAAGAAAAACAAAAGTAAAACGAAGCCCTTAAAAAAGAATCAGAAAAAGCAAAAGAAAAGATTGCAAAAATTGAAATAGAAATTTAAAACAAGTTCTAACAATCTTTTAACGATTATAAAGCTAAACAAGAAGAATTTAATAATTTCAGAGAAGAAAAGTTAAAAGAAGGAGAACGCAAATTCTAAGAATACTGTAAAAATGCATGATTGTTCCTTCCTTCTATGTATTCATAAGAAGCTTCAAAAATAATGTAAACAAATTTAAATAGTAACTAACAATAAAATTCATAAGTTTTTAATGAAAAAGTAAATCAATCAATCAATCAATTAATTATTTTATTTTTAAAGTAATATCATCAAATTGATAATAATAAATTACAAACAAAGTTTTAACTATAATTATACAAACAAAGAAACAAAAAATTAAACAAATTTTATTCTGAAAAGTTAATCATAAACATCCCTTAAATTAAATAAAACAAATTAAAATAATTTGCAATCTATTTGCAATAGTTGTAGACAAAATTTTTAATAGCATTAGCAATAATGTAATTGAAATATAATAAGATAATAATAACACAAATAAAATAATAATATGATAAACACTTGAAATTCTAAGTGAAATAAATAATTATACAGTTTTTGTTTTGTTAATTTTTTAAAAGAGAAGAAATAAATTTGTTTATAATAATTTTTAGAATTTAATATTAAAATAAAGTAAGTTTATGTATAAATAAATCAATACTTGTACATTAAATTCTTCAACCGATATTCTCATTATATTTTGATTATAAATATTCATTTAAATTACTAATTAATCTTTCTAAATCAAACCCAATAAATTATATCAATACAAAATTATGTATTTTATATTATGTTTTAGTTATTTAATAAGAAATCAATTGTTCATTATTAATGTTTATTTACACCTTTTAACTTCTGTTGAAATAGAATTATTTTTTTATCAGCAAATTTAAATTATTTAATGAATTTAATTACTTCTATTAAGCTAATAATTGAAAAATAAAGGATACAAAGTTCAGTAAAAAAATTTTTGTCAACAAAAGTTAAGTCTGTGATTATTTCAATTTTTTCTATTTTACTATTGAATTTGAGCTCTATCTAAGTCAATTCTTATGTAAAAAATATTTTTTTATTTTATAAAAAAGGAAGGATTTAAATATAAAATAGTTAAAATAAGTTTAAATAAAAAAAAATTTTTGACCTAATAAGATCTTTTGTAAAAACTGAACTAATTCTAATGCCTGTCTCTAAATATTTGTTTATTTTATTTACAATTCAATGTTTAATGATTTTTTAGATGATATTAATTTAATTAATTAATTATCAAATTTGATATTTGAGGTAAGTATCTCTAAATAAAAATTTTACATTTCAGGAATTTAAAAATTAAAATCAAGTAAACTTTTATTCAATTTTAATATCAGTTTTTTATTAGAAGATATAGGTTTATGAATTTTATAAAAGCAATGCATTAAAATGGTATATAATAAAATGTTAACAAATAGAAATGTCATCTTTTGAAAGAAGTAAATCAAATCAAATAAATCATTTTTTAAAATACTTAAAGCGTAAGATGTTTTTTTATTAGTTTGTTTAAAAATAAATTAATACAAAATGATAGAGATATTTAATCAGTAAAATAAAATCTTTTGTCCAAATTTCTTTTTAAAGCGTTCAATAGTTTTTTTCTCAAAATTATTTGCTGACAAACTTAGAGTAAATCCATCAAAAGCATAAGTTAAAAATAATTCTAATACATCTTTATCTTATTCTGAGTAATCATTTTGTATTAAATTCAATTGCTAGAGTTATTCATTATAAAAGTAAGCAAATTTATCTTATCCTACATCTTTGACTACATCTAAGTAAGGAACTTCTTCTTAGTTTTTTCCTTTATTCTAAAGAACAATATTTATAAAATAAACTTATAAAATATTAAATTTAATATACTTTTAAATTTCTTTATACAATTGCATCTCTTTCTTACTCTTTTTTTCTATACTCATGAAGTTCCTCAGCACTCAAAACTTTCTTACCAATCTTATTTATCAAAGGAGTCAGCTAATTTAAATGATTAGCCCCTAAACCTAAATATGAAATCTTATTATAAGTTCCCATTAAAGTGAAAAGAGTTTAAAGACCTAATCCATCATAAAAAACAAAAGATAAAATCTAAAAAAAACTTATAAAAAATACTTTCATTAGTGATTTTATTTTAGAATAAATCTAAAACTTTAACTTTTATTATGGAGGCATTTTCAAGTATTGTGTTACAAATTTTGCTTAATATTTCATCATCAATTTTTTAGTTTCTTAAAGTGACTAATTCTAAATCAACACATTTACTAAATAATACTTCATAAAAATAATCCTTGTTTTCACACTCATCAATATCATTCCAGTCAAAAAATAGTTTAATTATTTTATTGTCTATAAGAATAAAAACTCATAAATAAAATAGATTTTTAAATAATAAATTACTTTGTAGCATCTTAATTAGCTCGTTTAAAGTATCATAATCAAATTTACTATTATTTATCCTAGATTATTAATTTATTTCTTAGTCTATTTATTTATGTAATTAATCTTAATTATTTACCTTATTACTCTTATTTTTGCACTGAAAAGAGCTATATTAAGCATTTTCATAGTTACAAAATCTAATTTTATGCTATTTAAAATAAAAAATCTTAATGTGCTTTCAGCTTCATTAGGCTCAGACTTAATTAAATCTAAAGAAACGCTAAGATCATTTTAATTTTGTTCCCTATCTAAGAAGCTTGGTTCATCTTAAGAAAAAAAAGGAGGAAGGAGAACTCCTAAATTATTATAATAAATTAATGAATGATCAGCCTTGATTTTAACAAAAAATAAAAACCTATTTTATTTGCTATATTCTTCATATTCTATTTAACGTTATCTCCCAATTCTTTTTATATAAATTCTTAATTTTACAAGAAATAGCTATTAATCTTTTCAATTTCTGATTGAGAATACTTTTTATAGTGCCACCATGGATTCTATTCATTTTCCTTAAACAAAGGTAGAATAACTAACTCTATAAAAAGAAGAAATAGAAATAATTAATAAACATTTCAATCATCATAAAATATATCTTAACATGTTTCCTCTTTCTTGAATATTGATTGCTTTTTCATCAAAAGTTTATTTTGAAAATCTAAATTTAGTTGTGTTTAATATGTATTCTACTATCTATCAATATTTGATATATTAAATATATAACTTAATAAATCTTTATCTACAAAAAAACCAATCAAACAAAAAATTATTATGATTTTAAACTAAATAACAAACAGAAAATGTATCACTTTTCTCTTTTTCCAAACCAATAATTTCATAAAATATTATTGAGGATATATTTATCTATCTATATTCAATAATTTTTTTTCTAATGTTCATTCATTAAATAACTAATAAAAATTCCATATTACTATTCAATAAACACTATATTAAAAACTTACTAGGAAAAAAATAAAACTCATTTTAAAAAAATTAAATTTCATAAAAAATTGAATCAAATCAAAGATTAATTCATTTTAAAATGAAATAATCATAAAAATGACATTTTTTTTGAATATATAATATAATTGAAAATTTTAAAAATTAAATTGAATAAAAAAATAAAAGTTTTTTATTTTGAAAACACTTATCACATTTAGAAATCTTAATTAATCATAATTTATTTTCTTATACTATCTTAAATAATGGCATCAACATTATGATTTGAAACTAAATACATAATAATTCAAACTATATTAAAAATTGGTTTACTGAATTTCTTTTTTAAATATTTTTTTTATTCAATAAGGTTTTATTTGAATAAAAAGTAATTTTTAATTGGGCTATGTCTCATAAATATTTAATTAATTGGCTTATTTTAATCAAATTAAAATATTATTTTAAAAATTTCAACATAATTTTTTGTTGAAAATTTAGGTTTTCGTTTCCAATCTTATATATTTTTTTAAGAAATATAGTTGGTTCTTATCATATCAATTTTTATTTACTTTACTTTGATTTTATTATTTTAAATTTGGGATTAATCTTAATTTAAAAAAAATGAATTAAGAGAATCCAAAAATAATTGATCCTCTCTTCAAATAGTGATGGAGCTGTAAAAATTACTAATTTTATACTAAAAAATACTAATTAATTAGAGCATAATTATCAGCTCTGCTCTAATGATTTTCCTTTTTTTTATTTAATGAAGATAAAAAAATTTTGATGGATTATTTTTATAGAAATAATTAAAAATGTTATATTACACACTTTGTTTTGAATAGGTAGAAAAGATTACTTATTCTAAGAGTAAATACAAAATATTGAATAAATTCTCAAGGTAAAAGAGATAATTAAATTTTGGTTTATAGATAGGATTAAGATGAGGTATTTTTAGATAAACTTTATACTGATTTTGACCAATCAATGATTTTAAAATAGGGAATCTGTTTAATCGAATAATCTCAACACAAATTTTAAATCATGGACTCTTAACTAAACTCTCAAAACTAGATAGAAAGTTTTTAAAACTAGAATTTATTGATGAAATTTTCTAAAAATTGTAATTTTTAGGATATAAATTTAATAGAATAATAAGTTCTTAATTAATTTACAGATATGGATATTAATTAGTTTATAGATTATAATTTAAATTGTTAAATTTGCTTTTGAATTATTTATTTCTCTTGAATTAATTATAAAAAGAGATGCAATAGTTAACCTTAATTAAAAAGAGGATTACTCAAATTATTAGTTCTATCAAATAATATTAGGATGAAGGAGTACTTTAAGCTCAAATAATTCCAAAATACATTAATAAATCAATGGAAAATATTAGAGATCAGAATTAAGTAGAATTGAAAAAATCTTTCAATTTCTTTAAAAAATTAAATAAATAATTATTATTTCTTCTTCGAAATTATATTTCTATGAAAATTAATTATCAAAAATAGATAAGCAGCATTAAAAAATTTTGTTTTTATCAAAAATAAGAATAATATGGAGATAGAAATTCAATTTAAAAATTAAACTGTATCAAATGTAAATCAAAATTTTATAATTAGTTCTACAAATTCTCTTAATTCAGAAAATGAATAGCAATAAAATTAAGATGATTAAAATTTGAAACTAGTTCCATTAAAGGTTCATAAGTAAATTTTAAAAAGTAGAAAGAATCCTTTAAAAGGATATGTTAAGAAAATATTTGAAATGGTTCCAATATTACCAAAATAATTAAGCCTAAATCATAAATATTTGTTATTCGGATACCAAGAGGTAGAGACAATTTATAAGGACTATTCAAATCCTTTTGATTTTGATTTGATAGATTCCTCTGGAGCATTGGTTGAATTTTAATCTGTTGAGAGGTTTCTTATAAAAGATGAAATTTAAATTAATTTTAATTGCAAAGGTTGTAGTGGAATTACTGACTTTAATTTTTTAATTGACCATTTCAGAAAGAATACTTTGGCAGACTATCAAAAACTATGTACTGAACTTACTAAATATTAAGTAATTGCTTAGTAGTAAACAGAGCATTTAAAATATCTTAAAATGAAGCTTGACTTAAAATTAATTATAGAAGAGGAGTTATAATAGGCCAATCAAAACTTTTTAAATTATGTGGAAGAGTATACTAAGGATTAATATTAATAGGGTTATTATTTTTACACTTATTAACTATTTACAATTGATGTGAAAAATCTTGATATAAAATTTGATAGAAAATCCATTTCTCTTGCAATTTTGAGTTTAATAGGTATTGAGCCTACATAATATGAGTAATTAATTATTCATCAAGGAAGTGGGTTTTAAAGTACTCTAGGTAAAAACAGATTGTAGGACTTATTAGAAATTCTAGATATTTTTACAAATGGAAATAATTTTAAATTTTGTGATACTCATTTAAAAACTTTTGATAATATTAAGATTCCTGTCAAAGAAATGCTTGAAGTAGTTTACTGGGAAGGAAGACCTTCATGGGCTTCAAAATATGATTATATAATGCTATTTTCTAAGTTTGATTTATCTGCTGATAGAATTAAATAGGTATTAGATATTAGGTAAAAAAGAGAAAAAATAGAACTAGATCCAGATATTGCTGAAATTTTAACTATAGATTATGTAATCCAAAGTGAAATATTCTTAGAAAAATTCTACCCTGATCTATTTCAAGATTTAAGATCAAAAAAATCTATTTAATTAAAAAGAAAATAAGAACAATAATTATATAAAGAAATTTATATTGAATGAATATCCACTTTTTCTTTAATCCAAAGAGAATATTATCTGTTTAACTTATAACAAAGTAGATCATATTAAAATTATGCATTTAAAATTTTCTAATTCTTTGCTTATCCATAAATTAGATGTTCCTTTTAAAATGATAAAGTTGGTGATATATTAATTATTTAAATTTGAAGTTAACAAATATGTTATATTTTAATTAAAAATTTTATAAGATTAACTAAATTTGCTAAATCAAAATATAAATATTTTATTCTTTTCAAACTTAATTTATCTTTACTTCGTTTTTTTAATATTTAACAAAAAAATCCTTTAATTTTATTGTTTTAAGTTAATAAAAACACATTTTTAATAGTTTTATCAAAAATCTCCTTTAAGATTTAAATTTATTTATCAAATAAATAAGTAATTAAGCATTAAACATAACTCATTTTCTTTCAAAAATTTATTTTATGAATCTTATTTTTTAAATAAAAATATTAATTTTAAAGTGTCTATTTATTAAAAGAATGAGCAATCAAGAGCAAAATGAAAGATATTACTTTTACTAATGATATTTAATAATAAATAAACATTTTATATGAAAATAAACATAATTTTTTCAATTATACATTCAAAAGGGTTCTTGATTATTTAAGAAAATGACTTAAAATTTAATTTTATTATTTGTTAGATATCAAGTAAAAAAATACAAATGATAAAAATAAATTCAATTTTTAAATTCTACCAATCTTATTTTTACTTTGTAATTTTGATAATTTATTTAAAGACTAAATAATCTATTTAATTTTATTAAAAACTATTTATTTTGTAATAAAAAGAAGATAATAAGATATTTTGTAATGTTTTTGATGTTTTTTAGACAATTTTTTAGCAATAATATGGTAAAAATGACAGATTTTAATTTTTGCAATTGATTGAGATTAGAAAGATATGAGATATTATTTTGGTGAATGCGATAAGAATAATAAAGATTTTAGCTTTCCGATTCTGCATTTTATTCTTCAAATAGAAAAAAGAATCTTTCTAAAACGAAATAACAAAAATTAACTAAATAAATTAAAATTTTCACATTTTCAAAAAGATTATCAAAAAATAATAGGAATTATAAATGAGCGTAGTCGAAAAAGCTAGACATTTAACAGGAGATTTCTTGAATTTTGTTAACAAGGGTTTATCTCCTTACCATGTTGTTTAAGAATCAAAGGAAAGACTTGATAAGGTTGGATTCACCCAACTTCATGAAGGTTAAAACTGGAAATTAGTTCCTGGAGGAAAATATTATTTGATCCGTTCAAATAGCACTTTACTTGCTTTCACTGTTGGTAAGAAATTCGATGCTAACAACACAGGTTTTAAGATTGTTGGTGCTCACACTGATTCACCTTGTTTGAGACTTGCTCCTTTGAGTCAAGCTTCTAACCAAAACTTCCGTCAAACTTGCGTTTGCACTTATGGTGGCGGTTTATGGCACACTTGGTTCGATAGAGATCTTGTTCTTGCTGGCAGAGTTGTTTACAAAACTGCCGAAGGTGAATATAAGACTACTTTATACAACAGTGAGCGTCCTATTCTTAAAATTCCTAACTTAGCCATTCACTTAACTCCTTAAGAAGAAAGAGGAAAGTTTGCTCCCAATACTGAAACTCATTTGAAGCCTGTTCTCTCCAGTGAAGTTTATGAAAAGCTTTCCAATACTGTTGTCTCTTAGGATACCGTTTCAAACTCTCCTTTGAAGAACAATCACTATGCTGGACTATTACTTGATATTTCCAAAAAGACTGGTATTTCCGTTGACAATATTATTGATTTAGATTTTTGCTTTGCTGATTCCCACCCTGCCACAGTTGTTGGTATTAATGAAGAATTCATTTCATCTCCTCGTCTTGATAATCTCTTCTCTTCTTGGGCTGCTTTGGTTGCTTTAACTAAGCCTGAAGTTAATAAGGAAATTGAAAATTCATCATACATTAATTTAATCTGTCTCTTCGATCATGAAGAATGTGGTTCTGAATCTTTCTAGGGAGCTGCAAGCACTCTTCTTACTTAAACCATTGATAGAATTTTTAAGTTACTTTCTTCCACTTAAACTAATGTAGATGTTGATTCTCTCCACAAAACTTATATTAACTCTTTCTTTGTTTCTGCTGATATGGCTCACTCTATTCACCCCAATTACCCTGAAAAGCATAAAGAAAATCACCGTATTAAGATCAACGAAGGTATTGGTTTGAAGATTAACCACAACCAAAGATATACTACTGATTCCGTCAGTTCTTCTCTCATTAAATCTGTAGCTTCTAAGGCTCAAGTTCCCATCTAAGAATTCGTTGTTAAGAACGACAGTCCTTGTGGATCAACTATTGGTCCTATTGTTTCACCTAATACTGGTATTAAAGCTTGCGATATTGGTGCTCCTCAATGGGGTATGCACTCCATTAGAGAAACTTGTGGTGTTGTTGATTCTTACTACTATGTTGAATTAATGGCTGGTTTCTTCTTACATTACGAAAGTATTGCTCCTACTCTTCTCTAATGCTGAAAACAAACCTTTAATACTAATATAAAAATTTGAACTATTTTTCATATCTGTGTGGCATTTAGTTATTAATTATATTATGCTTATTTATTCATTCATTCTTTCATTTATTTGTTTGTAAGCCTAATATATTTTCTAATTTCTACACAAATTTACACTCAATCTGATGATCTTTTTATTTTAATTGATACACTATAAAATCGATAAGTAATTAATTAAACTAAATTTCATTAAAATATGTCAAATAAAAATAAAAATAAAATTGTGTTTAAGATACCAAAAAAAGAAGAGATTATTAATTCTTCTCTTTACTTACTAGTCATTATTAATTAATTGATGTATTAATTCATTATTTTTTGGTCACTTTCTGCTGAGCTTTCTATCCAATATTTTAAAAATATATGCAATTCTTAGTTGAATTTGATAGATAGATTATTTGATTATTTTTAGATCGCTTTCTGCTGAGTAATTCATCTAAATATTATATAAAAAGATAATAATTCATTATTTTTTGATCACTTTTAGATAAGTAATTCATTAAACCAAATACTTTAAAAATCAAAGCAAGTTGGAAAACTTTAATAATTTTTTCTAAAAGTAAAAAAAAGAAAATTCATATTAATTCATGTATTCACATATTGATTGATGAATAAATTGTTTTGTATGAAATTTGTATATAAAAGAAAATATGATATGAGTAATAAAAAAGAATTTACAAATAAATTTCTAAAAGCAGAATAATTTATTTGATTGTTATAGCTGGTTAGCAAAATTAATGTCTTTAGATTCTTTAAAATATAATTAAAGAAATCAAATCAAAATAAATTATTAATTAAATCATATTTTTAAGATAAAGTAAATAAATAATCTTTCTGATAAAATGAATATCGATATTGATGCTGTTTCAAGAGAATGCGCTTAGGATATGATTAACTTCATTAACAAGGGTATTTCTCCTTACCACGTTGTTGAAGAAGGTCGTTAGAGACTTTTGAAGTTTGGTTTCACCCAACTTTATGAAGCTGATAATTGGAGCTTAGAAAAAGGTGGTAAATATTTTTACATCAGATCTAACTCTACTCTTATTGCTTTTGTTGTTGGTAAAAATTTTAATGCTTCTAATGCTGGATTCAAAGTTATTGGTGCTCACACTGACTCTCCTGCTTTGAGACTCGCTCCTGTGAGCAAAATTGATAAGCTTAACTTCCGTTAAACTTGTGTTCACATTTACGGTGGCGCTTTGTGGCACACATGGTTTGATAGAGATTTACAACTTGCTGGTAGAGTTGTTTATAAAGATAGAGATTAATATAAGACTACTCTCTATTAAAGTGATGGCCCTATTTTGAAGGTTCCTAATCTCTGTATCCATCTTCAATCTGGTACTGAATTAACTAGTTTTTCTCCTAATCTCGAAACTAATTTGAAGCCAATTTTATCTTCTATCGTCTATGAAACTCTTACTGGAAAAGCTAAGACTGAAGATGATGTTAAGAATGCTCCTTTGAAAAATAATCACTATGCTGGTTTATTATTAGATATCTAAGAAAAGACTGGTGTTTCAGTTGATAACATTTATGATGTCGATTTATGTTTCTCTGATGTCTAACCTTCTGCATTTTTAGGTTTAAATAAGGAATTTGTAAGCTCTCCTAGATTAGATAACCTCTTCTCTTCTTGGGCTTGTATTAGAGCTATTGGAGACCCTAAATATTTAGATTAATTAATTAATACAAGCAACATTTCTATGATTAATCTCTATGACCACGAAGAATGTGGTTCAGTAAGTTTCTAAGGTGCAGCAAGTAATGTTCTTTTATCTGCTATGGAAAGAATCTGGGGAATTTTATCTCAATCACAATCTTCTCCTCTCTCAAAGGATGATCTCCAAAAGATGTTCTTAAACTCTTTCCTTCTTTCATGTGATGTCGGTCACTCTGTCCACCCTAATTATGAAGACCGTCACAAGGAAAATCACAAAATTAAGATTAACGAAGGTATTGCATTGAAAATTAATCCTTAATAAAGATATACAACTGATTCTGTCTCTGCCTCATTAATCAAGGCTTGTGCAGATTTAGTAAATGTCCCCCTCCAAGCTTATATTGTTAAAAACGATAGTCCTTGTGGTTCAACTATTGGTCCTGCCATCTCCTCTAGATGTGGTATTAAGGCTGTTGATATTGGTGCTCCTACTTGGGGTATGCATTCTATCAGAGAAACTTGTGGTATCATCGATACCTACTATCTTGTTGAATTGATGGGTAGTTTCTTTGCCAATTATGAAAAGTTTGCTCCTTCTCTCTTAAGATGCTGAAGAAAGTAAAAATAAAATTGATCATTGATCTAAAATCTTAGAAACTTTCTTTAAAAAATTAATATATAATATTATCAGTAATAAACATTTTTATAGTATAAAAATATACACATATTTATTAATTAGTCTATAATAAACCTTTTATTTCTAAGATTTTTTGTGTAAATCAGATAGATGAGTTACACATAATTCTTTTATAATCAATCTTTATAATAACATTTTTATTTAAATTTTTGTCTAAATTAAGTCTTTCTCAATTTAATTAAAAAAAGTAAAATCATTCAAAATTTATTTCTTGAATTACTTTGAGTAAATGTAAACCTTACACAAAATTCATTTTATGTATTTGTAAGGTTAGTGTACTTTAGTAAAATATCTATTATAAATTTTTTTAATTTTTATTAATCTAATTGTAGAAAAGTCTTTTTTATCTCAAAAGAATTAATACATTTATTGTAAATTTCTAACATAAATAAAATTAAAACCTTTATTTAATTTTTAATGTATTTCCTTCACAAAACTTAATAAAAACCTATTATTTCTAAGATCTTTTAATAATACTTAAAACAGTACTGTCTAAGAGGCAATTAATATCAACTTTAAAATGTAGAAAAGATGAACAATTATAACTTAAATTTATTTTTTTTGACCAAATATTTTACAGTTTTCATTAAATTTTAATTCACATTTTTAATTTTTTTTGTTAAATAATTTTAAAGTTAAAAAAGAAGAGAAAAGATTGTTTTTCTCAAGCTTTTTTTATATTTTATAAGCTATTTAAGATTTATTTAAATTTATTTTATCAATAAAACAAATAAATTCTAAGTCTCATTTATTTCATTCTAAATTTTCTGAAATCATTTCTATCTAATTTTTAAAATACTTAAAAAATACTGATGAAATTTAATTATTTAAAAAATGATGGATTAAGTCAAAATAAAAAGATTGATATGTTGTATGTTTAGTGACAATTTATTTGAGTAATTAAATAAATAGAGGGTTTTATGCAGATAATAAAAAATGTAAAGACCTAAATGGAAGAACAGCTATTAATTTAAAAATAACTAAAAAGAAAGAAGGATAGAATGTAAAATTTTAGTGAACAAATAAATCTTTAAATATGTTTACAGAATATTAAATTTTGTGACCTTTCAAAATAAATTCATGGAATTGAGGTGAGAGCAAATATTGCGACAACTCTGAAAATTAGAGGTTGAAAGGATAATTAGTAAAAGAATTTCAAGATTTGATGAGTAAAAATTTAGATTTCACAAAAAGTTTTATAAATAAAACAAAAGCAATTAAAATTAAGCTTAAGATTTAGGAAAGAAAGAGTTGATTAACAAAAAGTTGATAAAAAATGTACCAACAAATCAATCACCAAACTCCGCCTCATTATTATCCATAAAATAACCACCCCCAATAACAACCTAATCACAATTATCCTTAATTGCAGCCTATTCAACATCCTCAATAAGGTTACTAATAAATTGAGATGTAGACTGCTGCTCCTATGTAGCTATAATAGTAATTTGTCCCTCAAAATACTTAATTACTATAATCAGGATAGTAAATTCTTTAAGCTGGTTAAAACCCTGTTTATGTTGTTCACTAGTAACCTATTTACTACATCCCTATCATCAAAAAGTTAAATGAAGTTGTTGGTGGCTTCAGTGTCTCCTTGATGGTCAACATAAGTTGCTATTTAGCTGCTTTTGCTATCTTAATTACAGTAAATAATATTTATTCATTATCAGATTATTTTGATTTTAATTAAAAATTCAATTTGTTTGATTTACATATCTTTGGCCTTTTTTTGATTTTTTTATAAGCTAAATCTTAAACAAAAAAGGTATTTTCTCATCAAATTGATAATCTAAATCTCTCATTATATAAACTAAATATTAACATTTTCATACATCTCTATTTAATCTAATATAAATCAATTAAAATAAATATCTCACTTTCCTTCTCTTTTTTACCACAAATATTAAGTAAAATATGAAAGCTTTAAAAACCCAAATAACATTTGATTTATTCTAATGAAAACAAAAATTTATGATTAAATATCATTTTATTATAAAAATAGTACATTGTAGCTTGCTCTTTAGGACATTAACAATGGTTCCCTTGTATGATTACATCTGCAGGAACTGATTACCCTGAAAATATTTTCTTTAGAATTGGTTTACTATGTAACATTTTCTATTGGTTGATAATGCTTGTCTTTGAATATTGGTGGTTGAGAGCCCAATCTGAAGCCTTGATGGGTGTAGTCCATGTAAGCAAAAAGATGAATATTTATGCATTTGTTGGATTCTTCTTCTATGGTCTCACTATTGCCACTATTGATGATGGACACATCCCAACTCAATTCCATGGTGCTTGTGCAGTATTTTTCTTCATTCTTCTTTGCATTTATACTCAAGTCAACTTCCATACTTGCACATAACTCAGAAAACTCAACCCCTAATTCATCAATCACAGCAGCTATAGCAGAAAGAAATTATTTGCTAAGGCTTGGTACCTCGTTTTCTTCTTCCTCATTCTTTTAGCTTTAAAGTAAAAATGGGCTCTTGCTGTTGCTGAATGGATTGGTACTTACTCCATCATTTTCTATCTCTAAACATTTGCTACTGACTTGAAGGATTTCTCAGTCAGTGTTGATGATCAATCATTTAAAATCTAAGATTTAAGAGCTGACCTTGCAAGAAACTTAGAAGAAAAGGAATAAAAATAATAAGACCATGCTCACCAAAACATAGTTTTACAAGCTGCCACTAACCCCGAAATTTAGAATATTGTTCCTTAAATTGTTTAGGGAAACTAAAATAATGTTCACTAAATTCCCACATAAAACTACAACCAAACCTTTTAGTAACACCATCAAAATCATCACTAAGTTCATGTTATTCACCCTTAACCTCATTTCCACTCAGCCAGAGTTAATCCAGTGAATATTTCTGAACCTATTTCTAACACTGATAACAGTTTCATGTCTATTAAGAAGCCTTTCATAAACATTAATGGATAAAATTGATTGAAAAAACTCTATATAAAAAATAAAATTATAAATAAATATAAAAAAAGAATATATTTTTTATATTATCCCAATTTATTTTACATAAATTGTCATTTAATAAATTCAAAACATGTTTAGCCATTCAATTCTCTATATCAAAACATATATTTATATTCTAATAGATCAATTTTATTTGAAAAAAATCAATTTAAAGAGTATAGATCATAAAAAAGATAAGTGATAGGGAATGTCCGTTCAAAATTTGACTTAATTAAATTAAAATATATTTAAAATTAGTTTTTAAAATATTTTTAAGTTTAAAATAAGAATGAGAAAAAATATAAATAAATATTTTATTTCAATTATTATTTTTTTTATTGATTTACAAGTAATAAAGAAAATATAAATGAATGAAATAGTTATGTTTTAATGGTAAAAAGAAAGTTTGTTATTAATATTACAGAAATAAATACTTGAAGTAAAGTAGGGATACATGTAATTACATAAGATTATTATTTTACTTTTATTATGAGAAATAGAAGTTAATACTTTAACAGTAAATAAGCTGAAAATTATATATTTTTAATTAACAAAAAAATATATTTGTAATTAGAGATACACATACCAATAAAATTTTTTAGGGCAAATTATAATTTAATCAATAATAATCAGCAATCAAGATCATAGATATAACACAATACTTTTTTTGGGTAATTTATTAAGATTAAGCTATTAAAATGAATGAAAGCTTCATTGCTAGAAATATACTTTTTCTAGAATAGAATAAAATTTAATCTGAAATGAGCAAATATGTTGAGTGGATTTACCAAATTAATGGCTATTACAAGCAGCCAAATTATAATTAGAGAATCCAAAAAAAAGAATATCAAAAAAGTATCATTTTGTAACCTAATTTTTAGGTGTTAAGTAAGAAATTTGAAGATCATACAAAGTAAATTGAGGATGAAGTAATTAAGGAATGGATGGAAAAAATGGAATTTGAAGATAAATATAATCCCTCTAATACAGTTTCGATTGATTATATCATGAAATTTTTAAAGAAAATGGCATCTGATTTCAACAATATGATATTGTATTAATAGATGCCGAATGATGATTATAAAGAAAACAAACCTAAAATGAGTCAATTTGAAAAAGATTTTTTGATGAAATAAATAGATGATAACAAGGTTAATATAATTTTATTTACAACACTGATACAGTAGATAAGTAATATTTTAGATTATGGCTAAATTGTCTCTGAAAAGAATAAAGAATTTATTGAAAATCTTCTTGATAAATATTTATAAATAATCTAAATCAGCAGTGAAGAAATTGTTTTTAAAAGTGAAAAGCTATTATCTGAGTAGTAGCATTAAGTATTAAATAAAAATATAAAAAACTCATTGTTACACAGATTACTAGAGATAGAATAAAAATTTATTAACTAAGATAGCAAAAGCTTATTTATAGCTAACACTTCTTTAATAGAATATGAGAAAAAAAATCACTAAGTTTAGTATTATTAACAAACAAATAGCAAAGGTGAGTTTAAATCTTCTTAAAATACAATCATATCAGGGCATAGTATGTATGATTATAGCTTAAATAAAAGAGAATAGTCTGTTGGTAGTCATAAGGAAACAGAGTATTTAGATTTTTTATTAAAAGAGTCTAGACTTGAAGAGGAGGATCAAAAAGATCTTTAAAAAAAGTTCAAGTATCTGATGGAGAGGCTTAGTAAATTAAGTGAAATAGTAAAATTAACAGAGACAGAAAAAATTCATGACATGGTTGAAATGCTAAATGAATTTAAAACAGTCTTATTCTTGCATAGTCTACTTATAAAAAACAGAGTTGAGAGTTTCCTTAAAGCAGAAGAGAATATGAATCTTTATGAAAAAAAAGAGCTAAGGAAAAAAATAGAATAGTACAGATCAATGATCACAAGGTGCTTCAAATATTTAGAAGAAAAAAAGAAAATATCTTTAAAAGAAGAAAAACCTACGTTTAAAAGATATATGGGAGATTAAGGCATGATAACTCATAAACATTTAATCCTCAATAAAGATAATCTTGTACCAATATTTAAGCATTTAGATCCTTCTAGATTTCATGAAGAAAAATCTGTTAAAAAATTTAACATAAAACATAAACAGGAAGAGTAAATGCAAAAACACATCTCAAGAATTTAAAAAACTGATTAATCATCCTCTATCTTCTCCTAACCAGCGTATTTAATTTATTTTTAATTACTGAGAAGATTTTATGATATAAAAATCCTTTTATTTTATCATAAATAAAATTTATATCTATTTTAAACAAAAAATCCAAGAGAACTTTTAATTTAATTGACCTAATTTAAGATAAAGAAAGGCAAAATCTATTTTTTTATAATTTATATTTTTACTTTAAAGATTTTTTATATAAAGTATCTTTACTGGACTGCCTAATTATTATGATTTAGCATTAATTGATTAAAGTTACATATCCTTAAAAATTTTTTATTTAATCAATTAATAAAGAAACAAAAAACTTTTATTATTTTGCATTAAATAACTCATCAAATTTATACATTTAATTTAAAACCAAATCAAATAAAATTTACAATGCATTAATAATTGCTTAATTGATAGATACTTTATCAAAAAATAAATTGATTTTTAAAAACGGTAAAAAGAATACTTTTAAAACAAATAATTTTAAAATTAAAGAAGTCTTTTAACCAATTGATATTTTTTACTTTGAAATTGAGCATAAATAAACCAAAAATAGGATCTTGTTAATATTTTATGCTGTCACAAACAAGAAACTTTATTTTTGGTATCTTCAAAACCAACAAGATCAGTATCTGATAAATTAAAATAGTTATTTTTTCTCTTAAAATCTTAAACATTTTTAGTTTATTTTAAATGGAAAAATTCAATTAAATATCTTCAATTTTTTGCTATGCAAATAATCCTCAAATCAAAATTTTTAAAAGAAAAAACATGCTTCAAAATAATTTATTTTTCAATAATAAAATAGATCAAGAGTGAGAAGAAATGACACTCTTGTAAGTAATGATTTAAGTATTTTATCTAAGATAAAGAGCAGATAAAATAGTCTTTGGAGTAGATTTGATGATAATACTTAGAATATAAATGCAAATAAATCAATGCATTCAAGTAAACTAATCGAAGATTAAAATAAGCTTAACTCAGACAAATAAAAGAAACTGCTAACTAAATTACATAGTAATTTCGGAATTAAAAATAAGGAGAGAGATTAATAAAAAGAATTTAGTTAGATTTTGAAATAAAATTCATAAAAAAGAAAAGGATTATAAGAATATGAATAGTAAAAGAATTCAAAATAAGTTTAATAAAATATAACTTAATTGATAAATAGTAGTTTTGATGAGGATAGAGTAAATGAGGAAATATTGAACAGAGATTAGAAATCTCAATAAATTATGAAATCATAAAATAAATTTCCTTAAATACTTTTAAATCTCAGAAATACATTGAATTCAAATTAGTTTAATCTTTCTAAGTCAGATGAAAATTCTATGGCTGAACTTAGTTAAGAAAATCTTCCTACAAGTATGAATGATCTTTCTGTTGGAGAATTAAGTCCTAATTCTTATTTTAGTAAATAAAATGATGAGATTCTTATTCGTGTAGGAGATAAATAAATAAGCCCTATAAAACCTAATTAGAGAATTAGAGGATTAAATAGGAATAAAGGTTAAAATTTCTATTAAATAAATAATACATTTCATTTTTAAAGCGTAAATTCTAGAGGTTCTTCTATAGATATTGGTACAAACTCTGTAGATTACTATTCTGTATTATAAAAAGACCCTAAAAGTAAGAAAAAATATCATAACTAAAGTAAAAATGAATCTTATGAAGAGCATCAAGATGCAAGCACGTTATTTACAAGTTAATAATCTCCATTAAGAAGCTAGGATTATAGTGTTGATACAAGTATAAGATATGAAATATAAACAAGCAATAAAAAATAAATTCAAAATGGCAGCATGGATGATATTGATGATATGGTATCAAAACGATAAAAATAAAGATTATTAATTAATAGAATGCAGCTTCCTAATACACTGCCTATTATGAAATCTTTAAATTCTTAATAGGAATATCAATAACAAAAATCTTCATAAATTTAATAATCTTTCACAGTAAGTGCCTAAAAATAGGAACCTTCAAGCTAAAATATCAAGATACATGTTAAAGAATTTTAGTTTGGAGAAAAAACTTTAAATGATACTTAGCAATCAATTTAATAATAAAAATAAGAGTATATGAAAGAATCAGTAAACTTCTATGATACCATGTATTAATATAAATTGAAGGTTGAAAGATAAGAAATTGAAAATTAAGAAAGGCTAAACAAAAGATAAAAAGTTATTGATAATATAAATTCTCATTTTATGCCTAAATATATTCATTTAAATGGAGGAAAGCTACCCTAGAAAGCTAATCCAAAATTGATTAGAAATTTAATTAGTAGTTTTAGGAAAGAAGAGCTTGAAAAAAATTCATATGTGCTATCAAATTATTAAAAATTAAAAAAGAGAGAAAGTGTTGACTATTATGGTATTGAAGAGATTACTTGTCCACCTAAAGAACACAAATTCATTACATCAACTATTTAAAATACTTATGAAGACATAAAAACTAATAATATTTTTTTCAAAAAATAAGAATGAATGATAATTAAATTTAAATAAAGTATTTATCAATTTGTTTTATTAAATTTATTTTAATTTCAGCAATTAATTTTGTCATTAAGAAATTAAAAAAAGAACCAAATTTGTTAGTTCTCAAAAAATCATTTAAAAATTTATTCATAAAAAAGTCAATTAAATTATTCTTGAATATTTTTTTGCAAATTTTAGTACACAATTTATTATATTATTTATTTACTGATTCTCTTTATAAAAAATTGAAATGATTTTTATGAATAAATAACTTTCAAACTTGTTAAAATTTCTTTTTTTTTCATAAAAAAATGAACTTTTACGAATTTTAGAATAAATTTTGATTATCTGCTTGCGGAGTTATTTAATAACATTTTTTTTAATTATCAAGAAATAGTAATAAAGATAATTGTGAAAGATTTGCTTTGATGAGCAATAAATTTCTTACTTCTGAAAACTTTTTATTTGACTCTTTTTTATGGAAATTAAAATCAACAAAATTCTGAAAGGATTAAGTTTGAAGAAATAATAGCTTGAGTTGAAGAGATTTCATTTTAATTGATAAGAATGTTAAAATTCATAAAATTATTTTAAATGAAAAAATGAATTAGATTTTAGTTAAATTATAACTTAATCAATAATTAAAATTATATTTATTTATTTACTTCCTTACTCTTTGCTATAAAAATCAATAAAATGATAAAAGAATTTGTATGTAAGAAAAATGATAATTAGAAATTCTTATATAAACTTCATTTAGAGTAATAAAAATAAATGATATAATCCATAAAATAATAATTATAATATCAATTAAAAAAATAATTGACATTTTAGTTGAATATAATTTTATAATTTGTAAAAAAATGCAATTATTTGCTTACTCTTTTTCCTGTAAATCAATTCAATAATTTGTTTAAAAAAAAATAATAATGATAATCATAAAAATTTCATATCGAGTTAAAATGTTAAAATCAAAAAAATTGAAACAAATATTTACTACAGATCAAAAATTTTATTTATTTTCTTTTTGAAAAAAAAATGGTGTGAGTGTTTAATAAGATGGGATTAATTTATTTTATTTTCTCAATTGCTGCTGTGTAAAGATTACATTATTCTATGTACTTTAACTCCTTAAAAAAATTACAGAAAAATTAAGCGTTATTTACATTTATTTGCATGGATGTTTGGTTATTAGTTTTTGATATTTAGTAATTATTTATTATGATAAATTTTTAATAAAAAACCAAATATTTTTCTTTAGTTTTGGTATCAAACACTTTATCTTACTTAATTATTTAACTTTAGATTCTAAATTTATTATTTTATTTCAATCAATTTTTTTTAAAACTGATGGTCTAAACTAGATACCTAAAATATATTAAACTTAATTTAATGATATTTGGATATGGTAAAAATAATTTTTGGATCTTAATTTATTCTTATTAATTCTAATTGATCTGAAAGAGATATTTTTTCTGATCAGTTAACTAATTGGACTTAGAGATATTTTTAAAAAAACGAAAGTACTCTTCTGTTTAAGGTTGTAAAAAAATAGATAATTTAACTTAAATTTAATTTTACTTCTAAAAATGAGGTAATAAAACTAGACAATAAAAGTAAATCAAAAATTAAAAAGATTGCGTTTACGATTACATTTCTTAAAATTTTAAAGCAGACAACAATTAATGTTTACTTTCAAATATATTTAAGTGAAAGACTGAGTTATTTAGATAGCTATCTAGCTAGAAAGGTATTGAAGCAACTAAATGAGTTATCAGAAAAATTCCATCAAATTTGTATGAGTGCGTGGCTGATCAATGACAATATTTCTTGCGGAAGAATAAATAGATTCTAAATAAAACTAAGATTTATGGATAGCATCTTCAATTAAATTTTTATTAATTTTTTTCCTGTTCTTTTATTGAATTTGTATAGGGAAAAGTAAGAATTTGGCAATGGGGAATACAATGAATTTATAATGAATAATAAATAAAATAATCAATAAAAGCTATCATATTAATAGGTATTTATTGTAAAGCTAAAAAGAAATATTAAATAATCAATCAATCAAGTAATAATAAATTCTTGAAAAATATTTTTTAATTTGTTCAACAAATAAAAAGAAAATAGCACTTAAGAATTCCTTTGAAACAAGCTGTATTCATAAAAACTATAAATGAGTGCATAATAGAAATAATCTGTTGAAACCTTTTAAGTTAATAAAGATATAGTAGCTATATTCAGCGAATAAGTTGTTGGATCTTAGAGATTGTAGATTCTGAAATGGATTAAAGATTTATTAGAAAAACCAAAGCATGCCCATAAGGAAGAGGAAAAATTAAAGGGCTTATTTGTAGAGGAAGCAGTAATCTAAGAAATCACTAAAGGAGATATTGAATTTCGTATGAACTATTTCAATAATATGCTCAAGTAAATGTTAGAAGAGTTCAATTAAGCAAAAGTTAAGGAAGGTAATATTTATATGCGCTCATTAACACTAAAGCGTTGGAAAGAAAAGAAAGTCCGCTTAGATGAAATCAATAAGCAGTTTGTAGTGTTGTCCAAAAAAAAACCAAAACAACTTAATCTTAGTACTTATTCAGTGAAGTGGGTAGGTTAAAAGAAAGAATATCAAGCTTTTTCTCTTGATTCTCTTTCTACATAAAATAAATATAAGTAATTAATTTTTGGGTGGGTTAACTTTGATGGCGCTCGTTTATGGCACGATTCCATACTACGTTTATAAAGTCAGCACCTGCTTGATAATAATAGTTTAGCTCCTGAAAGATTGGCAATTTAATCTGTTCAAGTTAAATCATCTTAAGACCTCCTTGGTGATGCTTTACACCATAAAGGACAAAAAGATGACGATTTTAATGATGGACTAGGAAAGAGAAGAGCAAGTCTTTAGATGACTTTAAAAGAAGAATAGCTTGAGAAAGCAGAAAAGCCTACTGATTCTCTTCAACTAAATATTTAACATAAAGCAACTAAAAAAGAAGAAATGAAATCATCTTAGCAATAAGAAATTTCCTCATCAAAAAACACTCTTTCAGTCACAGGAGATAAGCAAATGCAAAATGATGCTTCATCATCTCCATCTTCTAAGCAATAACAATCTATAACCATTTAGAATTCATCTTCACCTACTCAAAAATAGAATACTGAAAAACCAGAAAAATAACAATAATCTCAAGTAAAATAAAATTCAACAACAAATCATTTCTAATTTGTTTTTTTTAATATAAAATAGATTGATCAAAGTTAGACTTAAAAAAAGTAATAAGAATAATAATCATAATTGCTTAAACCATAAGTCTAGCAATAATAATAACAACAACAAAACACTTAAAAAGTAGAAAATAAAGTTCCTTCTGTAAGCCCCTCTCGAGTGAACACAGATAACACCAACAATTTGGCAGCTTAAAATTAAAGATAAAAGACAGAAGAAGAAAAATAAATTTTAAAAAAGAGAGCTGAACAAGCTCTTTAACAATAGACAATAGCTTAAAGCATTGAAGTAGATCAATACTTGGAACACATTGATGAAATCAAAACTCCTTCAGCTATTTAAGACTTCTTAAATTCTTATAAGTTAGACATGATGGCTGACGAAAGGGATTACAAAAGTATTAGCTTTAATAATGGAATGAGTTTATTACAAAACATTGATGATCCTCGTAGATTTAAGATTTTTTTAGCTTTCTAAGGTGTTTCTGCATTTGAAGTTTTTAACTCTATTTGCAATATCGATGATTATAGCAAATGGAACAGCAACGTCTCTGAAGCGAAAGTAGATTTTTTTATTCAGAAATTTAAATTTTCTAAAAAAGTTTAATAAATCAAAAAATATTTAGAAAAAGTGTCATTTTTTTTTGTTAATTAAAAATAATTCTAGGTCCTTAATATAATGAAGAATGAATAAACCTGTATTATTTATTAAAAGCACAAGGGTATAGGTATTATGTATCGTCCTCGTGATTTTGTTTATTTAAGACATGCTTTTGCTAAAGATTAGTAGTACTATTTGATAGATAAGTCAATTGAATATGATAATATTCCTTCAAGCATGTCAATAGTCCGTGGTGAAATTGAACATGTTGTGTGGTGCTTTAAGACTCACAAGGATGACGAAAATAGATCTATGGTGGTTGCTGATTTTTACTACAATAACTAAGGTTACTCAAATAAAGAATAGGATGCTTCAATTACATTTGCATATTTGAACAACTTCTCTAACTTAGCTTAATTTATCACACAAAAGAGCTTTATGAAGAGCATAAAAATCAACATGTTTGACATAGGAGAGATAAGTAAGTTCATTATTATTATTAAATTATTTCAAATAAATTTGCAATAGATTTTTAATCTAAATAAAATTCTTTAAATCAAGAAAAATTAAAAATAAATAATTGATTTTTTCTCTCATTTAATAATTGTTAATTAGAATAGAAAAGAGTGAATTAATTTACAATTAAATTTACTTTATATCTTCGTCAGTATTGTTAGATTAGGTGACTAGGATGTTATCATTTGTCCATATGATAATATTATATATGTAACAAATAAAAATTTCATAACAAAAGCTGCCAAGTTAAATTTTATTTTAAAAGATAAAATTATCTTCAACCAAAACAAATTTTTTAAAAATTGCATCAAATACGTCAAAAACCTCCCTATTTTAAAATCATGCTGACCCGATTGAAATAATTTTTCATTCTATTTTAATTTTGTGAAATAGAATTTCTGATACCTTTTTTTAGGCATCCTAATTATCCTAACTCGCATAATCCCTAATAAAATCTAAAATAACAAGAATTAACTTTTGAAATTTTAACTTTCGAATGGTTTTTCTTCAAAACATAAAGAAAAAAATGACAGGCTAAATTTATTAAATTTTTAGAAGTAACTGGTGACTTTAAGCGAAAATATTCCCAATTATTATAAATTAATTAAAAATATTTGTATGTACGTGTGTAATTAGCTTCAATTATTCTAAGAAAGAAATTTTATCAGAAAAAGTCAACCAAAAAGGCTGAAATTTTTTCTTGATATTGAATCACACTTGATTGTCAAAAACAGAAAATAATTTTATCTTTTATAACCAAAAAAATAGGCGCAAACAGAAAGGCTCAACAAAAGTAGTTAGAAAGAGACGAAAAGGCACGCAAATAAAAAATATAAGAATCTTAATTGTATAAATCTATTGATCCTAATAATGGTAAAGAGGAAAATTTTTATTTTTTTAGAAATATCTATCTCATAAATTTTTTAATTAATTTTCTTTTGTTAAGGTTGCTGCCTTAAAAAGTTAAATTCTTTAATTTAAAAGATAGATCAAAGATGTTTATAAATATTATTAAATTAATTAATTTACAAAATTATTTATTTATTTGATAGCAACAAAATTAAAAAATAAACAAAGAACTCATTCACTCGAAACTCATTTTTTATTATTTTTAAATTAAAAATAGTATTTTAAAGCATACAACTAGACTCTCAATAGCTTCCATACTAACAATAATATTCTATAGTAATTAACTAAAATAAGGTCATGACTAAAATTGAAGAAAACTAAGAGGAAAGTATTCCCACTTCCAGTTAAATAAGCAGCAAGACTGAATTTGAACAAATTGAACAAGAGGAAAAGGAAATTGTTAAAAAGATTTACGAAGAAGATGAAATACAAAACGCAGAATTGAATGTTGAGATTAGTAAATTTTGTGAAGAAATTCATAAGAATGATAACACATAATCTAAAAATGCAATTGAAAACTCTAAGGTACTCATTCAGTAATAATTAGAAATTAATAAGCCTGGAAATAAATTAGCTGGAATGAGCATTCCTTAAATTATAGAGTTTGTTAATTAAAACAAACATTGGAAATTATGTCTTAACTAGAAGTTTAGCATGGGTCGTATTGACACTAAGCCATAATTCGTGATATCTGATCCTGTAACAGGACATTATTAATTTAAAAAAGATTGGGAACGTTGTTTAAAGACAGGCAAGTTCATCTTTTTAAATTAAGAAAAAATTAACACATAAAAAAAAGTTATTTCTTTTATATTATCTAAGATTGGTTCTAATATTTTAAGTGGTAAATCTATTACAAGTATTTCATTGCCAATTGATATATTTGAGCCTCGTTCTAATTTAGAAAGATTCGCTTACAGTTGCTCCTTTGCTCCAATTTATTTAAAGAAGGCAGCTGACCTTACTGATCCTATTGAACAAATGAAAAACTGCTTTATATATCTTGTTACTACCACTATTATGTATTTAGATTTAGAAAAGCCTTTTAATCCTATTTTGGGAGAAACTTATCAAGGCCGTTTGGATGGTTATCCATTCTATTGTGAATAAATTTGCCATCATCCTCCTATTTGTGCTTATTCATATTACACTGATACCTATAAGTTGTCAGGTAGTCTTGAAAGTATTGCCTAAATGCATGCTAACTCTGTTACTGGTCTCAACCAAGGTAATGTCTTTGTAAAATTCCATAAAACTGGAAACGAAATCGGTATTATCTAAGCACCTGGTAGTCTTAATGGTACTGCGTTTGGTACTAGATACATGTCAGTAGATGGTAAGTATCTTGCTTATGATATTAAGAATAAATTAGTATTAGATGTTAAAGTCAATCCTGATAAGAAAGGTTTCTTCAAAAGCGCTGGCTGCACAATGGATTATATGGCTGGTGGTCTTTATAGAGTCAACGATAAGTTCATTACCAAGTTGAAAAGCTTGCATCCTCATTATTATAAATTCTAAGGTCTTAACTTAAAAGAAGATGTAGTTGAATAGGTCTCCACAATCAATGGTTTATGGAACAAAGAAATTTTTATTGACGATGTTAAATGGTTTGACATCGAAACTCCCTTCCCATATAAGTTAGAGCATGAACTCAATCCTATCCCTAGTGACTGTAACTATCGTTAGGACATATTATACCTAAAAGATCGTAACTTAAAAGATGGTTAAATCTATAAAGAACTTTTAGAAAACTATTAACGTGCTGACCGTAAACTTAGAGAAAAGGCTAGTGAAATAAGAAAGAAGAACTTGAAGAAAAAGAAATGAAAAACATATTTGAATAAATAAGCTTACAAGATAATTTCATTCATTATTTATTAGTAAAAAAATAATCTATAAATAAAAAACTAAAATACCTTACATATTAAATACTAATGCGCTTTTCATATATTTTGTTTTTAACACAATTCTAAAACTTATTCTTTTTACTCTTTCTTTCTCAAAATAAACAAACAAACATTCATTCATTTTATTTTTATCTCTATTAAAAATAAATTTAAAATATTTTTTCACTTTTTATTATTTTATTATTACTTAACTTTCATCTAAAAAACTAATTGGCAAATAATAATTAAATAGACATTATCTTTACTTATTAACTTATTTACTTTATCACTTTAGCATATCAATTTTAACTTAAGAATAATAGATTTATTTTAAGAATTAAAATTATTGAGGAGGGAAAGTTTTTTAATTAAAATGATGATCATTTCCAAAGTGCTGAAAAATTTTTTACTTTTTCTTAAATAATTGACAAAAATCTATTGTTATTTTATATTGAAAAGAGAAAAATGATTTATTTTAAATGATTTTTCTTTAATTTTTTGAAGATGATTACAAATTTATTGATTCAATTTTTTTTAAATGAGGTAACTAACTATTTTTAAAATTTTATATTAAAATTCTTTTCAGAGTTAATTTTATTTTCTGAAAATGTTTTAACAGATAAATTTTTTTTTTGGGATTAGACTTAAATTTGAATTTAGCGTTGTAATAAATTAGATATAATAGACGGTTATATTGTAACTAAATTCCTTAATTTTTTAATATTTTGTTATGATAATAGAGGTATTGAGTTTAGTTATCAGGATTAAATAATGAGTAGGAAAAATAAGTTTCCATTCTAAATAAAATTAAGTTGATTTATTTATGATTGAAAATAATAAATTAAAAATAAATCTGAAGATGAAGATTTAGTATCGACTATTTTTGTTAATTATCAGTCATTTAATAGAACAAAACAAAAATTTTTGAACCATTCAGATGCATTAAATATATTAACCTATTTTTATTTTATTATTATTAATTATTAAATATTTATTAACAAATTTCTAGTAAAATAAATAATTAGAAGATCCATTTTTAAGAAATAAAACACAAGCTATTAGACAAATCATAACCTATATTATATCAAGATATTTACATTATGAGTGGATAAGTTAATTAGGATTCTTCTGCAAGCGAAGTTAATGACAATATTAAGTATCTTGTCATTTTAAGTTTAAAAATAATTATTATTTTTATCAATTTCATAGGGAAAGCACATAAAATGAATAGTAATAAAATTAAAATCAAGAATAAAATATGTACTAAGGTAATATTTTAGTATCAAATAAGCTAAATAGTTATAATATAAATAATTATCTAGAATCAAAATAACAGTATAATGAGGATTTCATTTAAGAAAAGCTTGATTCGTTTTCTGGATAAGGAGAATTAAATTAAAATACTGTAACATTAAACACGAGCACTTTAGAAGCCCAAAACCAATTTATACCCTAATAAAATCTCAATGAACTTTCTGACAATACTAATGAAGTTTCCTCTTAACAACAAGCATCTTAAATGCAATAGTATATTCTACAAATGGCTAATCAAATTCCGAATACAGGTAAATTCATTTGGCGAAAAAAGAATATTAAAATTTATTTCTTTATTAAAGTTATGAGTAATAATTAGAGTAGCTTTAATACTCCTCAGAATGGAAATCAGCAGGTTTAGATAATTTATTTAATGCTTTAATCACACATATTAAATAACTTTTAAAAATTAGAACAACCAATCAGGATAAGTTAGCTAAAGAACAAATACAGATAACAGTATATTATGTAAATAAGAAGAGGTATAGCAACAAAATTAAAATGAAGATGATAAAATTCACCATGTTTTAGAGATTGAGAAAGTGAAGGTTTACAGCTCACATGAAATTTAACATACTGAAATATAAAATAACTCATAAAAGTAAATAGAAGAATAGAGTTAGCAGGTTGAATTTTTAAATGAAGAGCAAAACATAAAACAAAATAAGTAATAAATTCCTCCAAACTAGTTGTAATAAGCCTAACAACAATAATAAATGGTTCTTTAAAATAAATAATATGCAGGATTAATCACTCCTTCAGCTAGAGCAAGTGGTAATTATATGGATGAGAAATCTCCATCAAATACTTAGAATGATAACACTTCTCGTTCTCAGTTTAAGCAAACAAACAAAGAGATTTATTCAGAAAATAACAATTTTGAAGATACAGTTTAGAATTATGACAATGTTAATACTGATTATTATTAGATTACTCCTATTTAAATTAACAAAAAAGCAAGATAAAATTAGGATGCTTAGGTGAATTAGAATGTAGAAAAGAAGAATCTGTATGAGAGATACAATGATTAAGAAGGAAAAAGCTAAAACATGGGAAAAATACAGTATATCCATTCTTTAGCATATTATGACCCCTTAGCGAGTTAATAGAAAATTAAAAAAAGGGGAGGATAGGAAGAAGGAAATGATGTTTCTTTACAAGATTTGTTAAATTAAAATCAATATTCTTTAGCAAGCAGTGTCAATTTCAATTATTCTATTTCTAATTATAGCTCATCTAAGAAACAATAACGCAACAAGCTTAATGCAACTTCATCAAATTATGATTACTCAGAGAAACTCTAAGAGAGAGTTGAAGATCGTTTGTTAAAAATGGGACATAAAAAAGAAGAAAAATTACAAAAATTAAGATATGAAAGAGATCAATAGTTCTTGTAAATGACAAAAGCTAAATCTCCTGATAAAAATTTATACAGACAAAAATAAATTAATTATTAAGAATTTTAGTCAATGAACCATCAAAGTTTGGATTAAAACCAAATATTTTAATCAGTTGGAGCATCTTTAGATAGTTAGTTTTTTTAGAATTTAAATTAAAACATTTCACAAGACTCTGTTTAAAACTAGAAATACAATCAACAATAGTAACTTGGAAATCTTTCTTCAAGTTAAAATTTTAGAGAAACAGATAATTCTAATGAATTTTATTAAAATTAAATATTGTCTGTTTAAGAAAGGCATTTAAACGATTCGACTATTCAAAACGAAACATATTAAAGACTTCAAGGTAAAAAGTAGCTAAAGTATTAATTTAAGCCAAATATATATAGTGCTTCACAGACTTCTCTTGTAGTTAATAAAAGGGACTTTATAAAATAAAACTATCTGCAATAAAAAAAATAAGTGTTTTCGTTAATCAATACTTCATAAATTCAATAATAAGCTTAGAGTACTAAAAACAGTAATGGAAACTAATTAACTTATAAATAAATAAGTAGCAAATTATTAAGTAACACTTCATCTCCTCGAGCTGCTCTATTCTCAAGATAAAACATAGAAGACAGTATACAAAGCAGTTATAATTTAAATTAAAATACATTAAATAGATTCTACAATTTTAACCATAAACAATAATAATAATAAATGACAGAAGATAAAAATAAAGTGATTAGTACTCTTTATGATAGTGCTTAAAGACAAAGATATGAACAATAATTGAAAGAGTAAGAAGAGCTAAATATATAACAACAATAATATTATTAGAGTATCTAGAACCTTACTTCTCAATAAGTAAGAAAGGGTAATGAATAAATAAATGGTAATAAATCAAATCAAGTTTAACAATAAATGCCTAAAGAATTTTCATTTAATTAATCAGGATTATCTTACAACACTTTCTAAGTATAGCCTTCCTCTGAAAAAATGCTTTTTTACAGTGACAAAGTCTATGATCTGAAGCTTCTTTAAAACTATTCCCCAAATTTCAAGTCAAAATATGGAGCTAAATATATTACTCAAGCAGGTAGTAATGAATATAATGCGAGAGAATACATAAGAAAAATAGCCTAAGATTGTAAATAAACTTCATAATTCATTAATGAACAAGATTACTATTAACAAAACTAGTGATAGAATCATTAAATTTTGAATTATTACTAGTAAAAAGGACTAGATAAATTTTTAGATGAGAAAATAATTGAGCCTTAATAGATAAAGATAGATAATTAATGAATAACTAACTAACTCTAACTCAAAACAAATTATTTTTTTAACAAAAAGCAAAAAGCTTTGAATGAAATTTTGATCAACTCTATGTTAAAACATTAATTAAATTTTGAAGAATTATGAATAAATTTTTTGAAAACTATTACAAATTATTCTTTTAAATAAGCTATACTTTTCTTTTTTTACTTTTTAAATTTTCCTCTATTTGTGTGTATATTTAAATTCTATTTTTAACTTTTTCTTTTAAAAAACAATCAATATTCATTTTCAATTTTCTCAATTTTAAGTAAAAAATTATTCTTTCTGACTTTTTCTTTGCTATCCATCCAAACTCAAGTTTATTAAAACATAAATTTAATTTTTAAAGATTCTAAAAATGTCTAAAATAAAATATTACTTGACAAAAAATATGGAGATAAATACTCTTTAAAAAAAATTATAATCTCTAAAACTGTCCACTAAGGGGGGTTTTTGCATGTACATTAATTAATATAGCCATATGCACAGTAAATATCAGCACAGTTGCAATCAGGTTAAATACATTTCTATAATTATCACGAGACAGTCTAGCAAGGTACAACACATTTTTTAGAAGTAAAAGAAAATAAAGTAATTGTCTTACAATCCCAACTTGTTTTACATCCTCTTCTCCAGCTGCAACTAATTCTAGGGTAGCAAACTTTTGATTCTTGATATGTCCTTTTGACTTCAACTGTTCCTCCACACCATGATTTTTCTGTTGACTTATCAACTGAGAGTAAGTTTCTTCCTTTCAACTGGCTAACCACTTCTGATACTTCTTATCTTGATATAAATTCACGATTATTTGTTTGGAGTTCATTTTCTTCTTCAATTCTAATTTCATTAGAAGTATCAATGTTGGAATCAGATCTGTCACTCAATTAAGTAACTTAACGCCATTGATTTTAGCCACCACATTTTGAAAAAATATTTTATTCAAACACAATATTTTAACAGTATTCTTTTTGTTGATTTTCTGTTATTTCACTTATCTATTGGCTTGTGACCCGAATCAATTAGAGCATGCTGTTAATCTTGCTCATCTGCATAAGCTTAGACATATAGCTTTGCTCCTTCTTACTTCTTCATAGATATTTCATATTTTCTAAGATCTGATTCTTTGTCTTTCAAAATTTTCATAGTGACTAGGGGTATAGTGATAGCTAAGGCAATCACAAAAATGGCTAAAGTAATACATTTCTTTTTGTGTCTAATGAGAAATTTTGAGGGAGGGTTCAATTATTAATGAGCCTTTTCTGTGTTAGAAGAAGCAGAGAGAGATTCTGAATCAATATAGACTATATTAGCCTCAATATTGTATTCAATAGCTTTTAAGTTATTATTATGAATATTTTTTTTCCATTTTTTTGTTTTTATGTTTATTATGTATTAATTTTTATAAATAAATATAATTACTCTTATATATTTAAAAAGACACAAATGTAAGTAGTCATTAAAGAAAAAAGAAGATTGATTTCCTATCAAATCAGTAAATTAATAAAATTTTTCTTTTTTTAAAAAAAGAGAAATACAGAAATGATTTTCATTCGGTAAATGAAAATTGTAAATCTGACTATGTATTTTTCATAAGAATTCATAAAAAGCAATCATTCTTATTTGAATCACCAATATTATTAGAAAAATTTGTAGCAAGCACTTATACTGTTTGTTCATCTATTAAAAAAAAGGGTCAAATCAAAATATTTGTTTTCTTAAAATTGATTCATCTTTTTAGGTTAAAATAATCTAGATTTCACCAAATGAGTAATTTCAAGATTTTTTAAAGTGTTTCTTGAGGAAAGAGCAGAAAAAGAAAAAATGGAATAAATGAAGTAGAGATACATTAAATAAAATTGTATGTACTTTATAGTTGAGATGATGAAATTAAAAGTCACCCAATTCATGAATGAGATTGGTAAAGAGAGTGGAAAAAACAAGCGTAGAGGGGAATTATCAATAAAAGAATTTTGTTTATTGAAACAAACTGAAAAAAATTGAACAAACGAAAACATGAAAAAAAAAAGAAAGAAAAATCAAAATAAACAAACTCAACTCATCAGTTTATCACTAAAATTGTTTGCTATTAATTTAAAAAAATATCTATCATTTATTTAATCTTTCTATTGAATATCCATCTTTTTATTAGCTGATAAATAAATATATAAAATAAAACATTATCAATCAATCTTCCATTCCACAGTAATACCCAACTAGATAAATAAGAGAACATAGGCTATCATTAATAGTGATTTCAGAAGCCAAGTTAATAATTGAATTAAATAAAAAAGACTATCTCATAAAGGTATTCTTTATGCTTAAATAATTTGTTTATTTTTTATCTATAATTCCTCAATTATTCACCTCTCAAATATATATATATACATGCTAACAACTTTCTTTTTAGTCAACACAATACTTGCTAACTTTGCCAAATTATAAAAAATTTATTTACATTACTTTCATTTACTTCACTTCTTTGTTTGTTTATTTAAGGTGATTTACTGGGAAAAAAAATTAGGGGAAAAAATTATTTCTTTAAGATTGAGTTTGAAAAACAAACAAATATCTGAACTAATTTATAAAATTTGTTATTTAAAAGTATATTTTAATTTATATCTTGGTCTTTAAAAGAGATAATCAGTAAAATAGATTTAAAAGATTATTAAAAGGAAAGTTTAGTAAAAATTTAAGCTTTTAATAACTCTCTATTTCTTAAATTTATTCATAAACATTACTGAATTTCAATTGTATATTACTTAAGTTATATTAGATGATTTAACCTACTTTTTTTAGCAATCAGAATTAACAAAGGTTGATTGATGATTTGATTGACTATAAATTTCATTAATTAATACCTAAAAAACATAGATGGTGTATTAATATCCCTTTGATTTAAATAGAGACTTAAGACACTGAAGATTACTGACTATTTAAATAAAGCAATGAATAAATATAAAATCCTAATACTGATTAATGGAAAATAATATTTTTTAAGAAATTAAATATACCTAATTCTTAGGGTTTTTTATTAAATGGTAATTGAAAGATTAACATTTACTTAACTACTAGAATAGTTTTAATTGGTAAAAAAATATATCATTTTATCCTACTATAATAAATAAAAATCTAAGATAATTAAATTTAAATATTACCAGCTAACTCAGCAAAATTAATATCAAAAATATTTCTCAAAAAATGTTATGGTTAATTTATGTCTCAGTCAATATTAGAAAATATTTTATTGAATTTGATTTACTATGATCTAAATAAATAAATCAAGAAATTAGCAAAGAAATAATTAAAATAATGAATTTTAGAGAAATCCTTTTCTATCATAAAAGTTTATCTTATTAAAAAACTTTACTTGAATTAATAAAAAAGATTGGGATTATTTAATTTTTTGTACTGAAAATTAAATAAAAAATATTATTTTTAGATTTTTGACTTGTAAATTAATTCAAATTAATTTAAATAAAAATCTATTATTTATCATCTGCAATTTAAAAACTAAAAATAGATATTTACCTTTTGTTTGAAATTAAATAAGGTTTACTTTATAAAATTCAGTCTATTTTCTCCATTTTTTTAAGTATTTTTTAGTTTTATTTAGTTCTTATTTACTTCTCTATTTTTTTTCTCTAAAAAATAAAAGAAAATAGACATAAATAAGATTTTTTTCTAAACTAATAATAAATCATGAGATAAATAAAATATATAAAATTAACATTGGTTTCTCTCAGATAAAATATGACCAATCAAATTAAAATCTTTGTTTGAAAGAATAATTTTCAAATTTATTTCTAATTTTTTGAAAAAATTTCATTTCAAATAAAAAGGTATTTTCATTTCTTTAAGTTAATTCAAATATCATAAAAATAAATCCTTTAATAAATACATTTACTTCTTTTTTGATATTTTAAAGTTAATTCTAAATAAAATCTTTCATTTTAAATAATTAAAAGCATCAAATATTTAAATGTATCAAATATTTTTTGTGTTTACATTTATTTTTTTTAATTACATCTCATTGATTAATATTTATTTTTTAAAGTAGAGATTCATTTTTCCAATTTCATCAAAATCTAATAAATCAATTAATATTTTAAATAATATATTTATAATTATGATTTCTAATAAATCTAATATTTATAAATTAAAAAATTATTTATTATTAATAAAACAATAAGAAAAAAAATTGATAATAATTGATTTTGATAAAAAACTACATAAATGATATTTCTAGTTGATTAATATCTTTTTACCAATGAATTAATTTAAATTATATGGGCTAAAATAGTCATAAATTATATAAAAATGATGATGAGAATAATCAGAAAGGTTATGCTATACTTTAAATTGTAAAAATAATATTTTTACATTTTATTATTATTTTGGATTTTTTGATTGCTCAGTTAATTTAGATAAATGCTTGCAATACTTTGTAACTTAAAAAGAAATAATATTGAAAGAAATTAAAGGATTTAAATCACTAGGTTTGTAAATAATAATAAGACGTCAGTTTTCAATAATTTCATTATATTGTGACAGATTATTTTAATTATTGCCTAAGAATAAGAATGATCTTAGAGCCAAATATATCACTTAGGAAAATTAGGTTGAAAGCGAGAAAGAGCAAAGTTACAAAAATGAGAGATGAATTAGAATATTAGATGTACTGGCTAATTACTTAGTTAGTTGCATGTAATTAAATTTATTAAATTGGGAGTATCTCATTTTAATACTGTTAAACAAATTAAAATGTAAAAATCAAAATCCCCCAAATTTTGCTTGCTTGTTTGAATATAAATTTATGAAGTTATTTTCATTTATATTACTAATTAATATAGATTGCTATATATTTATTTGTTTGATTGTTTTTTTATGGGTGGATATTAAAGAAGTGATATAGATAAGTATTAAATCCATTAAATAATATAAAGAGTAAGATGGGTAAAAGATCTAAAATTGAAAAATAAAATAGTTGAAATGATTTGTGGGAGTTAATATCACAAAGTTATATTTGTAATGGGTAATTTAAATTGATTTAAATTAAAATTATTAAATGAAATATGATAAAAATGTCTATCAAGTAAAAAATTAAACCTTAATCAAGATGCATTTTTAGTATTTCCTTGGCTTTTTGAAAATAAAAGTGCTCATATATTTAAAAAAAAGCAAATGTAAATTGTAATAAAAGAAAAAAGTAGAAAGCCTAAAATCAGTCGATAAATAAATAAATTTCTTTCTTTGAACAAGTGAGAAAAAAGATTAGAGAGTAAAAACTACTCAAAAAAAAAATTTTAAATCAATCAATTTATCCTCCATAAGAAACAAGCATTCTTATTTGAATCACCAAAAATTTTAATATCAATAAGGTTTTTTTATTAAGAAAAACTTAAGCTTCTTTATTATTTCTTTTTAAGTTAAAAAATAAAAAAGATTCAAAGCAAAGGATTTATTTTGTGAAAATTATTTTGGTTATTTTGTGTAAAAAAAATAGAGATTTATTTAATGGATTGTTTAAAGCGTCTGCTGTAGAAAGAGCAGAAAAAAATGGAAGAAGAGATGGAGAGACACATCTCTTAATAAAAATAAGAAAAATTGAATGTAGTTAATTAAATTAAATTAGATAATTTTTAAGAAGTCGCGCAATTATTGAAATATTTATTTCCTTATATATAAGTATGTATTTATGTATTTATTTATGAATGAATGATTATAGATATATAGTGGGGAGAGAAAAAGTGGGGCGGGGAATTATAAATAAAAGAAAATTTTTTTTTATTGAAAGAAAGGGAAAAAAATTGCAACAAAAGAAAACAAGAAAAAAAGAAAGAAAAACCAAAATAAAGAGACTCATCAATTTGATCACAAAGATTGATTGATATTAATTTGGAAAACCATCTATCATTTATTTATTCATTCATTCTTTCTTAATACATTGATTACCCTCTGTAAAGTATCTATCTTTCAATCAAAGAGCTTAATCTATCATCCATAAATCAATAAATAAATATATTAGATAAAACATTATTGATCTAACTTTGACTTCCCGCAGCTACACCCAACTTGATAAATAAAATAAAATAGAAATTAAGAAGGTGGGATGAATACTTAAATTTAGTAAGATGATTATTTTAGTAAAATCGACATTGACTAGGATTAATAATAACTTCAGCAGCCAAGTTAATAACCTGAAATAAAATAAAAAAGACAATCTCGTAAAGGTATTCTTTATTTTTAAATACACTCTCCTTTCTTTATTTTTTATCTGACTAAATCCTCAATTATTCACCTCTCAAATACATACATGCATACATACATTCATACCAAATTTCAAGTTATAACTTTCTTTTTATCCAAACCACCACTTCCTTGCTAGACCAAATTATCTATCATTTAGATTTTATTATTTATTTTCAATAAAAGTTACATTACTTTCATTTTTACTGGCTAACTTACTTACTTGCTTGCTTTGGGTTATTCTATTTATTTATTTACCCAAACCAATCTTTATTATTTTACTTACATTATACACAAAAAACCTCCCCATCATAAATTTTAAATTTTAATAACTCCTCTTTCATTCATTCATTGAATTAAATAAGCATCTATCTAATAATCATTCAATAAATAAATGATAGGTATTTTGATTGATAGATAGATATTTTCAATCAATCAATATCAATAGAAAGAAAGAAATTTCAATTTATTTTTTTCTTACAGCCAATCAATCATTCATAAATTAAATAAATCTTATTGAAGGGTAATATATTTTAATCTCCCTTCTAGCTGTTCTTAAATTACATATAAAGAATAACCAACGAACTGGAATAAACAACACCAATTTAGTAATTTCATTTTTTAGAAGTATAGCAAAAATATTGCATAGATTTTGTGTATAAGTAAATATTTATTACTTAATTTGTATTAATTTTTAGTTAGCTTATTTTCGTAACAAATATTAATAGATTTTCTCTCATAATTCTCACTTTAAAAATGACTAAAATGGAGTATTTTTATATCATTTGCATGCTTTTGTTCATTATTATCCAAATCTTCTTTTGAATTAACTTTCTTGCTCTTAAATTTATAAATTTATAAATTTAAGGCCATTTAAGATATCTTAGATTTTTATTTCTTGCAATACTTAACAGCAAGTAAATCTTTTAAACTAACAACATGATGCAAATATTACTTCAACAAATATTATTTTAAATGAAGAGACAAAATAAATAAATATATTCATTCGTATTGGTAACCAAATCTAAATATATTTGTTTGTACAACAAATTCAAAGGTTTAGTATTTATTTTGCAAGTAAGCTTATTAAAAATATATTTTGTAAGCAAAATCATATGAATTAGAAACTCTCTTATCAATTTTTATGAGAATAAGCTTATAAGTTTCTAGTGATACTTAAAAATAAAGAATGAATTTCAAAAATATAAGCATAGGTACAAACAAATAAAATATTTGCTGAATTCTAGCCTGAATTATATTTTAAAAAGTCTAAATATTTTCTACTTTAGAAATAAAATTGAATCTAATTTCTTAAATTTTGATGAGAATTAGATATCTTTGTATCTAATTATCTCTTTATCTATCAATCTATTTATTGATTGGATGAGTGAGTGGGTGAATGGATAGATAATTCATTTATTTATTTAATTTATCAATGAATGAATGGCAATACATTAGATTATTTTTCTGTGAATAAGAAAAACAAAGAAGTTTAAACTCTAATTGAATCAAATCAGCTTTTCTTTTTAAAATAGTGAAAAAAATAATAAAAAGTCTCTTATTTTTAAAATTTTGAATATTAGAGCTACTTTATTTACACTCATTTTCACTTTTCTTTTAAGCTTACTTTACAAACCTTCTTCTTTTTTTTAAGCCTTTTATTTTCATCTATTGATCAAGAAAGCAGCCTTTTCAATTACACTTTTGTTTAAAATTGTCATTTTATAAATTTTTCTTTTAGGCGCGAGAGAGGAGTCTATATTTTAAATAATTTTCTTCCTTTACCCTCCCTCTTTTTTTGTATGCTAATTTATTAGTGGTGAATTTAAAATAAGTGGTTGAGTACTTTTTTAACAAGAAAACAATATTGAGCGATTTCTTACTTAAACATTGATGATGAAAAAACACCATTTTTATGTTTCCCAGAAAAATAGTTCCATATTTTTGAGAGTCAGATTAGATAAGAGCATATCTTCACAGATTTTTATACTTTTCAAAAAGCCTGAAAAGAAAAAACTAAAAAAAATATTTTTATAAAAAAGGAAAGCAAAATAGCAAAATAGTAAATAGTAATTAAATAGCTAAAGATGAGGTCAATCAAATAAATATGCAAACTTATGAGATGAATGACGAAGCAATTAATTTTTATCATCAATATGATGTAGATAAAGTTTAATACGAAAATGTTTAAAATGAAATAGTTTTTACTCCTTAAGGAGACATCAGAATGGATTATTAAGAATAATTTTAGTAGTATGCACAATAGGGTATAATAGAACCTGCAAAATAATACAATAGCAATTTCAGTCAGCAAATATATATGAATCATCCAACAGCTGCCAATACTCCCTATATTGATAATAATTAGATAGGATTGATTAATAGTTATGATACTCAAAGAAATCCAATTTATTTGGACAATCCTAGCAATCAATACTTTACATATTAATAAAATTAGGTTGAATTAGCAGGCAATGTTGTAGTACAAGAAAATATTTACCCTAATAATTAAATTATTGAACCTTATGCTACACCAGCTCCTCCTTAGCTTTTGACAGGAGCTTCTGCCAAGTAAAAAAAGCCTAGAAACTAAAGTAGCAAGAGTGTAGAAAACACTCAAGAAAATACAAAAGGAACAAGTAACACAAAAAAAGGAAAGAAAGGAAATAGTGATAAAAACTAATAAGAATCAATATAAGAAATCACAGAATATACAGATATATATAAATTATAGGAATAAGAGTAGGTTGTAAATTTAGATAAATTAGGTAACATGAACATCATAAGTAAGTAAGAATTTTAGATTGCTAACTAATATGATAGATCTTAAGAAAAACTCTTAGATAATAATAACAATAGTACAAGTATACCTATACCTATCCCTTAAATTCAAAAGAGAAAATCATAATAGGTTTAGTAACCAAAAGAACAAAAAAGCATAAAAAGTATAAATATTCAAACTTCTGGTTTAACTATTAAGCTCAATAGGGTTGAAATTCCATAAGAAACTTAGCAAAATGAATAAAATTAGTATTAAAATGAGTAATTTAATGATTAAAATAAATTTTAAATTTAAAACATAATGCTCGGTGATGGCAATAGCAATAATAACAATAAATTAGATATTATTAATAATCAATAGATTCTCAATATTCCTTAAAATATCCATCAAATACATTAAAATTAATAGTAACAATAATAATAAAATCTTTTGTATATTAACTCATAACAAAACGAAAACAACATTTGCAATTAAGAAATGTAATAATAATTGGACTAACAGAATTAAAAATATTTAGTTTAATAGCAACCACAGTTTTTATAATATAATTAAAATCAGTAATTCATTTAGGGACACGGAATCGCAAACTAAGCATACACTTTTGTTTCAAATGAAGCTCTAGGGTTTGGAAAGTATTTTTTATTTACATTATTTAAAAAAAATAAAAATTTTTATCAAATTAAAAAAACATCATCCATTAATTTTAAACTTTCTTATTTTGTATGAAGAAAGTAGTTTATTTATTATAAATTTTAAACAAAATCAAAAATTAGAAAATTAATATTTCTTCATTTTTTAAATACTTGTTAAAATAAAAATAGATAAGATATTGACGAGGAAAATTAATAGTAGTAATAATAAATATACGAGTATAATAACTAGGACTAAATTGAAAACTAAGAGAATATTGCAGATTAAAATTACTAGACTGATACTCTTCCAGCTTAACCTTCTTTATAGAATACAGGAAAGAAAAGATATTCTAAAAAGAATGCAAAAACTGGAGAAAATGCTGGAGAAGCTCCTCCAAAAAAGCAGAGAGAAAAAAAGCAAAGCACATCAGATAAATCTAATACAACTATAAATTCTTCTTCAACAACAACTGGATCAATGCTGAATTAAAATCAAGTAGAGTAGTAAATAAAGTACGACAATGATAAATTAGCCATCAATGAAAATTTGAATCAATAAAATCATTAAATTGAATAAGAATAAATCAAAGTTGAAAATGGTAGCAACTTGCTTCAGGAGGAACAAATTTAACCTAATATAGAAACAGAGTTATTGAAATAGACTTCTAAGCAATAAAAAGAACCAAGAAAAAGAGCTCCAAGCAAAAAGAAAGTAAAAGCTAACAATAAGGTAATAGAAGAGTAGGAAGATAAATAAGAAGAATTTGTTAATCAAGAATAAAATGCTGATCCAGTTATACATTAACAATTAGAAATAGAACAATAGTAATAAGAAATGCAAATTAATCACCATAAAAATATGTTTAATGAGATGAATTTAATACAGAATTTACAAAAGAAGTTGAATAATGAGCATGAAATATGGAACAATAATAAAAATGTTTATATCTATTAATAGCCTCCAAACAATATAAATTAAATCTATTAGCATGATAATTTAGGTTTGTAGCAGTTAGAATAAACTCAGATTTAAAATCAAGTTGATGATTAAATTAATATTGATAGTTTGTAAAAGTTTCACAATGAGTAAATTAATTAACATCATTTACAGCATCAAGGCAATCCTTCACTAAAGTTAACTCAAAGAGAATATTCTAAGATTTAAGGTAAATAGAATATTATTAAAGAAGTTATGGACTAAGATGATGACTAAATGAAGTAAACATAATATGGAATAGAGCTTCTTTCAGATTAAGTTAATAAATTTTCTCAAATAAATCTCAAATAAGTAGAAAATGGTGGTGATGATGATGATCTTTCTAATAAATAATAATCCTTTGCAATGATGCCTGAAAAATTGTCTAAAAAAAAGAGCTCTAAAGAAAAAGAAAAAGATACTAACAGAAAAAGAAAAGCAGCTAATTCTATTATTCCATAGACAACCAGTAATAATAGTAATAGTGAGATAGATAATCAACATTTTGATGATAACATGCAAATCCCTAATACTCCTGCACCTATAACTAAAGAAAAAAGTGTTAATGAAAAGAAAAGAGGAATTCGTGATTTAACCACTGAAGAAAAATGGGATGTATTTTAACAATATGATAAACTTAAAAGTTACAGAGGAGTTGGTAGATTATTCAATATGGATCATTCAACAGTTAAACTTCTTGTTAACAGAATTCAAAACGAAAGACCTAATGAAACAATCACGAAAGAAATATTCTTATCAAGTCAGATTGCCTAATAAAGCTCTGAAAACTCAGTTTCAAAAAAACTAAAAAAAGAAAAATCCTTGCAAGAAACCTAACTTAATGCAACTAGCAATTCATAGTAAAAACTCTAAAGATCATAATCTAAATCAGAGAAAAATAAGGAAAGAAGACTCTCTTTAGAAAGTAATTTATTCTTATTAAATTTTAATTGGTAAAAGAAAGAAATATATGAACTAAAATTCCATATTTCATTCATATTTCTAGACAATTCATCAAGCAATGTATAAAAACAAAAGAATGTGAAGAAATTTTATTGAATATTTTCACACTAATCTCCGCTTAAGCTATTTTACCCAAAGATACTTAATAGTTATTATTCACTGCTTTTTATTTAATATTGATTTAGCAGCAAAACATTTTATCTTTCTAACTTATCATTATAAAATGAAAATGAATTAATTTTAATTTTTTATATTTAAAAGATATCATTGAGGAATAGGAGAATAACAAGTAAGAAGACTAGATTCATTTATTTGATTAAAAGACTAAAGAAAGTCATATTAACTTTTAGAGCTAAGAAAATAATTTGAGCAACAATGTTCAAGATTCTCAAATTAAAGTTGAAGAGAAGATTGAAAATGCTTAAGATGAGTAACACTAATTACCTGAGCCTGCTATTACTAAATCAAAATCTAAAAAAGAATCTTCAAGAAAGCAAGCAAATTCTAAACGTAGAAATTCTTCTGTAGTTAAACCTCAAACAGAAACATTAAATAACTTAAATGAATAAATTATCTAACAAGGTTAAATTAATTCCAATTAATAGGATTACCAATATGATCAACAAAGAAATGTGATTCACAATATTCATAATGACTAGATGTAGCTAGAATAAGTTTAATAAAATATGTTGAGCAATAAAATAAGCTAAGATATTAAATTTGAATAGGAGCAGTATGAAGGAGGAAATGCTCACAACTATGAAATTTATCAAAATATGAACTAAGGTGAAAATTTGATCAATTATTAGGATTAGCACCAAGATAAAAACTATCACTAAATACATTAGTAATAATATTAAACTGCTCATCTTTAATAGAATATCTATCAAGATGTCAACGATGAGAACAAAAATGGAAATCACTTGAATATTCAAATATAATCGTAGTAAGATTATGATCAAGGGTAGAACTAGCTACCAGCTTCTCTTAACGAATTACATTTAAAGAGTAAGAGCAGTATTAAGATGACAGCTGAAGAGAAAAAAGCTAAGAAAGAATTAAAAAAATAAATCTAAGAATAATAAAAAGCCTAGGCTAAATTGGATAAACCCCCTAAAGTAAAGAAAGGAAAAGGAAAAGGATAACAAGAATAATAAGTAGTTAATATGTAAGAATACAGATAAGATGATTAAAATTACTAACCAATTGCTTATGATTAAAATATTTAATTCAATAATGGGTATGAAAACTAATATATTTACTAGAATTTTGATCCTAACATGGCCTACATGCAATAAACTTATCAACTTAATGAATATTAAAACTATCCAACTAAATATGAAGATGACTATGATATTAATATATATAACCTAGAAATAAACAACTAAAACAACCAACATTAACAAATGAATCCCTAATCATATGATAATGATGAAATCAAACTAGAGCTTAATTGAGTCCATCTATCTTATGCTTAATAATTTTTAATAACAATTTAATTTCGAAAATTAACTTATTTCCCTACAAATATTTAAATAATTATGAAAAATATATAAGAAACAAAATATAAATATATTAAATAATTGGAAAAAGAGTTTTTATTATTCATCATTCAGACATTACTTTTATAATGAAATGTGTACATTAATCCCAATTTAGATTTAAAAGTGATGATTATCTAGAATTTTTGTAGTTAAATTCTATTTTACAAACTGATTAGCCTTTAATTAAATAAATAAACTCATACAGGTCTAAAAGAATGCTTTTCAATTCTAAATAAAATTAAATTTTTACTGTTAACAAAAATATAAACAAGACCTAACATTTTAGTAACATAAACTTAATTTGTAACAATCTTATGAATCTAGTAGACACTGATAATTACTATAAAAGCTTTCAAACTATAATTTCTTCACATAAAAAAGTTTAAATAACCCACTAACTTTGTATATTGGATTAATTTTATTTATTATCCTAATCATCAATTATTTGTAATTAAATATATTTAGATATTAATATTAAAAATACAAGTTTTCAAATACAGTTTGTTTGTTGCAATTTTATCTAACCTTAAACCTATTTTATCATTTATTCTCATATGTTGATAAATAAATTTCCAAAACTACTTGTTGTCTTATAGTATAACCCTTTTTTATAACTATTCAAACTCTTTAGAAGTCAAACGAACTATCAAATTGTAAAATTTTTAAGTTAATTCTAAAAATTTATTCAAAATAAATTAAAACTAAAATAAATTTGAGAATATTTTTTAAATCAAAATAAAAACTTAGTAAAAATTTTGGATTTTATAAAATTAAATTTTTGAATTTTTAAATTAATTCAAAATCTACGAAATTATTTTTTTAATGAACGATAAAAAATGTGTGTTCTTCTATAAAATTTTATTTATCTATCCAAAAGGTATTCAAGGAAATAAAACGTTTATTTAACCATACTTAGATACCTCAGAATAAACAAAAAATTACATGTATATTTTTCAAAACATTCAAATTAAAATATTAAATAAAAAGTATTAATTTAAAATAAATTTTCAATATTTTTATCAATTTAAACTCCCAAATAATCTCTATTAAACAAAATTTCATAAAATAAAACTTTAGAATAAATATTTTATTTAATCTAAAATAATCTTAAAAAAACATATAATATCAGTTAACTTGTATTAAAGAATAAAATTAAAATTTAGTTTAATTTTAAATTAATTTTTAAAATAGTTAATTTTTTTCTTTCTAAGTTTAAATATTTTATTTCTTTGTATCTCCTTTAATCTTTCTTTTATTTTGTTCTTTTTGATTTTTTTAAAATTTAATCAATTTTTTAAGTAAAAAAAGAATTTAATTATTCATTAATAAATAATTTTGAGTTTGTTTTAAATTCATAGTTAAATTAATTTAAAAATGATGAACTTGAATGTATTTTTAGTAAAAATATACAAGATTTTTGTTTTTATTTAAAGAATAAAATTTTTTTTTAAAATTAATAAAAAAAAAATCTGCTCAAATATATTATTTAACTGATAAGTACTGATATTAAAAAGAATAATGAATTAGAATAAAAAGTAATAAATTGCCTTTTGAATTTAAAAATTTTAATGTTTGAATCAAGATATTCTACTTTAGAAAAAAAAAAATTTCTATAGTTATTAGTGAACTTTCCATGAAAATTCTATTAGCACTAATTCTTAAACATACGTCATTAAACTCCAAATTTTTTGTATCTTGATTTAATCTAAATAAGTAAGATTAAAGATTTTTTTGTCTATTTTTTATTTAATTTTTTAGTAGTATTTTGGAAATTTCTTTTCTACTATCTTACATAAAATAGTTATTCTTTTATTTTTATATTTTAAACTTACTTTTCAATACTTATTGGGCATAAAAAATATGTGAGAATACAATAACAAAATCTTCTAGAACAAAAATTAGAAATATCTTAATCGACTTTACACTTAACTATTATTTATGATTTTTGATAAATGCTAAAGTAAATAAAAAGTTGAGCATTCTATCTATTTAAATAAATTTTGTATCTAAATTAGATATCTGATAATCATTTAATAAAATATTTAACACCTATCAATTAATAAAAATAATCAAATTACAAATATAAAATGGAATAATTATTTAGCAAGGTTATAAACCCCAAATTGAATAAAATTTTAGCAATAGGTAAAAACTATGTTAAGCATGTTAAAGAAATGGGTGGTAGTGAAGTCCCTAAGGAACCTGTCATATTCTAAAAGCCTCATTCCTCTGTTTTGCCTAACATTCAAAAAGGTTAAAAAGTTTAATTCGTCACTAAAAACGAAGTTCATCATGAAATTGAACTCGGATTTATGGTTAGCAAAGAAGCTACTCATAAGAACTTCCAAAAAACTGGAGAAAATTGGTAAGATTTTGTTGGAGGATACTTCTTAGCTCTTGATTTAACTGACAGAAATCTCCAAGCTGCTGCAAAGAAGGCTGGTTTCCCTTGGGATTTATCCAAAGGTTAAGACAAATTCTTACCCATTAGCTCATTTATTCCAAAGGAAAAAGTTTAAGACCCATACAATTTGACTTTGCATCTCAGAATTAATGGAAAAACAGTTTAAAAAGATACTACTGGCATTATGCACTTCAAAATCAAAGATTAAATTGAATATGCCAGCAAATTTATGACTTTGTATCCTGGTGATCTATTTTTAACAGGCACTCCCGATGGTGTAGGACCTATCAAACATGGAGACCACGTCGTTGCTGAATTACTTGAAGGAGAAAAAGTTTTAGCATCTATTGATTTTGTTGCTGAAATGGTTGCTCCTGCTCTCTGAAAAAACAAAAAATAATAATTTTATTGTATATTTTTTGTTTTTATATTCTAAAAAATGTACCATAAATGATACTAATATAAATCCTTATTTTTCTTTAAAAAATAATCTACTCAAACAATCCTTTTATTTTAAGAAATACTAGAAAAAAAATATATTTAATTTTGATAAAACTAATAATTGTTTATAATGAATAATAAAATTATTTTTTAAGTCACCTTGTCATAAAATAAGAAATTCTGATTCTAATTATGATTTAGAAAAACTATCAAAATATATTTTTTTCTTTTCTTCGATTAAAATTCTTTTTTAATAGGAACTTCCTTTATTTCTTCATTATTTGCACTACAGACACATGAAAAATCCGGAAATAATGTATGAGAATCTTTTTTTAGTAATCCAAAAGATATCTCATATACCTATCTAAAGAAAATTTTAATGAATATCTTTTTTGCTTCTATTTTATTTTTTAGTATTAATTTCAAAGCTTAAAATTTATTTGTTTATTTTTTAAGACATGAAGTAATATAAAAAACAATTTTTGTTAGATATTATGTTGACATTTAATTGTTACAGTCAATTTATATTTGTATTGAAATTAAATTATATGAAGAGAGTTAAAGATATGTACTAAATCAAAATTAAAGGATATTTAAAATTAGCAAGCTAATATGAAATATGTAAAAGAGTTAAAGTACTCTTACTCTTTAATAAGACATAAATTACTTAATACTCATCCAGTTTTCTTCAAACTTTATAACCAACTAAGAGCTGATTAAAATACAAGGTTTTTTGAAATTCTACCATCTAAGACAATAAAATCTTTTTCTCTTTCTAATAATTACTTTATGCAATCTACTTTATACTTTTTATAATCTGCTATTACACAATCTTTCAAATATTCCATTGTATCATTCCAAGGGCCTACAAGTCTACGCTAGATAACATTTTCATTATCCAAATGTAAGAAAATGATTGCATCAAAAATATTATAGAGCTCTTTAACATAAAAAATAGTAAATCCATCAACTAAAAATACATATTTTCTATTAGGATTGATTTATTCCAAGCAAAGAGAGATATGGTCAATGAATTTATCCCATTAAACAGCTTCTTTGATTTCCCAGTTACCTTTTAAGACTGAATAAATATATTCATCAGGAAAATAAAAAGCATCTTGATGAACAAGAATCAATGAGGTATCTGCATCATTCTAAAAATATTTCTATAATTCTTTTCCTAGTGTTGTTTTGCCACTAGTTGAACAGCCTGTGAGAGCCACCATAAAAACATTATTAGGTATTTTGGGAATTTTATATTATTCGTCACCCATGATTACTACTTTACTAAAGTAAATTTCTAGCACTATTAATTTTAATTAGTATTAAATGTTTATCTTCAAAAATGTAATTTTTTGATAGATTTCCTCAAACTAAATACACCCAAAAAAATAGTTGTTTCTTTAATTAGAAAATTCATGTAAAGCATTCTTAATTTTTAAAAAGAATACGATATTCTCTGTCAATAAATTTTTAAAAGCGCTACTTTCCTATATTATTCTATAAACAATCCACATATCATATTCTTTATTACAGGTATAAGTACTTAAGAAGACTCATAGAAATTTCTTTTTATTTACCATTCATTTTCCAAATATTTTTGAATAAATAATAAAGAAAACCATTAAGGATAATTTGTAATCTTTTCAACATAAAAAAATAATTATTTAATTTAATCAAAATTATGTTTAATTTACTTTTTTAGAATTAATTCTAAAAAAATATTTTCAAGGTTTGAATACCACTGATTCTGATATGTTATCACCTACCTGCCCAGAAATAACTATAAATTTAATTTCACCTTTATTTTTTTAATTTTAAATTGTCAATTTTTTTATAATATTTTAGATTTTTTGTGAATATTGGAACTATAAGAATAATATTAGTTCTTTTAAATTGAAAAAAGTGTTTAATTACAGTTAACAAAAGTGTACGATAGATAGTTATCATTTAGTTATACATTATTTATTTAATTTGAAATTCAACATCTTTTAAGAATTAAATGAATTATTTTTTGTAAATTTTACAAATACCTTCTAAAATAATTTTGAATGGTAGGTATACATACTCTCTCTGTCTAATAAAACTGCAAAAGTATATTAAAAAGGATTTTGTATCAAATATTTTTTAATTAAAGCAAAATTATCAATATTTAGTAAAATAATTAAAATTTAGCTAGAAAGTAAAATATATTATTTTTTTCTAAAAATAATATTTTCTTAGGAGTATAACAATTAAATTATAGGTAATAGATTAAATTAATAAAAAATTTCAAGTAGTAAAAAGTAAGTTATTTACTAAAAATTTAAAAAACAATAAAAAAAATAAATTTCAAAACAAATAAAACTCTGAAAATTGCTATCATAAAATGAGAATTGTTAATAATGTAACTGAAGTTTAAAGGATCAGTTAATATGATTTAACGGTTTATATACTAATTGGAGGATTAAACCACTTGGTAGAATTTATATATCCTTTTTAAGGGATCATAATATCAGTTGTAATAGTAGGTACATCAAAGTTAGTTTTTAGATAAAATGTTAAACATTTCTGAAGGAGTCCATTAATTTTTGTTTAATTTTTCCGGTTTTTTTATTCATTTGATATTCTTCTGCAATCTTCTTGGGGGTCTGCTTATTATCTTTCATTGTTTGTTTAGCATATAAACCATGTAGATTCACTAAGTTTTGTTTGTAAATTTACATCTTCTCTATCTCTTTCAATTACAGATCCCTCATTTCCAGATATACCTGCAATATTTAAATATGCTGCGATTGCTATTTTAGTGTTTAGAAGAGCATTTAGAGCATCTTAATATTAAGTCTTTGTTTACAAAATTTAGTCTATCAAATAGCAGGCAGGTATGTACTAATTTTTGAGATATTACATAGGATCTATGGTCTCCTTTCTTTGATTTATAGTTATAGAGAAGCCATTTAGAACAACTCCTGTAACTACAATAGCAGTACCTAGAACCATATCAGCATCAAATACAGTTTTTCCATTCCTTTGGAATTCAATACTAGCAAGAAGAGGAGATATTAATTCTGAAAAAGCATAATCTAAATTTCTTCCATGTACAATACTTCCATCTGGATTTCTTGCAATAATACTTGTGCAGCCAATAACTCCTAAAACTTCATACATTTAACTTAAGATCTATAGTGTAGTAAATTTTACATTTCTATTGTGTAGTAAATTTTACATTAGTTAACTCAGAGATTGCTTAAAGCTCATTAAGGAAATTTTAATCAGAGTAAAATGGCAATTGATTTTCTATTTTCTTAACACCCTCTAAAGACTCTAAAAATAAAGCAAATACTTAAATAGGATCTAAGTAGATTTTGATAATGTCTGTCCATCTTTCCTAATATGAAAGATCTAAATTACTTTTATATTTATTTGGGTAAATTTATTCCTTAACTTTATTTAAGGCTTTCATAAGTAGAACATTATTCATCCATTTGTTCTTTATTGATACAATACTATAGTAGCTACACTCTTTGTAGATACAAAGCTAAGCATAGCAAAATAATGTTTTTATTCATTAGAAAGGTTTTTCAATTATTTAACTTATTTATTTATTAATTATTATTTAGGTTACTAACCCACCAAAATTTAAAATAAAAAATTAGACTTACTACCATTCACTTTTCATAAAATAGACATATGCTTGTTAATTTGAAAATTAAAATCAAATTTATTCAAGCTGAATTCCTTTATAATTAAGAATTCTTAAGATTTTTCCCTAAAAAAACTAAGAAAATTTTACAATTGATCAGAATCACAAATTTTGCAAATTTTTAAATACAATAAAATTCATTTAAATCAAATCATTTTTTTATTAAATAAAATATATCAAAACATTAATCTAAAAATTTTGAATAGTATTTAGATTATTGTTCAATTAAGCAGTTTAATTTTATCTTAATCATACTTTAAATCCAAAACGCTTTCAATATCCTTAATATCCTGTTTGAAATTATTTGATCATTTACTTTAAGATAATAACTGAAATTATTACCTATTCTTTACAGTAACATGAAAAAAAAAATATTTTAATATGTGTTGATATTAGTTTCTTGAAAAACATTTTAAGAACAAAACATCATGAAATACTATGCACTTATAATTTAATTTCATTAAATTTTTGCTGTTTTTGAGTGTTTTAATATAATTAGTAAGAAAAATTGTTCTTTGTTTAAATTTTTCTTTTAGAGGGTCTTAATAAATTTGTTCATAAATTTCCACTTCAAAAAATGTATAAATGTATACTAAATTTAGTTATCCAATAAAATTATTTTTAGGTGAATTTATTAGAGTTTTATATAGTTGGTTGATTTTCTTTAATTAAGATTTAAGTTTGTTCTGTTTACAATTAAAGCAAAATAAATTTTGAATTTATTTTGAATTTGTAAACTTATTTGCTCTGCTTGGTGATCTTATTTTAGAATAATTAATAAATAAATAAATAAATAATTTTTTTATTTATCAGTGTAAATCAATTCCACTCCGATGTTGAACTATTGTTGAAAAATTGCTCTTATCTTTATTTTAATTTCATTTATCAAATAAATATTTGAAATGAATAATTTCTTAAAATATATTATGTTAATTAAATTCAAAAAATAGAACATTTGTCTATTAAATTTTTGCTGGAGTTTTTTTTATTCATGTAAGATTCTATAAATTCATCTCCTTGTTTTGTGCACTCTTGCAAAAGTTTCAAAGAGTAATAATTAACATTTTCATCAAATTTTTAATCTATTTTAATACAAAGAATAAATTATCTATCAGAAATCAAAAATTTTTTACTTAGCTAATTATAATTTTCTATGAAATGTACAGAACTACGAGGAATCTAAAGTTTGTTAACTACTTATTGTATTTTTTAATCTATAACTTCACTCATTTTCATTTATTTTTCATTCTCACTCATTTATTAATGCTTATCAAATACGTTTTTCATTTTCTTTTCTACAAGATCAAGTCTGCTCATGACGATTTGTGGCTAAAAATAATCTTTATTTACATTAATTTTACTTAATTTGAATAAAATAATTGGTTTACTTTTTTTTCTTAAAGATTCAAGCATTTATTTGTAAAATTAAGTTTCTTCTTCACCATTAGGTATTTCATCAAGACTTCCATCAAACACAATAATAACACAATGAGGTAAATTAGATAATTATTATTTTTCTTCTAATATATCATCTGGAAAGAGTGCCGAACTCTTTTTCCAAAACTCCCAAAGTAAATATGCATATCTATAATTTCTCTGTTGCACAATGCTCATATTTTTGATTTTACCCTTTATATATAATTTTTTTAAATCAAATCAAATCAATTTAAAAATTAAAATCTAATTAATTTACTTCTATTATTATGTTGAACTGCTACATTTCTTATTCGCTCAAAAAAATTTGTCCTCTTGTATCCAAACAATTTATAGAGCTATTTTCAATAGTAAATGTGCTACTTCCCGTTTCAATTAACTAATGTTTGCCCTTTTTGATAGGAATACTAGTTAATCTTTTTGTTCCTTCATTATGATGTAGAGTTTAAATCACAAAATCTTTTTTTATTTCTAGAGGAAGATCCTCTTCTTCGTTTAGAGCCTAGTAAAATGTTCTTTTTATTACAATTTTTAATATAAGCATTCTTAATCATCTCTTTTATTTTAAAATACTTGATTAGAGAACTTTTTCCTGATCCTGTTGGGCCAAATAAAATAATATTGAGTTATTTTGGTATTTCTTGTCTATCATCTTTTAATCCATACAAGATTGTAAACTCTTTCAAGGAGTCTCTCATTTTTTAATTTTACTATTTTCTCACCTTTTTAATTAAATTATTTTCTTCTTCCTCATCTTCTTCTTTTAGTCCTTTGAACATTTCTTCATAAGAAAAAATCTTCAGAGTTTATTCATTTTAAGAATCATCTAATATTCAAAATGTAAATTTATCAAGTGTTTATGGTAATTTAATTAATTTTCAAGCTACTTTATTCCTAATCAGAGCCTTTCCTGATGTCATAATGGCTCTTTTATTCATTTGTATTCTACTTATTTGTTAAAGGATTATTTTTTCTACGGTCAGGAGGAGGTTTTGGAAATTGCATAAAAATCAAATTTAAAAGATATTGTTCTAATTTCTATAAAATTTGACTAAACTTTGAAATATGTAATTAAATTAATTGATTCGATATAACAAATTATTACTGATATGCCTTTTGCTTTCTAAAATTTACTGACAAACTATTCATATATTATTTTATCATAAATATTTATACAGCGGCCACATGTAAATTCTTAGATATTATTCGTTATATAAAATTACTAGAATAGCATAAATTTTTTAATCCTTCGAAGAAATAAGAAAATAAACTGATAAGGTTCTCATTCAGATATCAATAAATTCTTTTAAAGTATTTTTAGTTTTTGAGTGAGTTAGTTATCTTTAAACTGCTCCTAAAAATTCTTTCAAAATCAAGTTAAATTGTGAAATATGAAATATTCTTTAAAAGAAAAATTTATTATTATTCATTTTTTTTGTTATTCAAAAAATGTTAAAATAAATAAATTATTTTAAGAAATTCATTGAATATATGTAGAAATACCTGTTCTGGCTCAACCCCAACAGCCCTCAACGCTTTCTCGACAACTTTTTCATTGTAGAGAAAATGTCTAGGGCTGTTTGGGTTTTGGGATTTTGAGCCAGAACACGTATTTCTACATATATCATTGATTTTTAATTTTAAGTTTTTTGATTTTTCAAGATCTTATGCTTCTTTCATAAACTCTAATTTGTAGTTATAAGAAGAGCCTTTAAAATTTACCGAAAAAAGTGAACAAGCTTAATTTTTTAACAAAATTACTTAAAATATTCAACTCTAAATTAAATAAATTATTGAAAAATTTTATTTGATTTTTTGGCAAATATTAAATTATTAATGTTAATTTAACAATTTAGTTAACCATAAATTACTTTGAAGTTTGATTAATTTTAGCAGGATAAAAAGATGAAACTTTATTTGATTAAAAAATTAATTCTACCTATTTTATTGATAAGTTAAGAAATTGTTTGTTTGAATAGCTTAGGTTATCCAAATCTAATTCCAATACTTAAATTTTTTTTTATAATTTTGTTACTTCATAAAACAAATTAATATTCTAGATATTTAAAAAAAGAATTTTATGATACTTATTAAAAGATTATTTAAGAGAAAAGGGTTGAATTATTTTTAAGATAAAATATCAAAAGGAAGGAAATTACTAAGAAATTTAAAAGAAGAAACAACAAATATTTATTATAAATTTATCACTACTAACGCTTTTTGACATTTAATTCTTTATAATATTTAATAGATTATTGGCATATATTATATAACTTTTGCTAATTTTTAGAAGAAAGTTTATGATTGATACAAAATATATTTATTGCTTTTGCTAAATTATCTGTATCGTTAAAGTTAAATTTAACAATTTTTCCACTTTCTAGCTCTAAGTTGACTCTAAAGTGATTTATTTTAGCTTATGATTTCTAAATACTTTGGAAGAGAACATTATTATCAAATCTATATTTAGATTTGAGTTCTTTGATGAAACTGATTTATTCTCTGTTTTCTTAAAAAATTTCAGAGTATGTATTGACTTATTTATGTTAAGCTATAATTTATTAAATTTATTAGCAGATTTAATCTTTCAGGTCTAAACTTAAATTATTTTAGATCAAGAATTATGATGCCTGCACATCTGGTTAAGTATTTTCTTCTATCATCATAGATATATTCTATAATTTACCATTAACATTCCCTTATATTTAGATTTCTCCTATATATTTATTTGCTAATATATTTTATTAAATTTAAGGCTATTAACAGTTATTTTTAGCTGTAAGTGCACTAGATGGTCTATTATTTATTTCATCCTAATTACTTATATTTGTAAATTTCTAATAGCTTCTATCCAATCCTTAGTATAAGCTGTTTTAACCTAATTTCTTCTTTTTCTACACTTCTTGATAATCGTTATCAATTAATTCTTAAAGAATTTATTTGTTTTATTTACATGTATAGGTTATTTATGGCTTTGATTGGTTCTTAAAGTATTTTTCTACATTTTAGAGATATTTTTTTAACTTCTACTCTATCATTTAGGAAATCTATTTAACTTATTTTAGCTGACCGGAAGAATTACATTATTATAGCAATTTATATGTTAAAGTATGTGGTGTATCATGCTCTTCTACTTCTAATTAAACTATTTTATTTTAAATCTCTACATTGAGCTTTAAAATACAGTTTTAAGATGAAACATTTGGAGTTACTATTTGCTTTTATAATTTTTTGGTATTCTACTTATTTGGTGTTTTGGATCTTTCCATTTCGATAATCGTGTTGCTTTATCTTATACCAAGAGTGCTTTTATTTCTTCTTAATTCATTTTATTATTATTAATTAGAATTTAATTGGTTTTGAAATTTAGTTGGTGTTATTGATCTAGGAATTTCACTATATTTATTTAACTTGATTTCACTTTTATTGACTGACTTATCTAAATTTTACTTATTTATACTTACATCAAGAAAATTTTAGTTATTAAATTATTTTATTGTATTAGATCCTTCTTTTTATTGTTAAGAAATTTATTAATTTTTAGGGCTATTGCTTCTTGAGATTTTCCTTGCTATATTTTATATTAAATAATCCTGGTTATCACCTTAAACTAGACTTGTTTTAAATATCGGAGGTTATTTTTCACCTGATAATTTAGGATAAGTATAATTTGTTGTAATTTCTTATCTGAATGGAGACATCTTAACTTTTATTTAATGATTATATTCCTTTTCTTCATCGCGAAATCTCAAAGTGCTAAGAGGAGAATCATTCTCAAATTTTTTATTACTACTATTGTAGTAAATAAGACTCTAGTTTGTATCTCTCTTTCTACTAATTAAAGATTATTCAGGAGATTCCTTGTAATTTGAATTTGAAAAGATGTTAGAAGACGATTTAAATTAGTTGTTTAACTATAAAAGATTATCTTGCTAGCTTTTCATTAATTCTTCTTAAATTTTTTTGTCTTCTTATTGCTGCTTAAGTGCTGCTATCAAAGGATTTTCAAATATTGATTTTTTAGATTTTAAAGGAACATTTTAAGGTGGAGGTGGTGAATTTGATGATTATCTAGGTTATAATTATAAAGGAGGTGGGGACTATGATTATAACCATCTTTATGATTAAGGAGGTGGTGATTAAGAAGTTTATCTTGTTTATTTATATTAATCTAGTTAATCTAATACCTTTTAAATATGTAATTGAAAATAAAATTAATTTTCAATTTAAATAAAAAAGATAAATTATTACATTTCTTGAAGTTTTCTGCAAGCTAAACTGATCTTATTCACTTGTATTTATAGGACTCCACCCTTGTTATTAGTCTTACTGTTAAGTGAATTTTAAGATTTTAGGTATAAGCAATTGATTCAATGTATTTTTATTGTCAGAACTCACTTTACAGTTAATAATATGAGGATGTTAAGTGAGTAACTCAGATATTTAAAACTCAAACTCATTATTTTCATGAATTTTATATTAAAAATTCTAAATGAAAAAGAATGCTTGAGAATTCTTTTTTTCATAACAATTTTCATCATAATAATGTAAATAATCTTCAATATATTTAAACTATTCGCTCACATCATTCTCATCAACTTAAAGTAATAGCATGATTATATCTGAGGTAGAAAAATTCTATTTTTCATAAGGATTTAATTTACTTAAAAAATTAAATTAGATTTATATCTATCCATTCTACAAAGATAAAACATTAGAGCTATCCATCTATTCTTCAGATTATAAATCTCCTATTTCCTAAAGAAGCATGAAAAACTCTTCATTTGAAACAGAGCTTGGATTAATAATAGTTCCTCTAAACCTTAAAGGTTCTTTTTAAGCTTGTTCTTATAATCTAGATGTAGATAATTTACTTTAATTAAACCAAGAAAACATTTTAAGCAAATCAATAAATATGCCTATTTAACAAATAAAAAATAAGTATTTATATTAATTTATTAATTACAATAACTTTCTACTTTTAACGAATATTTTTTTAATTAATTTTTAACAAATAAGTATTTTATCAAATATCATTTCGTTCTAGATTAAATAATGACTTTAATTATTGATTTAACTATAACCAACTATTAATCCTTCATTTATTTATCTTTGCTAACTTAACAAACTTAAATTTTAATTTTTGAGATTTTTAATAATTACTTGATTAAATTATTTTAGAATTTAAAATTTCCACAAATTAAATAATTTTTATTGTTAAAATATTCTCTCTTTACAGTGAATTATTATTATTATTTTATTTTTAATTAAAAAATATTTATTTTGTTTAAAGTCTTTTCTTATTTATTCAATTAAGTTATCATTACTTTAAAATATTTAAATTTGGTTAATAAATTTAGATTTAATGAATAATAAATAAAAGAGATTTTAAATGAAATTGATATCAATGATAAAAATAAATATTTAGAGAGAGAGAGAGAGAGAGAGAGAGAGAGAGAGAGAGAGAGAGAGAGAGAGAGAGAGAGAGAGAGAGAGAGAGAGAGAGAGAGAAAATAATTTTAGAGTTAATTTGTAATTGAATTAATTATATATTTAATTTTGATTATTAAAGATAACTAAATGAATGAAAAATTATTTTTTAAAGAGATATGAATAATAATAGAGTTGAGTTGAAAATTATTTTTAATGATTTAGTATTATAGAATAAAGAATTAATGGTTTGATTGTTAGAATACTTAGAAATGAATTATGACTCATATCTAATATACTTAAAATTAAAATAGAACATAAAGAGTGTTTAACAAAGAAATTTATGATGAATATTAAATGATTTTGCTTGTAAAAAACGACTAAATAAATAAAGAATAATATTTATTATAATTAGCAAACAATTTATTTTAATTGATCAAAAAATTTAATAAAACACATGAACACATATCACCACTAAAGGCAGCCACCTAATTAGCAATTGAGTAGTTTCGCCATGTTTAGTTACTAGAATCAGATATAGTAGGCTAATTAAAGGTAAGGTGGATTAGATTAAAAGCAGTAACCATATTAAGGCTAAGATATTAATTTATTGAGAAGTTTGCCACCATCAAATCCAACAAGCCAATAATATGTTAGCAGCTATAATAATTCTTAATCAAGCATTTAGCCAAATAAAAATTTTTAAGTGAATCTAAATTAGAGTCCTTAAATGTAAAGTTATGCTGCTCCTAATATTAATATGTAGCCAATAAATTTAAATCAATCAAATAGCATATAGGGATATGGATTGACTCCAAAAAATAATTTTTAAGCCATGACTTAGGCTTATAGCAATACTAGTATTTAGATTAATACTCCTTTAAATCGCTAGCCGATTTAGCAATAGCAAAGCTAATATGGATAAAATATGACTCCACATTAGGCATATCAACACTCAACTTTTTCTAGTACTATTTAAAGAGATAACAATTATAGTATAAATATAGCTAATAATAATTTAAATTCTACACCATCTCATTTTTAGAGAAACTTACTTTAATCTCAAGTTCAGAATTCACCTTCGAATTTTAGTTCATCTCTATATCCTCCATAGATTTCTCAATTTAGTAAATTCCAAAGCAGTACTAACAAAGATAATCTACTTCCTAATCAAATTTAATAAAAGAAAATACAGCCTATAATCACTATAAATAATAAATAGTAAAGAAGCCATTCCAGAGAAAATGATTCTGTAAGGTTCAGTGAAAACACTAAGTATTAAGATTTAGAAGATTTTGAAGTGGTGAATAGTCCATAATATATAAATACAGGTTCATTTTAAGGAAACACTATGTAATAATCAATGTTCCGTAAAGCATAATAGCGTAACCTATCAGAAGGAGGAAATAATAATGTGAATTCTCCAGACATTTCTACTCTTAGTCTGGGTAAGCTAAGAAGATAAAAATCGTTTTATAAATATAATTAAAATATGCTTGCTGATGCAGTAGACTCAAAATCTTTCAATTATCAATTTATTAACAAAATAGGAGATAAAGATGAATCATAGTAATCTTAAAGTATTTTTGGAATAAATAATGAAAAACGATGGATGAGTAATGCAAAAAAAGCAAAAGGGGTAAAAAAAATTGAACATATTCTTTAATTTATTGACAAAAAATATGGAGTGACTTAATAAGAAGGCTGTATTAATATTCTAACTACATACACAAATCCAAGTGATTTGAAATCTAATATTTTAGAGAGAATAAGAGTTTAAATAAAGCTCATTAAATTATTATAATTGACTATAAATGAAACATCTTTGACATCTTCAAAGTAGCTTCTTGAAAATATCGAAAATTAATAAACTAAAAAATAAAAAATAAAGAAACTAGCTATTGATGGAAGAATCGATTTAGATTTAGAGGGACAGTTGAAAGAAATTCATGAAAATTAATTATTGAATTTGTCTAAACTTTAATTAATAGAGTATAAGTATGATTGTGCTGAGTTTAATAATTCACAGACAGAATAGTCATAGTTATAGTTAAAAACATAAGAATCATAATTATCTAATGAAAAAACAGTAACCAGTGAATTACTTCTTAGAAGATTAGCTGATGCCTTGAATCACTGTGAAGCTGCAAAGGCTACTATATCTTAAGTCTAGGATAAATAAGTAGATAAAATGTTTATTAGACAAAGCACTATATCTAAATCTGAAAAAAGTAAACTTGATGATTTAAAATCTAAGCTGATTATAGAAATACCACTTGATTAAGTTTTGAGAGATGCTGTTTATCTTATGGTAAAGTCTTTGCCTAATTTCAAATAAGCTTGGAATTTTCTATGCTAGGATGAGCAAGACACATCTAACTTACTGATTGATATACGAACAGGATTATTCAACTTAAAGCAGTGTACGATATACAAATAGATTAAATATGAGCCATTTTAAAAGATTATGTTAAAATACTTGTGTGTTGTCTTCTTAGACATGAGACTGCCTATGCGTAAAAATAATGAATATAATGCATAAGTTTTTGATAGCTTTATTAAGGTTCTGTAAGATATGTAAGAAAATATTACATTTTACTTGAATCTTATTGATAAAACAACTAAAAGTGAGCAAAATTATTTTTATAACTTCAACGTTAATGAAGAAATAATGAAATAAAAATAATTTTTAGAATCTCTTTAAAGTTATAGTACTACCAGTATATAGTGTATGCAATAACTGAAGAAAAATCTCTCTGATACAGTTCATCCCATGGATATTATGAGCAAACACAGATCTACAATCGAAACAATGAGTCACCCAAACATTAGTTAAAAAGATATTGAATATATCTTCGAGCTCTATAAAGGCTCAATAGATCTTCAAGAATAAGTTGAATAGAGTCTAAACTAAATTGGTAAAATATTTGGTAATAATTTAAAATAACACTTTTTTTAGATTAAAATAAAATTAAGGAACTCTGTTCAGAATTAGATTTGCCATACGATCACTTTTTAACAGTATTAAATGATTAAATTTAGAAAGAAATTAAATCCTCTAAGTAAAGTTTGAAGTCAATTGAGTCTTATGTATTGAAATATAGATATGTAGAATCTGAAGTAGACGAATCAATCAAAGTTCTATAAAACCAAGGTAATTTCATTAAATTTTTAGGGTATTTTCATAGTTTTTGGTTTCTTACCAAACTCTTAAAGATATTTTAAAATTTCCTTTTTTTAAATAACAAATATTCTATCATCTAGTGATTAGTTTAATGAATAAATTGACTTGGATTTATCCATTAATTCATTCACACTATTTTTTTTTTTGATAATTGAAAATCTAAACGATTAAGTGTTTGCAAATCTAATTATATCCATTAAAAGTGATTGATTTATGACATTCAATTGCAAAATATGGACTTTGAAATGTCCATTCTGAATTTGATTACATTTGATATAGATATAAAATCTAATCGATCCAATCTAAATTTTATTTTTAAAAATTCAATAACTCAATCCTTTAATAATTCAACATATGTAAATTGAAAATTATAATATTTTTTTCCCTCATAAGATTAGCTAAGATAAATTAATAAATAATTTTTCTATTACTTTTATTTGAAAAATTTAGCTTGTAAATACATACAACCAGCCTAAAATTGTTAAAAATTTAAATAAAATTAGGATTAAATCTTTAAAAGTAATGGGAATCTGTTGATGAAGGTAAATAAAAACTCTAACTAGAAGAATTAGAAATTTTCTACAAATAACTTAAAGAGACTCTTCAAAATATAGGTGCTCATATTTATGATTCTTAAGTCAGGTGCAATATGAGTTATATCAATTTGAAGAAAGCCAAAAAGATTTACATTTCATTAAAGTAAATCCATAAGAAACTTTTCAGGAATTTATTCTTACAAAAGGAAATACATTTGATTGATTTGAAATCTTTTTAGAGTTTAGTTAGCAACTTGGATCTGACAGACACTAAAATTGAAGCATAATTTAAAAGATTCTGTAGTATGATTCAAGGAATATAAACAATGGTATCTATTGAATAAGAGAATTTGGATTTTAAATAAATTTTGGATGCAAATTAAGGATTCTTTTAGTTAATTGATCTTTATATGAAGAAACATGAAACATTTAAGAAAGCTTATGAGAAAATGTAAGATTTGGCTAAGATGGGACAGGAATATAGCTTTGAATCATTTAGTGATGCAATTCGTTAAATCTGTATGAATGACAGAAATCTGTAAAAGTAATTAAATGTAATTACATAGTTTTCTTCAGATTTTCATAGAAGATGTATTGAGTAAATCAATAAGAAAGCTATTGAGTAAAATATTACATAAAAGAATTAACTTATTGATTAATTAGCAAATGATAAGAATGTCATTTATGCTCGTATTGAAAAATTCTATCTTATTATCTTAGAAAGTGGGAAAATATATGAGCCTATTAATGGAATTGATAATGTTTACATAACAAACAAAATAGATTTCTAAAATTTTTAAGATGAAATCAAGACTCTCTAACGTAGATTCAAGAGCTAGCCACTACATTTCTAATTACTTGAAGGTTATTATTTAGAGGCTAAGCAAAATAAACTTCTAACTGGTTATTTTATAGAATTAAATAAATTTTTAATTAATGAATCTAATACCTTAATAAAATCTATCTAGTAAGACCCAAAATAAGATAGTTTAGTTTCTTATATTTAATCGCTTTATACTTTCAATACAAATTAGAAAATTGAAATTTATCTTAAAAAAAGAAAAAATGTTAATATGGAGATATATCATCGTTTTGAGACTACTGCTCGCTGCTTTTATTCATTCTTTGAATATGTACTTGAGTGTAATCGTGTTCGTCTATCTTTTACTGAGTGTTTTGATAACTGCAAAAGAATAATAGATCTTGGAGATCAAAACTTCATTCAAAATGTTAATTAATGCATTGATCTTTAAACTAATTTTGATAAACAAATAGAAACATTTATATCAGAAATGAAGAAATCAAAATTAAATTCTTTCTACATCTTTACTGCCAAAATAATAGAAAGAATTAAGAATATAGTTACTATTTCTCTTCAAGATATAGACATTTAATTCTTAACTAAATTATAAGCAATCATCTAAAGTGATAAATATAAAGAATGTCACATGAACTACATGACAGCATATTAAGAAGTTAAGTCTTACATATTAAAGTAATAGAAAAAGAAGCAAATCAAAGAATTTTTAGATGACCTTCACTCTGTTTATTTACCTAAAGTCCGTATGAGTCTTGCCAATTCCTTAGTTAACAGAGACAATTTCTATCAATTCTTGCAAGAACTAAAAAATACAGAAATGTTTTATGAAATTAAATTCATAAATGATAAATTTGAGTTACATAAACATAAAAATTGTGAATCATTCTTCAATTCATTATATGACATTGTGCATTTGTATGTATAATAAAAGATAAACTTGAGAGAACAAAAAGATCTACTTGGTAAAGTTAATGACCTATTCTAAAAACACAATCAGAATTACTAGATGAATCTATAACGTGAGCTTTCAAATATGTTCTAAAACATTATTAGAGATGACTATGATTTATCCAGAAATTTCAAAAACTGACAATTTTATCTCATAAACAAAAACCCTAAATTTTATTAAGATAAAAAACTTAATTTACATATTCTATTTTTACTTATGAGCAAATCTTAATAAAAAACTCAAAACTTTTCATTCATATTTAATTTTTAATTTTGTAATCAACTTTCTAAATAATTATTAAAATTATTTTAAGGATATTTAAAGTAAAAAGAAGATTAGCTCAGCTACTAAGAAGCATCTTATTTTTTATTTGAATTCAAATTCATAGAGTTTGACTGATTTTTCTACTTTTCTAATAAGAGTTTTGATAATTCAGATCAATTGAATTTTATTTATTTTACTAAAAAGAGACCTCAAAACAAATTACAAACAGGTCCCATAATTTTAAAAATAAAGGTATTAGTGATAATAATATTTATTTTGAAAGTTAAATTACTAAAAATTGAATTACTCTTAAATTATTAAAATACAAAATTGATTGATAAATGTTTAAATTTATATATTAAAGTTACATTTTTTTTTAAATATTTTTTTAATTTTAATTTTATTTCTCTTTTTTTATTTTTATATTTAATATAAAACTGTTGTTATTTCTTATGTAATTATTGTTAAATAATCTAAAATGAATAGTTAAACATTAAAATATTTGAAAGATAAATATTAAATTGTTTGAGAGGAATAAGTAAAAATATTAAATTTAAATAAATAAAATATTTTGTCTAAATAACCTTTAAAAAATGACTTTTTTAAAAACTTTAAAAATTATGTTAGAATCATTCAATTGCATTGTAATATAATTATAGGAATTAAATAAAATGTTGAGAATCAGATAAATTTCATTTATGACCTGTCTATTCATTTTTAATTCAGATAAAAAATGTTAAACTAATTAAATGTTTTTTTTTTGAAAAATATAGATAATTAAAAATAAAATAAAAATACCAGAATTACTGTTAATATCTGAGAGTAATAAGTTATGACTGATGGACGGATGATTTTAAAATATTGCCTTAACGCAAATTTCACCATCATTTTTACAGATTAATATAAAGATATATTTTTTAGTTATTTAAAAGAAAAATTTGATATTTTTGATTAAATTGCAATCAATACTCAATTATTATTCTTTAAAAGTTTTAAGAGGTGTCTTTAATCTAAATAAAAGATAATTTTTTCCAAGGACTGGATTAAAATGAATACTTAAGGATTAGAATAATAGCAATTCAATACTGAAAAAAATGATATCTTTTCTGTTGATAATAATTCGGTTCCAATGAACAACAATAACAGTAAGTTTTAAAATACAAATGAATTGAGTGAAAAGAGTAAGAAAAGTAATATATCTCTACTAAAGTAAGAAAAGCAGCCAGAATATGATTATATAGATGAAATTCAAGATGTTAAAATGTCAGTAGTTATCAATAGAAAGCTCTATACTTATATTGGAAAACCCCATCCTGAAATCATGCAGCTTTTTGAGTTACTAAAAGAGAAAGCAGTCTAAAAATCTAACTTTAGAATAATTAATTATTCAAGATAAAAATGGGAAGATCTAGAAACATTTTTCGATACAAAATGTGTTTTCTTTGGAGGTAGAATGAAAATATCTGTTTATGAGGCTATAATCTATTTATTTTTCACTATTATTTACATTGTTTATGCTGTAAAAATGGCTGTAAATATTCATTTTTTAATATTTCAATATCATCTAAATAGTATTTAACACATTAAAATACAAAGTCTCTAAGCGATGATATTACTGTAAAAAGTAGTTAATGGAAATCATAATTATCAGGAAATTCTGTTTGGTTTGGGGCTATTTTTACAGTTTATGGAATAATGTAGATCAATTCATTTAATTTATTGAAAATGCTTTAACTTTCATTCTTTATAAAAATAGATATATTAACATTAAATCTGTTTTAATACTTTTTTTACTGTTCTTAGCTCTTGTAATCGTATAACTTCTCCTTCTTTTGAATGATTTTAATGTAAACTACCAACTCTCTTTCTAAATATTTACTTTCTTCATATACTTAGATTTTAACAAATGGAGTCTCTGACTTTTCAATGGTTTCTTACTCAACTCTGTATTCTAGAATTTACCCTATGATTTTATATTTGCATTGGTTCATTTTCTCTTTGATTTACAACTGGATTAAGTAATTCTCACAAAAAATAATTTCCATTACTATTCATCTAGACTTTTCCTTAGATTTAGAATCAATTCATTATTTTTTATTCGTATTTATTTAAAATTTTAATTTTTCATAAAATCATGAATAATTCTTCACTCTAAAAATAAGTTTTAGTGCAAATTTTTTAGATTTTACAAATTTATCAAAATTTAAGAAAACAAATAACTTTTTATAATTAAATCTATGTAAAATAAATTTATTAATAATTTAAAAAGGAATTCATTTAAGAGAAGTAGTTCTATGTTTTTTGCTGTAGGATGGTGTTTACTAATTCCATATTTTGCTTGTTTGGAAGTTATGTAATATCTTTTACTGTAATAGAATTATTAAGTATTTGATGCAATAAGCAGCATTTTAAACATTCTTTTAGCTCCTATGATAATTATTATTATTGTTAGCTGGATTATCCTCCATTATAGATTATTTATGCTTCCAGTGAGCAATATTACTATAGCTATTGCTAGAATAAAAGAAGAAATAAAGAATAATTTTAAATAGCCTATTCCTATTGAAGAAGATGATAATGATGAGGAAGATCCTCAAAAAAAGAAGTTAAGATCGAAATGGATGATATTCAAAAAATTTTTAAGAGTGAACTTTTACTTGATATCATCTTTTGTGATTGGTGGTATATATTGCTTTTGTGAAATATTTTTGATTTACTAAGTCATAAACTAATTCTATGCAACAACTATGAATTATGATAATTTAGCTATTCTTCTCTTTTAAATCATTATTATTCCTGCTTTTGTTATTCTAGGTATTGTTATTTCTGTTTCAAAGCGTTAGACTTGGGCAACTTTCACTTTCTTTCCTTTGTTTGTTGCTGCTTTTCCATTATTTGCAATCATACCATTATCTTCACTTCTTACAAAAACTTCTTTTGGTGGAAATATAACTTATGTGGCTATTATTGCTCTTCCTACATGCATCATTTACTGGCTCATATTAGCAATTTTTGGTGTTTAAAGAAGATTCCAATTTCTTTTTTTTATTACTTACACATGCATTTTCTTTGCATTTCCAATAGGCTTTTTATTGCCTCTCTCATATATTGAAATTACAGGTTTTGATGCTTCAACTGTATATTTGGCTTGTGGAGCCATAGTTGGGTATGTTTTACAATTAATTTAATTATAGATTGAAATATTTTTTATTTAAAAAAAGAGGAGGAGTAGCCTTGATCATATTGTATTTTATGTTTTTCATAATTAAATTCTTTTACTAGAAATTCTACAAAAGAAGTTATAAGGAAGTGATTAATTTAACAGCATTAAGTTATTTCAATCTTAAAAATATGGGTTTTCTAGTGAACAGTAGTGGATTTATTTTAGGTTACACATTATTATGCTATGTCTTTTATTCTAGACCTTCTACAGCCTCTAATGATGATAGAGGATTTGTAGATGGTATGCTAATCAATCTTCCATTAATATTCGTTTTGGTTAATTATGCCTTGTAAACAGAGTCATTAGAATTTATTGTTGAAGAAGACAATTTTAGTTTAGACTAGTCTATGAATCAATCATTATCACAAAGTTAAAGTTAGGTATCAAAATCTCAAATTTCATAAAATAGCGAATATCAGGAAGTATAATCAAAACAAACCTTTCAAAAAAGACTTATATATGTTGGTATAATAGTGCCATTTGTAACTTGCTTACCTATATTCATACTTTCTTCACAGAGATAAAATACAACAAGTGAGTTTATATATATGTTTTATATCTATATTTCCTAAATATTTATCTTCTATTCATAGGAACTGCAGTTATTATGATAGGAATGCCTTGTTGCTTTTTACTTTTATGGTTTTTGCTTGAAGTTAAGAACAGAAGCAAAAAGCTCCAAAATTTCTTTACACCTTTTTTAGCAACTATTTGCTGGTGTTGTGTGATTCTACCTTTATTAGTTATAGCTCCTGTTGCAGCTAACTATATTGAAACAGAAGGAGCTTACTTTGCAGATTTTATGAGATCTATTATAGCTGCTGTAGCTATTATTTTAATATGTGGTGTCACATCGTTTAGTATATTTATATTCGTTATTAAAAATGTAAATTTATTAAAAAATGTTATTTTCTTAAATGAATTTATTTACTTACTATTTTATTAGAGACTTGAAGAAGAAAAGAAGAAGAAATTTGTTGTTACTTAGATGCTCAAGATGTGTATTGATAATAGAGTGAAAGCCTAAGTTAATCCTTTAGCCATTTTATATGACTACTTCCACAAGATATTTTAACAAGAAGACAGAATGAAACTATTGCTTTAAGATAATTTTAAACCTCTTAGATATAATGTTAAAAGGCCTTAAAAAAATAAGAATTTTGAAGAAGAAATAATTGTAACAAAGCAAAACAAAAAATCATAAAAAGAGGAAAAGAAAAGATCAAAGCTAGATATATGTTTGGATTATCTTTTTTGCAGATTTGGCATTTAAGTTGAAAGTTTAAATTAAGAAGAAGATTCTGAAATTGTAATAAATATTTACATTTTTTTAAACTCGAATTAAAAGTTAATTTATTAAATAAATAAAGACAACTGATGAAATTATTAGAGAAGTAGAAAGAGCAGAACAAATTATGGATGATTACTTGCCTAAGTAAATCAAAATGGGATATATATATGGCTAATCAAACTAAAATGATTTAAAAGTTAACTTGATGGAAAACATTGAGTAAACAAAATAGCAAAAAGCAGTGCAACTCTTCGAAAATAAAAACCTCAAAGTGAGCTCGAAACATGAATAACTAAGCTCTAAAACAAACATTTTTAGATCTTACAAACTAAAGAAAATAAAACCTTCTGACTTAAACAAATTTAAATTGTAATTTTGTAATTTAAATACTTAATTTAACTTCTTTTAATATTTAATTAGTACCGACTACTCATAACTCATTTATAACTCTGAATTTGAAAGAGGCTTATTCTTTCATGATTTATATAAGGATTTTGCAAATGAAGATGATTATTAACCTGAAGCTATGATCTATAACGATTTTTTAGAACTTAGTCGTCTCTCAGGTATTATGCAGGTTGATGATGACTATGCGTCTTCACTTAGATCTTAAGTTCCCTCTCTTTAAGAAAAGTAAGATAGTATACCAAGTGACTTATAAAGTTTTGATGATTTTTACTTAGAGTAGCTTACATAAAAAGAACTTTCCTAAATATATGATAAATATGCTTCATAATTTTGGAAAGGAGGTATATTAGCACTGAGTTTATCAGATTTTTCCAAATGTATGATAGATATAGCTAATAAATTATCAATAAGTAAAGAATCTATAAATGTCTCTTTGAAATTAGTAAGATTTTTAATTTTTTCCATATGAAAATTAAAAAAATTAATTTCTGAATTATTTTTAAATATTTTTTATCATTAAATTTACTAAATTTAAATTTAATTACTCTAAATTCTCTCTATTTAAAATTATCCCCATTTTTAAATGTTCAATGAAATCTTTTTTTGAAAATAAAAATTACACCAAATTTTTTAAAAATTTGTTCTTTGAAATTAATAAAAAATAATTAATTGATTTATTGTATTTAATAATTTAAATTTGATTCAATTAATTTAAATAAACTAAAAGAGAGAGTTATTATATGAAAGAATGTTTGGCTATTTAATGATAAATATTCCAAGCTTTGCAAGTAATTATAGACCAGATGTAAGAAAATTTATGAAAAAAGAGGAAATTGAGAAAAGGATGGAAGGATCTCCTTTCTATTTTACCATTCCTTTGAAAGCTAAAGTGGAGGATGATGAAGAAATAATTTTCAATTATTAAAAAAAGAACAAATTTTTACTGTCTATGCAAAAAGAAGAAAACTTAACTTATGAAAATATTTAAAGATTAAATATTAACTAAGAAAAATAAGAAGCTAAAAATTAAACTAAAGTTTAAGACTAAAATTAGAAATAACCTTAAAAACCTAAAGAGAATATAACTTTCTTTATAATGATGTGTAGATGCTTAAGAACTTGTTGTTGTGTTTATCCAAGTAAAGCTTTTTCATATGTAGATAAAAAAATAACAGTAATATTTTTAAATTTAAATATTATTTATTTTATTTTGATTTTTTGTATAAAGGCTTTGATTTAGAAATTAACTAAACCTAAAATTTCAAACAATGTCACCCAAAGAAAACCTTTAGTTAAAAAAGCTCCTAATTGGACAGATATGGCAGATAATTTAGTAACCACTATGGTGATCTCTATTAAAGCATATGAAGAAAATTAAAAATAAGCTTAGAATGTCTAATTTAACTTAAATATTAACAATATTGTAATCGTAGTTGGTAAACTTAGTGATTTCCTTACACTCTATGGAGTGGCATTTAATAATCAAGTCGAATGGTTTCCAGGATACACTACAAAAGTTGATACAGCATAAGTCACTTCAGGAACAATAGTAAATGTTCTCTTTTCAAATATCAAATAATTTCATTTTTTGTAAATTAATTAAGTTTACTGGATTTCAAGGAATATTTTGGCTCAGTGTAGGTTTGGCTATATGTTATTTTTTCCTTGCTCTAATTGCTCAAGGTCATGCAGAAAAAGTAAATCAAATTACAAATAACAAATGAATAATTTAAAATTTTAATAAAGGGTACATTAGGAAAAGATGAACATGGTGATAATGCCACTTACACACATAAGCAATTTTACTTATCTAAAGGTGTCAACTTATTAGGTTCTTCTCTTTTTATGTTTATCATGAAAACATTAATAGACACATAGTACTGAGTTACTTTAATTTTTGTTTTAAATTCACAATTTTAATAATTTAAAAGCATTTGTGACTGGTCATCTTCATCACCTTGGAAACTTTACAGAAGCTCATCTATTGAGTGTTTAAGTAACATTCATTTTTGGATGATGGCAATTGGATTCATTGTATTTAAAATTTAGCTAAGTTTTATTAAAGTTTAAGAATATTTCAACTAATTAAATAGGCTTTATTGGGCTATTATCCTTTGTCAACATTTATTTAACCAGGTATTTAGTTTCTAGATAATACACTTGATGTTAAATATGATAAATCGTATATTGCTGTGTATATCTAAGCTAAACTCATAGTCTTAGGTAATTATTATTAACTATTTTTAATACATTGGAGAATATTTATAACCTAAAAAAATATAGGTGCAACTGCATTTTTTAACTCTTTTGATAACAAAAGTTTAATTAGTATGGTCTAACTTAGTGTAACATCATTTGTAGGTTTTGGAATGTCTTTAATAGCTATTAAAATATAGCCTTGTCTTATTGGATTTATTAATCCTATAGAAATAGGATGCCTACTATCGATTGGAATAGTAAATTTTAATTAAAGATATAATTTTAAATAAAATGTATTTATTTAAATAGATTAATGGAATTGGGCTTCTTATTGTCATCACAGACTAATCACTCATACTTTTCGTTATAAATATTGTATTACATTTAGTTGTGATAATTGTTGTTGCTTTAATCCTTAAAAAGAAATACTTCAACAATAAAAAGTAGCAAAAAAAATTAGTTCTTTCTCATTTGCCTGGTATGAAATTAAATTAGAAATAAATCAAACCTAATTTATATTTTTATAATAAAATAGTTATTAAAAAAACTTAAGATAAGATTAAAGAAAGAGAATAGTTTAAAGCTGTAGAAGAAATTCCTCAGCAAACACCTCAACAAACTCCTTAGAACTCTAAAAGATAAAATAAAATTACATCTAAAGATGTTAGTGAATCATTTTAGATACAGTAGCGTCTTAAAAATTAAAATATTTTAGAAGGCTTATCAGATGATGCTAACTCAAAAGCGATAGAAGAAATATAAATTTGAAAATTTAATTTCCAATTTTTTTTTTAATAATTACCCTTTTTTATGATATAAAATTTATTCAAATAAAGTATTTTAAATTGTTTATAACAGATACTATATATGTATATAAAATAAGATTTCTTTAATTGTTTTAAATCATATTTCTTCAGTTAATTTCTAATTTTTAAAATTTAAAACTTCTTTACAAAAATATTTTGATAGTTCTAAAATTTAAAGATTTGCTTTTGGTTATAAAATATCATTTGAAAATTATTTCAAATTCGATAAAGAAACAAAAAATTTGAAAAATATTTTTTTATAAATTCCTATTAATTAGCATGGTAAAAAAGATTATTTCTTTCGTTTTGCTATCCATTTTTTTGTAAAATAATTTTCTTAAGAATTCTCTATCTGATTTTTACAAATATCTTAACCTTAAAGAAAAGGGAAATAATCTCTCGCGTTTATCTTACACTGATTGTAAGTTCTTTTCAATTTTGAAATCAATCTTGTTCTAATTAAATATTTTTGTTATGATATTTGAATAAAGAGTTAAGTGTAATCCAACAAATTTGTTAAAAAAAATAATTAAAATTTCTAAATTTACAACATTATAAATTACTACAGATATAATAGCTTTTTTCCATAAAACATATTTCTAATAAATCTATATAGTTGTAATATATATGCTTAGGAACAGTGATAAACAATTTGAGCTCCAAGTTGAAAATGACATATCTATTTTTGACTAAAAAAAGACTTTAGATCCAATTGAGTCTTAAGAAATAGAATTTTATGATGATGAAAAAAATTAGACTCTAAAAAGTTTACAACAAGATGAAACCAAACTTTTTGAAATACAAAAAGTTATTAAATATGATAATAAAGTTATTTATTCATACAAAGGACCTGCTAATTAATAAATCATCTCCATTTTGGATATGATAGAAGAAGGAATAAAATAAAATTAATTTTTTAGTAGAGCATATGAATGCTCTTAACAATTAAAGAAATCAGCAGATGATTTATTTAATAAATATTGCTCGTGGTTCAGTGGCACACTTAACATAAGCTTCGCTGATTTTATTTTTGGGGTAGTTTTGATTGCTTTTACTTTTATGTTTAGTTTCATTATTTATGTAAATTCTTTTAATTCTTTTATCATTTTTGAATAATTTATTTAATTAAAAGGAAGTAGAAATACCAAGCAAATTTAGTGCTGATTCTTGGCAATCTTATGTACATGATAAGATTTTTTTATATTCATTTCTATTCACTATTTTAGGGCTTATATTTCTAAAGCTTCACATCAAACTCAAGCTAGCCTTCACTTTAGGAATCTTTGTTTATGTCTTCTTAGACATTATGCTTTCATAAAATGTAATTTAAGATTTTAAAATTTAATTTTTTACTTGTAAAAGTCAAGTTGACAAACGCATCGATAGAGTTGAAATAGGTTTTGAGTTATAATAAAAAATATTCTTATTAAACTACTTGGAGAACATAAATTCTAATATCTTTTCTTTAAGTTTTAATAAATAAATAATCTTTTATCTTTCAGGGTGTTAATTTCTTTTTTACTTTTAAGTTAGGTTTTTTAGTTCTAAAATTCAAATGAGTCAGCTGATAGTACTAGTCTATTTTTTTGGTTATTTTGTTTAATATTTCTGATAAATTGGAGCTCAGTCTATGTAATTTGGAAGTTTATTGAGTAAGAATTTACTTTATTTGATATTAAATTTTAAGAACAAAACTAATTCCAATCTAAGAATGGTGAATTCAATAGATTAATAAAAGTAAACAAACTCATGTGAATTTTTTTGTGTTACTTACAAAAAATATCATTTTTATGACTCAACATAATCTTAAATTTTATATTTAAGGATGGAATATGGAGACTACAATTTTTTATATTAAATTCATAATCAATTCCACATAAAAAATTTACAAATCTAAACCAATCTTCTTTAAAATTCACCAAATAAATAAATATTGACTTAAATTGGTTTGGGCATGAAAACTAAGATTTTTTATATTTCATTCATAATCAATTCTCCATAAACAAATTTACAAACAAATCAAAATTCATTCCATCCAATATTTTAATTCATAAAATTCACCATCTAAATATTGACTTGTTTATTTCCATGGATTGTAAATAGAGAAAAATAATTTTTTCAAAAAATTAATTTTTTTTAAAGACATATATTTAGATGAATCTCATAATCCAAATAAAATAAAAAATGTTTATTGATATTTAATTAAACAAAAAAGATATTTAAAATTTTACAAAATGATTTAAAATAAATTAGGAAAAGTTACTCAGATATAATTAGCTTAATATGCTGTTTGTTTTTAGAATTGTATATTGTTTATGGTTGTGGTTTATTTTTCCTGAAGTAAGCTCTGAGTGATGATGGTGTAGAATTATGGAAGAAAATAATTGATGTTTTATTACCTTTGATTATATTTTTGGTTTGTTTGGCTTACTTTTTCTTCCACTACAATGTCTTCTTTCCTAAATTAGATAGATTTAGCAAAGTTTTAGCAGAAATAGGTGATTAAATTAGAAAAAAATAAGATCAAGCATTCGAAAATTAGATTGAAGTTAATTAACATTTGAGTTTAGGTACTTCATTCTATAAAAAAATTAGTAAATTTTTAAATGATAAATGTTTAATAATTACTTAGTTGTTAATGTTTATATCATATTTTGCTTTTGAGGGATTCTTCTTATATAAATTAAGAGATTCAATAGTTTAAGTTAAGGTCAACTAATTCAATTTACTCATTTCAGTATTTCATATTTTATTTCTTCCTTCCTTTCTTATACTAGGAGTTTGTGTGAGTAGCTCAAGTTTAGATATCAAGAACAAAACTTTGATTTATCCTTTAATAAGTGGAGTTCTTTCTATTTCCATTATGATGCCTATATATGATTACTTATATGAGTTTAAAGACTTATAATACATAAAATATTACCCTATTATTGGATTACCATCTGTCTTTATTTTTTGGCTTACACTCAGCTTATTTGGATACAAATAAAGGAAAAATTATCTATATTCCCTCACTTATTTTCTAACATTTTTTATAATACCAATATAAATATTGGCTATAGCTAAGTCTAATACAATTTTCTTTGAATAAAACATTTAGGCAGTAGCTCTTTCATTAGCTCTTCTAACGTAACAAATAATATTAAAATTAAAATTAATCTTTTTTGAAAAATAATTTGGCTTTAAAATAAAAGAATAGGAATGCTTATCTTAGTAATTTATGGTCTAACGAGAGTGATTTATCTAATAAGTAAATCTCTAAAATTTGAGAATGTATCTGTACAAACATTCTTAATTTAAATTACATATTACAACTTTGAAAGTCTTTCATATTATGTAAATGGCTTTTGCTTTATTGTTGGGTATTGTCTCCTTTCTTATGGTTTGTTTGAGAAACCTGATAATGTTTCAGCAGATAAAAAAGGATTTTTATATTGCCTTTTAACTGCTTTACCTTTCATATTTATAATGTTTAATATTTCCACTAGGATACCTGCCTTTGAAAAGAAAATCATTGAAGAGTAATTAATGATTTATAATAAAAATTAATAACATCTATATTTTTAACAATTTTAGGATAGAGCATTTATCGATTGAAGAATAAAATGAATAATTGAACAAGAATAATTTGAATAATTTAATCAATAGAATCATTGTTATATCTACTATTGTAGTTGTAATAATAATTCTTCCATTCCTATTCATAGTTAAAGATAGATAATACTTTATATGTAATTTATTATTTAAAATATTAATTCAACCTTGATATTATCTTAAAAAAAAAGATTTAATTGGTTTGTGGTTTATCTTCCCTTTCTTTATTGGGCTGTTTGCTTTACTTAAATATGTTAAAGATAATAATTCTGCCTTTTAAAGGTTTTTAACACCTTTTCTTATTATTACTACCTGGCTATTTGGTGTTTTACCATTTCTAGATATAGTCCTAGTTATTTCTCTTTTTATTGATAGTGAATCAGACCAATACGGAGTATTTTTGAAGTATACCATAGCATGTGGTGCTATTATTATTATGTTAGGAGTTACGGGGTTCACAATATTTTTTCATATTGTCTTAAACGTAAAGATTTTAATAATTAAATCTAATTTTAAAAAATTTTTAAATTAAAAGAAAATGGAATTAGACAGAATTAGGAGATATATAGTATACCAACTCTAAACTATGTTGTTTTATAATGCTGTTAAATCAGATTTAATTGTTTTACATTCTCTTTTGGACGCATTCATGAAAGAAAGAAATGAGTAGCTATTTAAAGAATTAATGCTCAGAGGAGAGCCAGTTTTTTGGTAAAATATCTCTTAATTTAATTAAAATAAATTTAATGATTAAAATGAATAGGATACCCTTTACCTCTAAAAACGATTTAAATTATAGCAATGAAATAGTAACTACTGCTGAATACAATAAAATAAATCAAGAAAATTAGTAAAAACGAGAATAAAGTAAGAGAACATGTATTTAATATATCTGTTGTTTGTAAAGTAACGTTCATGAAGTTAACGATGAAGAATAGAAAATAAAAAATGAAGAAAATTAAGTTGAAAAACTTGAAAATTTAGATGATAAATTAGAAATTTTAGGAAAAAATGATAATGCTGGATAAGAGGAAAATGAAGAAGAAGAAATTAGAAATATTGATTAGTTCTTATTTCCTTACATGTTGAATGTAAAACATTTTTAAGATAATACAGAGCCTAAATTGCTTGAGAAAATAGAAAAAAGAAACAAATAGCATGATTTATCTTTAATTGATAAATCGAAAAAGAATGAATTCACCTCTTCTAAATCATAAAGTTTAGCCAAAATTTCAAATAAAAACACTCTTGATGTTGACACTCTTTCATACAATGAGCACTATTTAAATGTCAAAGAAAATGAGAATGCTAAACTTGAATTTCTTCATCATATATTCTTCTAATTTTCAAACAACGATAATTCTGAATATGATGAAGAACTAGTTATATATTGTGATGCATTATAATTTGTTAGGATATCTAATCTAGAAATCAGTGAATAGTTTCTTTCGTGGGCTTTTGATCAAAGTGCATCTATAAACTGGAACTATAAAACTTTTGCAATGGATATGAAAGGCTTTGCTGCTTTTTTATAGAAAGTTACAGCCAAACTCTACATAGGAGAAGAATCTAAAACGATTGTAAATTAAATATTAATTCAGATCAATCTTTTATAATTTTCTTTTTCTTATTCAATGATATTTATCTTTAAATTTGTTTTTGATAATAATGTTTAAAAATTTATATAATTATCATTTAAAATATATTTATTAAAAGTATGATTTGTGTGTGGAACAACTTTATTCAAGCATTATGGGTAACTGTCCAGAAGTGGCAATAAATTTTAAAATATAATACAGAACCTTTGATTAAGTGTAAAAGAAATGGGAAATAATGCTTAAAAACTCTCCTTTTAGAATATCTAACAATCCAGACCTATAAAGAAACGGAAATTTATCACTTATTAGTAATGCGTTTGAAAAAAGTTTAAATGAAAGAAAAAATAGATTATTGTTTGGTGGATAGAACTATCAAACAGAATAAAATAATGAAACATAAGAATAATAACAAAAATAAGACAATTAAAAAGATTAAAAATCTCCATTCTCTTGTAAATAATGCCTCAAATAGATTTTGGTTTCCATTAAGAATTGTTTTTGCTTTATTCCAAATTTAATCAGAAAAACAGTAAATAATTCTAAAATAGAAGATTAAAACCAATTAGATTAGTTAGAAAAACTTAAATTTAAGAATCTAGTTAAAAGAAGAAAATCTCCTTCTTGGGAAACTATAGTTGACTTAACTATTTTCACTATTTAAGACTCTGAAAAGAAATACAATAAACAAAAATAAAATACTGTCTATAAAATTAACCTCAATCTAGGTAATGTTTTAGTTATTATTGATCGTTTATGTGATAGTTATGTCTTCTTAAGTGTTGCTATTGATTCTTCTATAAAGTGGTTTCTCATTTCTGATTTTAGAGCTGATCTATCTTCATATTCTATATTTGATGGAAAAAATGGAAATGTAAAATTTAAATTAATTTCAATCTTTGATATACAAATAAAGACAAAATAATAGAGACAATTTTTTCAGTATTATTTTAGTTTCTATTTTAAGTTTAATAAAGTAAAATAATAAATATAAGCAATTAAAGTAAATTTAAAATAAGATATCAGTTCAAAAAATTTGATTTTGATCTAATTTTAAAAAGAATAACATAAATTTATATTGTTCTTATAAAATCATCAAATAATTTATTAATTGTAAGATTTTAAAGAAGAATTTAACTCATTTTTAATATTTTATTTTATTCTATCTATGAATTAAAATAAGAGCTTAAAATAAAATTTTTTTATAAAATCTAGCAAGAGATGTTTGTTAAAATGAAAAAAATATTTTAATATTTTAAATTAGTTTTTCAATATTTTTTTAAAGAAAAATTTAAAGGAAAATTAAGAAACAAAAAATAAGAATGTTTCTTGATAACACTAAAAAATTTATTTTATAAAAATGAATTATTTTGATGATTTGATGAAAAATTAAAATTATTATTGTTAAAATAAATAGACTTTAGGTTATGAATACTTTCTATGGTTTTCCGTCACTTGTTCACTCATATATGGGTTTTTAAGCTTAAAGTCATTGTAAATAATTATTTGAAAAAAATTGAAATTAAAGTGATTTTTTCTTATCATAATAATAGAAAATATTTAAGAAATGAAACATTAGGGCTAGATAATAATGGATAGATAGCAACATTTCCTCATCTTTAATTTTTTTTAGTTAAAATAATACAAATTGTTGGATCTAATCTTTTCCAATTAATTATGAGAACATTTATTGATAGCTTTATTTGTAATTGGTCTTAAATTTAACCTTGGCATTTAGTTAGAGACAATAATATAACTTGCTTTGAAACTTCTCACTATTTATTTATGTTTTTTGCATTCTTAGGATTATTGGTCTACTATCCGTTCACAATTTTTATTTTTCCTAATATTTAATTCATCCAAAAAGCTACTGATCTAAAATACTAACCATCCTTTTTAGTCTTATTTTAGCAGGGCTAACTAATTGTCCTTGGTAAGATTTTAGAAATATGGATAAATATAAACAATTTTCTACAAAATTAGGGGCAACAAGCTTTTTAAAAAGTGAAGACAATACCAGTTTTTATTTAATTACCACTCTTTCTATAGTGATTGCTATTTAAGTTATCAATATAGTTTTAATTTTAAAAGTATGGCCTTGTACAGTTAACTGGTGGAATATTGTTGATATTGGTTTATAGCTTATTGTTGCGATTGTAAGATTTATTTTTAAACAATACATTTACATTTAAAATTTACTATAAAAAAGGTATGTAGTGGTGCGTTATTTATATTTATTACTAATTTAATGTAAATAGGAACTATCGTAACACTAGTTCTGATATGCTTAAATATAATAGCTACATTTTTTTTCAGTCGTTAAATGTATAAAAAGCATGCTTCAGAGTCAGTTTAATAAGCTAAAGCTGATTTACCATGTAATATTTATATTTTTAAATTTCTAATTTAATCTTATTTTTTATAAACTAGTAATTTTACTTTCGAAAAACAGGTTCAATAAAAAAATAGCACCATTAAATTCAGAAAATCTAAAATGATTAAAAAATTCATTTTGATATAATTTAAATTTTGTGATTAATTGAATATTTTTCATAATTTTTAATAATGTAATCAATGATTCTATTTTTCATAATTTATAAAGTATAAAAAAATAAAATTTCAGTTCTATCATATTTTTAATAAAAAGTTTTAATTGAAACATTTAAAAATTAGGATACTATTTGTTAAGTCACAAACTAAAATATTATTATCTCAATAAATAAATAAAAATAAATAAACAAATAAGCAAAAAACAATTTTATATTAATCGAAAATAGAAACCTGATTAAATAATACTTAGATAATTTAAATTTAATAAAAATAAAAAAAAATACCAAATTATCTAAATCTTATTTTCCTAAACTGATCTTTTAATATTTTAAAAAACTACTAAATAATCTTAAACAAAAATTATTTGAAATTATTAAAACAATAGATGGTGTCTTTAATATATTCTTAGAATAGCTGTTTTAATTAAATAATTCAAAATATTAGTCTAATGTTTTAAATTTAGAAAATACTGAACAAATTTTACATACCAAATTATACTTTTAAATAAAATTCCGATAAATTTCAAATAGAAAATCGAAAAAAAAAAAAATAATTTAGAAATCATAGATTTGTTTTTATGAAATTTTAATTCTAAAACAAGAAGTGAGTTAAAATAAAATATTATCATTGAAAGAAGAATGTTAGTTTCAACGAATATATTACAAATATAATATATTAAAGTATTGAATATTCTATGAAATTAGAGTTCAAATAACTTATATTGACTCATATTACTTAGCTAGTTTTGTTTAGTAATAACATTTAGTGGATTTAAGAAAAACAGTACTTTTTATATCTTAAAACAACAATCAAAATTTCTTTGCAATTTGTAAAAAAATAGTTGTTAATTAAATTATTTATTCATAAGCAAAAACTAAAAACTTTCAAGCAGTTTAGAAGTAAAAAAATTAATAGTTAGCTCATAGGTATAGAAATTTTATAAGGATTAGATTTAAGGCAAATGGGTAATGAAAATTGTTGTGCAATTAGGAAAAGAGAATCTAATTTTGATAAAAGCTAGAAAAATTATATCAACATGCTATTCACAACTATATCTGAGAATAATGAAAAGTATAATATTCAATCAAATTATTAAAATCAGAAACATTTAAATATAAAATTTAAACTAGCACAAAAAAGAAAGGAATTATTGATCCCTAGGGTTTTGCAGATTACATGTATGAGACAGATTACATATAGAAAATACTAACTGATGAGTTATTTGGAAATGATTAATTTGTTTCATATGAAAGGTTTTGCAATTTTTGTAAAATTTTAAATGATTATCATTTACATTATTAAATCATAAAAAGTAATTAAATGCAAATAATTTAATGCTTTGTTAAAATTATATAAGGTGCTGATTTGATATTTAGTGAGCCTGGATACAAAATGTATTATTTAGAGTCTCTTGTTGAATGGAAGATTAAGCTTATTAATCCAAAAATAAAAGGTGATTAATGGAAATAAACACGCACTACTTTATCACAATTACAGTAATTTGTAAAAGTAAGTAGAAAAATAGCATTTAGGATTAGTTTTTAAATTAAATGCAGAATATTAAAAAATCGTTTTAAGCTAATTTCTCATTTTTATATTAGGAAATATTTAAAATTATAGAAACATCAGATAGCTCTAAATCTAGTTACAACATTCCTGACCCTAATTTAATTCTTACAGTATTGTTCAGTAAAACAATTAGTTAATTTCAGGCATTCTAAAAACTCTATTTATTTATATAAAGAAGAAGGATTAGAAGAAACCAAATCATGGGATGAAATAATTAATTATTTCTACAAAAAATATCCTTTGTTGGATGATATTTTGAGGAATTATTATGAATACAAGTTTCTAAGAAAGCCTATGGGATTTGGCTTCCCTTTATTATAAATCAAATAAACGATGGCATTTGATTATAATATAAGTTCAGCAATAGCATTGACAAATGATCACTTATTTAGAAAAGTTACTATTTTAAATAGAATATTTTCATCTGGAGAATTGAGTTTCAATTATGAAACCTTTTAGCAGCAAATAGAAAGTATGAACATTATATTTTTCTTTTTATTGATCTCAAGTAATAAATAAAAAGGTTTTGAGGGAGGAATATTGATTTTACTAAAGTTTTTGGGAAAAGAAATACCTGGAACACATCATTAATAACTAGTGGGAGTGTATATCCCTGATGGGTTCTCTGCTGCTACAAATAGATAAGGAGTTTAAGGGTCCTCTGAAATTATTTTATATGAAATATCTCCTCATTTCTAACCCATATATTCTTAGGAAAGCTTATTAAAGAGAAGAGAAAGGAGTAGGATTCAACAATCTGATTCTTAAAAAGCAGAACCTCAAAAACGTTATATTAGTTATAATGATAAAGGTTTAGGATTTGGATATGATCAAAAAACATAAAAGCATCGTATTTGGATAGATAGAAATATGTTCTAAAGTTCTTACATTCTTTCCAAAGATGACAATTTTGAATCAGGATTTGATTACTTTTAAAATCATATTGTAAAATTTTTAGTTACAGAACTTATAATATTTTAATCAAATATTAAAGTTAATTCATATCGAAGCATGGAGTGTTACTAAAGATTTTCCAAGACATTCATAAAATATAATTGAATTAGCAGAAAATAATTATCGTTAATTTATCAAATATAAAAATTAGTAAAATATCTTTACAAAAATTATATTAAAATAAATTGATTATTCTCTAAAGTCAATAGATATTCTCAACAGATAATGATTCCTCAAGTTATGCTCATTCATATAAATTTTAGAATGATGTCCTTAGTTATTCTTAAATTAGGTAAAAATCACATTTTCAACTCTTGAAGATTTATTGATAAATATTTTCAAAATTTTTTGTTTTCAATTAACTAAATCCGATTAATATTAGTACTCGTTTTTTGAAAAACAACAATACAAGAAATTGAATTATTTATTTTTAAGCCATAAATGCTTTATATTTTTTCTAAAAATTTTTTAAAATAGTCAAATTAATTTAAAGAAAAATACAAAAATTGATTAAAATATTTTTTTGTTTCTCTAAAATAAACAATAAGGGGAAAATACAGTATTTTTCATATTTTTAAGAAAATGTTAATAGGAAATATTTTAATTGTTCCAAAAATTTAAACAAATTCTCCTAAGTTTTTTAATTTTTTATTGATTAAAACGAGTTTGTTTAATAATATAAATTTTTAAATATACCATTAGAAATACAAACTATCTAGATTCTAATGGTGGATCATATATTAACCATGCCCCTTAATAGTAACTTATGAGGGGAAGTGTATAGCTAGATGATGATGAGAGAAGAAAAAGAACAAGGTAATTGTTAGGAAGTGTTATAAATAGAAATTAAAATGGTTAGAGGTAAACAATTAGCCACCAAAATAATTAGAATAATTCAAATAAGGAAAGATTAGATGAGATATATAAGAAATACAAAGATTTATAAAATTAAATAGAATTTAATTAGTCAGATTATGATAGAGTAATGGACAGACACCTTTCTAAAATAAAATACAATGAAGATGATTCATCAATTTAGAATTAATAGAACCATTAACGATAACAATAATAGTCTCAATCACAGACATAATACATTTACACTATATAGTCTTCGCAAGGATAATAATAATAATAATAAATTAACCAAAATCAATCTCATGTTAGATAAATTAGTGATGGAAGCAATTATAGAAATGGATTAAATCAAAACTAAGAATTAAATTTATCACAAAATAATGTAGTTGTAAATGATGTAAATGAATCCTTTTATAATAAACATTTATTTTAATCTTGAATACAGATCATATTTAATTAATATACTGTATATCATATCTATTATAAATTTATGTTAGTATATCATCAGAATAGTAATTCACATTGCTTATATCTCTTCTTATCAATGATGTTCAGTATATACTCTTATTCAATACTTCCCAATCCATTATTTCTATTAGGTGAGTATGTTTTAATAGTTTTTTTCAATATAAAATAAAATACCTTAAATTAATTGATAAGAATTATAGTTTCCTCATTTATTTAATACACTCTAAATAGCTATACAAATACTCCAACTAACAAATGTTATTCCTAAATTAATAAAAGTTCTTTTAAAATTTTAAATAAAAATAATTTCTTACGATAAATTTAGCTCTAAATATTCTACAGATACATAACTTTAAAATAAATTATCTGCTATCATCTGTATTCCAATATTCTTTATTCCACAAGCACTTTTTATTAAATTAATAAATAAAAAATGGTAATTTATGTTTGTGTTAAATACCTAAAATTAAGACTAAGTTATTTTATAGAACCGGTAGTTGACAATGGCTTTAGAAGAAGTCCAATATATTTTTCATCAAAGTTATTTAATCTTTCAAAATCATATTTTAAAAATTAAGATATGTTTTATTTTTTTATTTACGAAAAATCTATGTAGAGTCTTTAAAGAAAAGGAAAGCTTGTAATTGTACTAAGAAATCCTGACTTATTGCTTTCGATCTTGTTTTTACTAAAATATAAATTGAAATATAAACTAATAATTAAATACAAAAACTTACGATAAATTAATAGACAATTATGATAAATATTGAATATTAGAAAAATTTTCAAAGCTCTCAATACAATCTTAGGATGTTAAGTTATTCTTTCTATTTTAAAATAAAAAATTTCAAAAATTCTTCTTTAGGAATTTATCTCTGTCAAATAATTCTTGAGTAATTTATAATTAGACCTTACAAATCCATTAAAAAAGTAAATATGAATAAAACCAAACTTTTTTCAATTAAATCTATAAAAAAATAACAATAATTTTTTTTATCAAGAAAAATTATTAATCTATTAATTTACAATCTAAATAAAGAAAATGGATATACCTTAAATTGATATTCAGCTACTTTAGACCAACGATCACATCCATTCTTTTAAAAATATTAGAACACTATACACTTGTAAGCTTATTATTACTTAAGAAATAATATATTAAAAAATTTACAATAAAAAATAAAAACCATAAGCTGATTGAAAGAAAGAGAAGTTTGTTCATTTTTTAATAGAGTGCAGAGAAATTGTAAGCAATATTTTCATTTATCTCATTAATCATGTTATCACTATAAATTCAAATAAATTTCATTAAAAAAAAAGAATTAAATCAGAACTAAACTTATTTAAATATTTTACTCAAAGTTAATATCCAATTCTTCTAATTGTTTGCATTTTGAGATATTTTAAAAGAAATTGTAATATCCTTCAAAAGTTACTTCGTTATCCCTTTTTTAGTTTTAAAATTATGTTTCATAGTAAATAAATAAATGAATCAATCAATATTTTCTCTTTACCAAACAATAAGTTTTATTTTTTTTAATCTAGTCACCTAAAAGAACTACAATGACATATCAGTAATCTCATTATCACCAATTTAATTGTTTCTTGAATAACCAACAAAATTTTATTAAATAAATTCTAATTTTAAATGAATTACTTACGATAAATCTATTTCCATTTCTTGTAAAAATTTGCAGGAAACTACTCCATCCAGAAGAGATTTTTCATCATAAAGCTAACTTTGAATCTAATTCCCTCTTTAAATTAATAAAATAAATTATTTAGAATTAAATCTTTTTGTTATTATTATTTTTTACTCTAAATTTACTCTTAAGGTCACAATATTTTTTAAATGTTTCATTTCTTGGAAAAGTAGCATGGCACCATCGAATTAAAGTAAGTTATTACTAATTTTTTAAATTATTATTTTTTAAATATAAACCCTAAAAAAAATCAATAAACCTTAAGTCAATATCTAAATGTTCTACATTCAAACCCTTTTACCAACCTTCTAAAGCAATATCTAATCCATTTATTTCAATATAATTATTGCTAAATTTATTTAATCATATTTAATTAAATCTACAAAAAATTAATAAATTACTCTAAATTTATTGATAATTTTTTCAGTTTAAGAAGCTGAGATATTTCTAAAAGTATGCTTCTTATGCACTTTGAATTTAAACTATTGTTTCTAAAATTAGAACATTAGTTTTTTTTCATGACATTTTAGTGTAATTTACCTGAAATTGAGATCTATTACTTATAAACTAACACAAGACTAAGTCATTTCTTTAATCAAACTTTCTAATTAGACTTTGGTGATATGAGTAGATCTTTATTTAAATGACTAATATTAATTTACAAATAAATAAATAAAAATAAAACTTACTCGAAATTAAGACTGACTAAAGATAAACTAGCAAACAATTAAATGATACTATTAAAATCCTTAATAAATTATTCATCTAAGCTCTTATTTCTGTTAAAAATTGAACATCATCTTAGTTGATAATGTCAGTTTTAATTGAAAGTAAATTTTATACTATTGGTTGATGATCATTTTTTATTCTGTAGTTGATTGAATAATAGCATTTTTTATTTCTTCAATTTCATATTATGATCTATTTAGTTTTTTATCTTTAGCTTTAACAATAAAACACAAATAGAATTACTTAAATCCAAAATTCAAACTTTTTAATCTTTCTTAGACTTATTCAATTGGAACAGGTTAAATTTGCTCTTCTCCCCTTCAAAAAATTGATTAGAAAAATAAATTTAAACACTTAAATAAAAGTAAATTCTACTGATTATTTTGTTACTAATTCTGTATTTCTGATTGTGGATTTTAGTCAGATTGTAAATTAGATTAATTATCTTCAACTTAATATATTAAATTATTTAAAATGATCAGTTTATCTTTATTATTTTACTCTTTTCTTAAATTTCTTTATCCCTAACTACAGGGATTTCTTATTGTTAGTCCTAAATTTCCATTTATTTTTATCTAAAAGATACAAACCTAAAAAATAAAAAAATTTATCTTTTAATAAATTCAAAATTAAAATTCCACTTATTATTATGAATAAATCTTAACTACTATATTCTTTTCAGAAGAAAGGTTTTTCTCTCAAGAGTTAATAGATAGATATTAGGTAATCAAGATAATTCTAAGATGATTAATACAGATTATTCAAATATTTTATAACAAAAAACATTTAGTTGTTAAAAAGAAGGTAACAATTTGGATCTATTTCAATTAAATTATATTTTATTTTTTGGATTTTAAATAATTATTTTTGAAAATTTAATCAGATGATCATTTTAAATATAAACTTTAATACTATACAGCTGTTAAATTTAAAGTATCTCTCATATTGATCTTAATATTAAATATTAATTTTGATGTATAAAAAATAAAATAATAAGAAGAGCCCTCTATAGTTTAAAAAAATAAATGTTTACCAAAATTTAAATAATTTGTATTTATGTGTTTTAAAATATTTGATGATTAATAATTAAAAGGAAATTTAGTTTATCAAAGATATTTGTATCATAAAATAAAATATTGAATTTTTTACTGAATATTTGATTGTTTACATTTTAAATTACATTTATAACAACAATATTTAATAACAAAATGAAAAAATATTAATCAATTTTATGGAAAATTCCAATTTAATTATTCATTTCAAGCATGTCTTTAATATTAAAATTTTTAAAAGGAGCATAAATGGTAATCGAATATGAATATCAATTTAGAATAAATTCAAGTTATACTGAAAATTTTCTAAGTTTTGATTCAGGTAAATTTTTCATTGTCTGATTGGTTGACTGATTGATTGTATGATAGTTTTATTAAGCTTTAGAGTAGAATGTAAATCTTCATACAATTATATTAATATTATTTGCGGATTCTAATTAATTATTTTTTAGTTGTTAAGTCTTATTAGCTTTCATTCTTGTTTATATTTTTTAATTAAGAAATTACTTTTTAAGAAGAAGTAGACTATAAAAATGAGTTAATAAAAAGTGAATGGGAATAAAAATAGACCGCCTTCCGAGATGGAAATAAAGACTTTAATCTTTGGAAAAAAAGATGATGATTCTTTTGAAGAATAGAATAAAAATAAAGTAGAAACTTAAAAAGTTTTGGAAATATTAGAATCAGATGAAGAAGATAATAGTGGAAGTGGTTAAGAAAGTGGTGAAGGATCATAAAATAGTGATTAAGAAAAGAAATAGTAGTAAGATCATGTGATAAATACAGAAGAATAGTAAGAGACTCACTCCTAAAAGAGAGCGAGAAAAAAACAGTAGAAAAAAGAAGAAAAAAGATAAAAATTAATGGAATTGTTGGAAATAAATGGGGAAGATGATGATTTTAATGTTTAAAATTTTGATAATACTTAAAAATCAAAAACAGCAACAAATAAAACAAATACTGCAACAGTTACTGTAACAGCTCTTAGTGGTACTCAGAAATTTTCAAGATAAGATAAGTTATCTCCAATAGAAAAGTTAGATTAAATTGATATGAATGATAAATACAACCAAAAGTTTATGCCTATCTAAGACTTTAAAGGAATTGTTGGTATGCATAAAATTTAGGAAATAATCTATTTATTTTCAAAAATAAATTTATTTATTAAATAACAAATATTTTTTTGATAAAAGAGGAAAGAAGTTGCACCAACATTTTTTGTTTATTGGTCTGGATTTTATTGAATGCAGGCTTCTTTTTTTGTGCTGTTGTGAGTAACAAATAAATAATTTAAAAGTTTTATTATATTTATAATTTAAATAATAAGGTTTTAAGGAAGGACAACCTAATAGACTTTCAAATGGTAATGATTTTAGAGGAGATATTTGTGGAGTTGGTATTTTATCAGATAGATAATTCTAATATTTTGCAACAGCTACTATTGATTTAAAAGTCTCAATTTGTGTTTCTGAATGCCCATAAACTACTGTAAATTAAATAAACTAATAATTTTTAAATAAATATTTTGAGATGATAACTGATTAAATTATATCTATTTAGGGTTAAAGTATCTGTCTTTATAATTTGTAAGGAATTATATATCCTGATGAATGGTAGAATTTTTGTTACCAGTAACTCGCTTGTGATAATTTAGGAAGATATTGTATGCCAAAAGAACCTTTAAATAGGTAAGCTGTAGAAGCTTATCTTTCAACTACGAGAAATACAGTCAAAAGACTTTCATCAGATTTAAACTTAGTATTATTCAATCATTATTAATAATAACAATTAAGGACAATTTATATAAACAAATAGACTTTAGATCTTATTAGTATAGGAGCATTTTTGGGTGTTCTATTAGCATTTACATTTTAATTTATCATGAGATATGAAGATAAAGTCCCCTATCTTATTTGGGGTTGCATTTGGGGTAGTGTGTTTTGTTTTTGCATCATTTCTTATTTGTTTCACGAAGAATATGCAAGAGTATAATTTTTTATTTCAAATTTCAATTTTTTTAAAAAATTATTAAACATTAGCTTATTAAATTTAATTGTTTGCTTGGAATTGATAAGCATTCATGTGGAGGATCTCGTGCATATCTCTTTTATGTATTACAATTTTTCAATATACTGAATTAATTATGATATTTTATTTGAATAGACACTGTTTTGGGTTATGCTTATTGTTGCTGGAGTTTATTTACTTATTGTTATTAATTTGTTTAACAGAATAAACTTAGCTATTGGATTTGTAAAGGCTTCATCAAGAGTTATCAGAGTTTTAAATTAACTTACTATAGTTCCTTTCTTTTCTGTCTTTTTCCAAGTAGCTGTAGGAGCAATAACCATTATTTCTTGTATTTATGCAATGACTATAGGAAAAGTTGTTCTAGTTTCAACAACAGAATCAGGTAAATAAATAGATTTAAAATAAACAATTTAACGGTTATTTTAACAAAAGCAATTGAAAAAAATGAGGCAAAAATTATTGAATATAGTTCCTATTCAGTTTATTTGATTATATTTTTATTTTACATGTTCTACAATTGGTAACTTTTTGCTCATAACGTTAACAATATGATTACATCTTTTGCATTATGCATTTGGTTTTTTGCAAAGAAGAAAGAGACAGTCGAAGTAAATATTTTCAGCAAAAATAGTTAAAAAAGCTAAAAATCTTTTTAAAATAAAGATTCCCTTAAATATTACTCTTAAGAGGATTTTCAGGTATCATATAGGAACTGTTTCTTTGTTTGTTTTGATGAAACCTATATTTATTATCCCGAAAATGTTATTAGATCTAGTATTAGCCATATTTAGACAGTTACCTTAAGGAAGTTAATTTGTAAGGTACATTGAAGGATGCTTTTGTTTCTGCATCAATATCTACAGCTCATTTATAAGATATATTTCAGTAAATTGCTTTGTCTAAACATGTCTGTTTGGTGATGGGTATGGAACAGCATCTAAAAAAGCTTATTTCCTTATCAATAGACACAAAGAGAAACTTAAAGATCTTGATTTCTTGATCAGTAATTTTTGATAAATTCAATTATTCAAAAAAAGACAAATTAAAAAGGATTAAAAATATAATTTTTCAATAAAAAACAATAAATAAAATGAATCTAATTTTTAGATTATTAACAAGCAACTTATCTAGCGTTTGATTAAGTAAGATCATAAAAATACAAAAAAAAAGAGACATCTTTTGATCAAAATCAAATCAAATTAATCTTATAATTAAGACTATGATAAAATTTTTAGTATGTTGAGTCAAAGAAAAGCAACTAAATTGAAAAACAAAAAAAATTCATCTTTTCATTCAAAACAAATTAATGTTATAATTTTTCGGATGAAAAAAAGCAGTTTAGCTTGATTTTTCTTCAAATAAAATTATTTAAAAAAAGCAATATCTTTTGATCAAAAAATACTATTTTTCATATAAATTACAAGTAAATTTTGATGATAAAAGTAAAAAAATCTTTACACAATAGAGTGTTTTGAGCTACTATTTAAAATTTTAATTGATATTAAATTTTAATTTATTATATAGGTTTTATGATTTATCAAATTAAACTATGCTGTGCTCTTATTGTTTCTGTTTTGCTTTACATAATTATTAGAACTACTTCTAAGACTCCAATACTTTAGAATGATCTTTCTGAAGTCGAAACTCCAATTTTACCAGCTGGTGTTATCTTTATTATTTGCTATTAGATTTCAGATGTAAAACAGTAATTTGTGGAATTGGGTTTATTAAAATTTTATTTATTTAATAGATATTTTAAGGATCTTTTTATATGGCCTGTAAGACTATTATTTAATGTTACTTTGTTGATAAAGAAATGTTTGTTGGTGAACAAAGATTCGTAGAAAAGTTTATTAGAGATTTCATGGAATTCTATGCTAAAGAAGACCTAACTACTTTTAAGATAAAATCACAGAAAGGAGCTGCTATTACTTAGAAAATTAAAAATAAGGATATTCTAGATGCAATTAATAAAAATTATTTCAATGAATTTGAAGGCAAAAAGAATAGCAATTAATGTAATTAATATAAGACAAATTAAATAAATATTAAAAATTAAATAAATATTAAAAGCTAAAAAGAAATTAGATGAAGATAAAGAAGAGAATAGTGATGAAGAAAATAAGAGTAAACCAGAAGAATCAGATTCAGATTCTTATGTTATTGAAGGAGAAGAGAATGATGATTCTGATAATGAACAAGACGATTTTAACATTGGAGGAAATACAACGAAAGCTTTACAGACCTAACCAATTAGAATACAGTAAAGAAAAAATACAGCAGGATATAATACAAGTAATATGTATATAAATGATAATGCTTCATCTAATAATGGAGATACTATAGCTTTAAAGAAAATGGATGAAACATCAATGAGGAGTAGTGGAGTCAGCTTTTTTGATGGTAATAAAACAAGGAATGTTTCAGATCGTCTTATTAACAATAACTCAGCTTTTACAATAAATAATGTCACATAGCAAAGGCTAGGAACTGGTAATAGTGATACTAGAGTAATTGATCTTTCTGTTACTAGAGGAGGAACTGGAAATAATGGAAGGTTAAATAATGGATCAAAATTGTTTATGGGTAAAAAGCTTAATAAAGATCAATATTGAAGACTGTTAAAAATAAATATTTTTATGTATTTTTTTGAGCTAAAAAATATTCTTAATTTTGTTTTTTTTAAGCACTTTTTCATTAATTTAAAAATACAAAAAATTGAAACTATTTAATAATTATTTCAATTAAATTACTGAAAGAATTTATAATGCATTTTCCGCGTTTAAATAAAAAATTTTAAGTTTAATTATCAATTTTATAAGCATCTAGTATTATGATTAAACTGACCTTATTAAAAATATTGAGATCTCAACATCGCCTTAATCTAATAAATACTAAATAAAACAAACCATGCTTAATTTGAATCATCAAATAAACATTTAGATGCAAAATTTAGATAAATGAATATTTAAATAGTAAATTTACTACTTCTTTTCCATAGAGTTTTTATTTTAATAAGCATTTACCATTTTTTAATTGCGTATTTGAAGAGTTAAATCCTAGAGATTTGAGTATTTAGATAATGTAGATGCCAATTCTGAAGTAATTTTTTCATAGAAATAACTAAATTTAACAGTAACAAAAGCATTTTGAATTAGATAAATTACAACAATATTGTCATTATAAATTTTTGTTAATTTGATGTAAAAACAGAAAATACAGTTTTTTATGGATAAATATAATATTAAATTACTTCAAAATTTATTAATTTTTAAATTTTGTTTGAAATGTAATTAAGGTGTTTTTAGTTTTAGAGTTTTTTGAAGAAAATAAAATAAAATAAAGAATGAAGTACAATAGAATATGACAATAAAGAAGAGAAGAATAAAAAGATTATTAATAACCTATTTCAAATAAATGAGATTTGAATAAACAATAGTTTTTTAATAAACAGAGATTTTACTACATACAGTATTATGTAAATAAAATAATCAATAAATAAACAAATAAGTAAAAATAGTGTATTTATAAATATTATATATACTTTGTATACTTTGAATATGAATACTAACTAAATGGAGAAGAGAAACCAAATATTATAGGAAAATAAATAATTTATTTAATTAATTAATTAAAAAAATCAAAATCCTTCTTTCAATCAAATTCAAAGTTTCATATAAATCAATTAATACAAATAAGATAAACACAAGCAATATCACCAAGCAAATGAGCAAAAAAACTGTAGAAAACAAGACTGGTATTCCAGTCAGTACTTTAATTGATGATTTAAAGAGTGAAGATATTCGTAAAAGATAGCTCTCTGTTTAGAATTTAAATGTAATAGCAAGCGCATTAGGACCAGAGCGTACCCGTTTGGAACTAATTCCATTTTTGAACGGTAGACATTAATTACTTAATTAAAAACTGTTATTATTAAAAGCACTGTTTATAATGGACAATTAAGAGATAAATAAAGATGAATAATGTTTTTATTGATAGGATTAATAAATAACTATCGAAATGTAAAAGTTTAAATGCAGATAGGAAATGAATGAGTTGATGAAATTTTCCTTTTTTGTTTAAAAATAAACAAATTATCATAAATAAACAGCAGCAACAGCATGTGTTTAAATTTAAATTTGCCTTATTAATAATCATTTAAATATAATTAAAGAGCTCATGGAAGATGAAGATGAGGTTTTAACTGCCTTAGCTGAAAGCTTATCAAATTTTATTGACTTTGTTGGAGGTAACTAAAATGCTGTAGTTCTCTTTTAAGTGTTAGAATCTTTATGCAAAGTTGATGAAAGTTCGGTCAGAAATAAGGTAATTTGAACAAATTTTTGAGATGATTTACGGAGTTAATTGGATTTGTTGTTAACAAAAATTTTACTAAATAAATAAAAAAGGCTGCCTAAACCTTAATTTCATTGATCAAAGTTATAGATATTAAAAAGAATGAAGAACTTCTCCAAAACTTGGTTAAGAGATTGAATGAAAGTGAAAACTATTTAGCTAAGGGACCTTTGACCATGATAATTCCCTCTTTTTATACTTCTGTATCATCTAGCTTCCAATAAGAGTTGAATAAGTAAGTATTAATCATTTTAGAATTTAAATAAAATTAATACTTTTAATACTAGAATCTATCTAGCTGCTACTCGTGATCAAATTCCTCAAGTCAAGAAACAAGCCTCTTTAAATTTAAAAGTAGGCAAATATCTTTTAAAACATATAATAAATAAATATAAATAAAACTTATAATAAATAATAGGATTTTGTTGCTGTTGCATGTCCTAAAAGTGATGATGTAGTTTTAAGCATAATTAATACAAATATTGAGGATGAATAAGATTTTGTTCGTATTTATATGGTTGATGCATGCGCTAGATATTTAAAAACTGAAGGAACTTAAGTAAATATAATATTCAAATTCCAGTCAGCCTAATTTTTTAATTAAATATTTTAAATTAGAAAAATCATAGCATTATCCATCAACACCTCAAAAATCTCTCTGAAGACAAATCATGGAGAATTAAATACTATTTATGTGAGAAACTCCAAGATGTAATTTAACTTAAAACAGAAATGGCTAAAAATAAAATTTTTAATTTCTTAAAATAAAAAGGTTACCCAATCTCTTGGTAAGAGTGACTTTAAAAGATTAATTTTTGGAAATTACATTAAGTATCTTGAAGACTAAGAGCCCGAAGTAATTACATCAAAACTTTTAATTTACATTAAATTAATTATAAAACAATTAAATTATTAGTTGAGATCAGTAGCTGCTTCAAAGCTTTCTGTTGTTGGAGCACAAATCGAACCAGATGAGGTTGTCTCTAAATTAATTCCTATTGTTAAAACTCTTTCATCTGACACATAAAACTACGTTAGAAGTAATGAAGCTTTTATTTGAATAAATTTATTAAAAATAATTATTTGTAAAAAGATTCATTAGCTCAAGGCTTCTTGGGATTGAGTTAATTCATTGGAAAGAATAATTCTGTTAATTTGATTCTTCCTGTATTACTTTAACTCTTAAAAGATGAAGACAGTGAAGTTAGAATCAGCTTATTTAAATCACTTAACTAAATTACTAACGTTCTTGGTATTGACACTCTTTAACAATCTATTGTCCCTGCTCTTTCTGACCTTGCTTAGGATAAAAACTGGAGAATTAGATCTTCATCTATTGAAATTATTTCTTTCTTTGCTAAAGAAATGGTAAAAAATATATTAATAAAAAAAGAAATGAAATAATTATTAAAAATTATAAAAAAAGGGATAGGAGTTTTTGAATGATAAAATAATTAAAATTTTAATGGACTGGCTTTCTGATCGTGTATATGCAGTTAGGTAAAATTAAGTTAATAATGTCTTTCAGAATTTTAATTAAAAAAATATTAAATAGAGAATCAGCAGTTTAATCTGTTAAAAATATTATTCAATCTATATCATGGTAATGGATTGAGAAGAATATTATGCCAAAAGTCTTAGCATTAAAAGAATAAACAAACTATTTACATCGTGAGACTCTGCTCTTCATTATAATAGTATTTGCTTAATTGTTTTTTTAAATAATGATCTTTTAATTAAATCATTTACTATTTTTTAATAACAGCAATCTAATAAATAAATCAATGCAGACTACTTAAACAAAAATATTGTTCCTGCTTTGATATCCCTCAGCAAAGATCCTGTAGCTAATATTAGATTCAATGTAGCCAAGTGTTTTAAAGCTCTTAGTGCTTAAATTAAAGAAAAAGTAAAGTTTATTTCAAGATCAATAAATTTTAATGTTATTTTTACAATTAAAAGGATTAAGCAAAAAAAGTTTTAACAAGTTTATGCGAAGATTAAGATTATGATGTTAAATATTTTGCTAAATAAGCTTTGGATTCATTGTGATAAACTTTTCAAGCTAAACTCTTAATATTTTAATAAAAATGTTTTTGTCTTATGTATTCTCTTAAGGACAAGCAATTACAAATTATTTAAGTAGTAATAATGTACTTTTTAATCCTTTAAAAATAATATCAAGACAAAACATGAAAATAACTTAATTCTATATAATTTATATTTAGTTAATAACTGTAATTTAATTTTTTGCTTATCAATATTTTTATTCAAAAAAAAAATCATTTTTTCAATTCCTCAGTCTCATTTTATATTAATCAATTTTTTTCTATCTAACATTACTTTTTATTCTATCACTCAATATTACTTCTTAAAATAAAAGAGTAAGTCAAAATAAACTTACAATATCCTTAATTTTTAACATCTCAATACACATAATTATAATTTAACATTATTTATAGAGATAATTCTATTCAAAAATAATGTTTCAATTCATCAATCATTTTATCAAAATACATTTTATTCTATTTAGCATCTTTTTTAATTTTATCATTCAAGTTGATTAATTTATACAGCTTTATTTTTTTTCTCAATTAATAAAATTTTTTAATAATAATTAAACTTCATTGCAAAAAAAAAAAACTTTTTAATTTTTCTTAAAAAGATATTTGTGTTCAAACAAAAAATATATGAATGAATTATTAATCAAATTTACTAAAGTCAAAATTTATTCTTCTTCAAATCATTAATAATTTTTGTGTTTTGTAATTTATTTTTTTCTTTAAAATCATAATAAGTATATAATTGAATCTTAACATATTCTTTGTATTTAAAAGCAAACAAAGAGAAATTTTTTTCTTTAACTTTTTTTACAGGCTTTAAAAAATATTTAGATCTAACTATTCTATTCATATTGAATCAAAATTGATTTTATATTTTTTAATAATAAATTTATAAATTTGATCAGCGAAGCAGATAATTATTTAATGAGATAAAAGAAAAAAATAAATATTTTCTTATTTTACCTTTAATGCTGTCTACTTATATTTAAATTCAAATCTTTTTTTATGAAAATATTATTTCAATAGTTCATTTAGTTAAAAATTCAATAAATTATTTTAAGAAGGGAGATTTTTAGTTATACTCTTGACATTTCTATTAAAAATTTGAGTACAATTTAAATAATATTTGTCAAAATTAACTTTTATCTGTTAAAAATGATGTTTTTAAATTTGTCGTAAGACCTACTAGAAGTAGAATAATTTTAATCAAAAAATATACTTGAACATAAATTTAAAATTTAAAAAGATAATTTTCGTAATTCATAATAATTGATGTTTATTTAATTTAATCAAAAAATTTTGCTTAGAAATATTATAATTTAAGTGTAATGATTAATATATTATGAGATAAATTAATGAATAGGTTTTTGAAATAGAAAACAATAAATTATGTAAATTAAATACTTGATATTCTTGAATAAGATTTTACTAAGTAATTTTTGAGAGAAATCTCAAAAAATTTTCAAATGAAAAAAGAAGCTGATTGTTATTTGATGTAATTTGGTTAATGTAAGTTTTAAATTTATTGGTTATTATTATAAAATAGTTAATGAGGAGTATGTTATGAGGGCATTACAGTTCCGAAGAATTGTTATTTGTTTAATTCATTCATGTTATTCATGGTGTTTTGATTATTATAAATTTATTATTAGATGTTTAGTTCTTATAAATAATTGTTTTATTATTATTGATATAAATACAATTGTTATTGTTATGTTATTTATACATTACTGAATAGATGAGAGATTTATTATTGATTAAAATGATTGTATTATATTTATTATTAAATTGGCAGCTAATTATATCGGTATAAATTGGGTAATTAGTTTTCTGCTACCTTTTGACTATCAATTTTTATGTTTGAGAGAATATCATTTTAATAAATATAATTTGAATTACTTAAATTCGCTTACTGATAGTAATTATATTAATTTTAATTTTAGACCATATTTATGGGTAACTAAGTAATTTTATTTATTTTTTCTTCTTCCTTAAAGGTTTAGGAGCTACTGTTTTGAACATTTTATATGTAATTAAATTCTTTGTTTAATAATTATAATTCATCAGCATAGTAAATAGAGGATTAGCTTACATTAAATTAAGGATTATACTATGAATTCTGTGAAAATTTTGGTGACTCTTTTGAAATTTATTTTGTACAAAAGTCTTCAGTAGAAAGAGAAATTTTTAAAGGGGTTGAGTCTATTTGGAGTACTTGAGTCTATGGAGAAGTAAAATTTATCTGTTATGTGGATACAATTGAAGTGTTTTTTTCATTTTCTGATTATTTGTTATTGAAGATACATTCTTTGGATGTTTCTTTTTCTTCAAATTCATTTTGAGATATTTTGCTATTAAAATTCTACAATTTTGATTTATTCGTGATGGCTTTAACTTTTTTTGTCAGTAAAGGTTCAAGGGGAGGAAAATCTTTTAAATTGATAGAAGTTGTGTATTTGTAATAAGTTTGATTTTCTTATTTAGAAAATTGTTTGAAAGAGTATTAAATTTTAGACCTATTCTCTTCTAATTGATTAAGGAAATCTTCATTCTTAGATATGCTTTTTTAAGCTTAAGAGAATTTGAGTGTCAATTCAGATTTTTAATTGAAAATTTTGTAATTTTCTTCAATAAGCTTTGCAATTTATTTGGAGCTATTAATTTATTTGTACATTTAGTTGAGGTAAGAATTATTTTAAAATATGCAAGAGAGGGTTTGAGGCTTATATTTAATGAGCTTTTGTTAAATCTATTTTAGAAAAATAATAATTAAGAATGAGTTAGTATAACATTACAAATGTTAATTAAAAAGATAAAATTTTAGATAATTTCTATGTTAAAAGATTATGTTGCTGTTTACAATAATTTAATTTTATATTTAGATTTATTTATTCTTCATTAAATCAAATAAAAATTAATCCATCATCATCACACTCCGTTGTCGTAAATTAATTCAGTTGTAATTTAAACAAAAAATTATGTAACATTATTTTTTTCAAAAGTAAGTGTAAGCTAAGAATAGTAAAATAATAAATTTGTGCTTTTTACTTAATCGACCAGATGAAACAGCTCATTTTGGACTGACTTAGATATTGATAAATGAATAATGCAATCTGATTCATTTTAATCGTTATCGTTAGTTTAGAGATAATAAGCAGAATTATTGTTCAGTCTCTGTTGTATTGTAAGGATTATTTCATTCTAATTTATTTAAATTACCAAAAGAAAAATATTAAAAATCAATAAATCAATAATGTTATGTAAACAATATAAAGTGTAATATTTAATACAAAAATATTTACTTTTTATTCTGAGATTTTGAACACATTGTTAATATAAACTCTAATAATGTTAGGAAATAATTGAGCCAAAATAAAGGGAGATATTTTTGCATCCTCCATCTCTTTAAGAGAGTTTAAATATGAATTGAGCTAGTAGAGCTCCTTTATTTCTTGTATATAATTACATCCTTTCTAAATTGGAGTTATCTATTATCTTTGCTTTTCTGAAGGAGAAAATGTTTCCAGATAATTAGATGTTAATTTCTTTTTATAAAATATTTTATTTTTAACAAAATATTAGGTTTATTTTATGAAAGAATAAAAAAATTAGGTTTTTAATTTACTTCAGCTCTAAATCTTCTGCTCTTCTTTCTTGCTTCAACATAAATTGAATCACTGACATAACTGGCTAAAATTGTATTTTCCTATTTACTTGATTAGATACTTTCAAAAGTTAGCACAAGATAAAAACTGAGACTCTAATTTATTTTGTTAATTAAAAATAAGGATTAGCTAGCTTGCGATTGTGTAAATAAGTATTATTTAATTCATGTGTGTGCATTTACATCAGAATTTTGATTTTAAGTTTACTCAGCAATAAATTTTGAAATTATTGTATTTCAAAGTAAATCAACTTTTCATCCACTCAAAAAAAACTAAAAAATACAAATCTATCTATTTCTTTTACTTCTATTTTATATTTTATCAAAGTAAAAAAAATCTCTTTTTTGTATCTGCGAAAGTATTAGAGGTAAAAAAACTTCCCTTTTAGAGAATCATTGAATTATTACCAAATATTTTAACTCCAACCAAAAACTTATTTCAAATTAATCATTTTCATATTTAAATTACACTTTAAAAAATTTATATTTGTAAAACAAATCTTATTGAATCTATGAATAAATAATTAAATTAATGAATTTATAGGTGCATAGTTAAATGAATTATTGGATAATTGGATGAAGATAAATTAATTGAATGAGTTTTGGTTGAATAATTTAATGATAGATCTATGTGTTATATTTAATACTTAATATCATATTTCTTAATTGATGATAAAATTAAATAAACTAATAATATTACTCCTTGAATTCTGGATAGTTATTTATTTTTGTAAGTATAACTAAATCATGCAGTAAATTCTTACCATTTTTATTTAAATATTTATTTTAAAAAAATAGCTGGTAAATAAGTAAATATTTACAAAAATAGTTGTTTAAAGTGGATGAAGATTTGGAATCAAATTTTTACTGATCTTTTTATTTAAATGTCTGATTTTTATTATTTTAAATTTTATAATAAAAATATTTTTCTTTTTTCAATTATTAATTACTGCGTATGGTTTTTATTTACAAATTTTTTTAGTTCTTGTTTTGGTATTTTTAGTGAAGAAATAATAGAAAAAATTTGTTACTCTAGAAATAAATGTAGTCTCAATGAATTTTAGGCCTGAGAAGAAAAGAGGCTTTTGTTCCTTGAATTCCTATTCCAACTCTCCTGATAACTCTACTTCTTAGAAGTTTTTGTTTTCTAATTATTTAAAACATCTCATTCTAGCTAATATTTTAGAGTAATTTTCTACAGATTATTCAAATGGCAAACACACTTTTATCGTTGGAATCACTAAATTCTTATACCACAACTACTTTTCACGGCTACTATCCCACATAAATTCTTTTTCTTACACAACAGGGAATACAGAATAGTTAGTAAGCTGTTTTTGGCTTAACTTGTGCCATTGTTTATTTTTTTAGTTTGCCCTTTAGGATTATTTTTCATTATCACTCTATCTAATTTAAGTAAAATTTTTTCTTTTAATATTTGTAATGTAATACAATAAATATTACTTGATATTCTTATCATTAGTATTTGATTTGGTTTTTATTTCATAATTACTCAAAAATGCAAGCAAATCATGGCAAATTTCTTTTTTATTTGATTCTGAAATATCTAAGGTTGTCATTCAATAGTTTTTTAGGAAATTGAATATGATGGATTTATTTTGTTTATTGGATATCGCCCTTAAATTTTAAAATTATTGTTTTTATTTTGATAAATACGATTCTAATTTGTTTTAGTATTTTACTAAATTTTTTGTTTAAAAAATTAATATATTCCATAACCACTTTATTTTCCTTCTTTAATTTGTCTTATATCAATATATTTGATGTCAATCGTAAATCAATTAATTTGATTTGATAAAAAATAAGAAAAACCATAAATAAATAAACAAATAAACAAACAAACCCAATTAATTATTAATAGTTACTCAAGAATTTAGTTACAAGAGTTAAATTTTCTATTTTCTTTCTAAATCAAAAAGTTTCTCTTTACACCTATTTATTCTTCGGTTTACAAATTAAAAAGTATGAACAATATTTGTCTTTTCCAAACTGAATGAATAAATAAACATAAATTTATAAAATACATTCTATACTTTTTTCATTATAACTTTCTATTATATTTCGAGAAACTTCGATTTTAACAAAAGTTTTTGTCAGAATTAGATATTCACTTAGTTTAATATTTTTTCTTCAAAAATGAGTAAATTAGTTTTAATCACTTTCTTGCTCTCAATTTTTCTTTTATTCAAGCAAATATTATTAATCTTTTATTCTCTAGCGATTGTGTAAAGAGCATGTGGGGGAAAATTTTTAATCAATTTGTCTTCTTTCCTCAAATAATTAAATGTGGGTATACAAGATTATAAGGCTATTAACTTACTTAAATAATGAGTCATAGTATGTATTTAAAATTGGATTTTTTAATTTTTTAAATCTAAAGTACTGATTAAAAAATAATAGCCTCATATTTTAGAAAGTAATTAAACAGTGCAAGCACAAAACTATTCTTATTATTTCTTTTTTCTAATTTAAGAATCATTAAAGTATCCATTGAATCATTTTTATTTGTGGTTTATTATTTTCAAGTCTATTTTAAAAAACATTTTTTTAAAACAATTCAAACAAAAATGCTTAGCATATCGATAACGCTTTTTGATATACTTAAATAAATTATTAAAATGGGTCAGTTTTGCTAATTCTATTGGAAATAGAAATATTTTGTGAAAATTAGTAATAAACTTACATTTAAATATTATTATTACTAGCTGTTTTTAAATGTTTAATTTTGTTATTTATTCTAAATTACATGAAAGATGTAAGTCAAAAAAGAAAATTATTGAATTCTTAAATAAAAGCATACATCATAAACTAAAAAATTACATAAATGATATAAATAATTTTCCTTCACTTTAACTAGTATTATTTTATATAAATTATCTTGAATCTACTGAGCAACATATATTATTGGTTAAGATTAATTTAATTTGTGGCCTCAACCTTTTAATTGCTCCCGCCCATGAAATCAAATCTATTAAACTTTAATTAAAAAAGCATCAATATTACTGTCTATTACATATTCTTAAACTAAAAAAATATCTAAATGAATATAAAAATCAATTTATCTTACAGTCAATATTCTAAGTAAAAATTGTTATTCCTGCTCTGCATTGCACTCTTGAGACGTAATTAACAGCATTATCTAAAGACTGAGCATTTATATAGGAATGCTTCTTATTCAGAAAATCAAAAATGGCTATTGCTATGACAATAGTTACTATGGCGTTAAATAATAATTCAACTCCATTTTTACACAAATTGAAGTAATCCACAATCAAGCTGCAAATCAAAAACACAGAAAACTAAATGAAAGTCTGCCATGCTAACTCAGATATAATGTCTGTAGTTGATATATTCAGCAACTTTAAGCAGCGCTAAGTACCTTGCTTAACCATATGTTAAATCATCCAAATAAACTGATTTTATCCTACAACTATATTTTCTGGGTGCATGTAGCGATAAATCACTCCTTATGATTCATTATAATATGCCTATGATTTTACGTATGATATTAATTTGTTTCGTCTGTAATATTTCTCATCCAAATCTATAAGAATAAATTAATAGATAAATTGAGATTAAGAATGCATTTGGTGTAAATTAATTCAAATTATAATTTTATTTAAATTTAATTTTACTTTTATCACGCAAAAAATTTTCTATTAGCTAAGGGCTCAATTAGATATTAAATGCGTACTACTAAGTTATATTACAAACTAGCAAACGTTCCCAACTATGAGCTAATTATTCTTTAGTTTTATTGTGTGTGAGTAACAAGTTTCTAGGTATATAAAAAATAATTTTTATATTAATTTAGTATTTCTCTTTAAGGCGTATTAACAATACACATAATAAATATGAATAACTATTTTAAAAAATTAAAAGAAATTATGGTATTTTTCTTTTAATCCAGCAGACATATTTATTAGTCATTATCTTAGAAATTGTAAAAAATGCTTACTAAATTATAAATCCTCTTTAATTAGCACCTAAAAAGAAAAAAAATTTGATGGATTTTAGTGTTATTAATTTTTAGAAATTGAAAAAGATAAATTTAATTTTTATAGGTATTAACTAAGAAAATTAGAGGTATGATAGAGTTGATATTAATCACTTGAATTAAAAAGTTATTATTTAAAGTAAGTTAAATTTATAATTTGGGTTTAATTTTAATCATTTTGATAAATTCATTTAATTTGAACAAATAACTTTCTTATTATAAATTCTCCATCAAATTTAAAAATGAATATCTAATTGGTAATTGGAATATTAAGATATCTCATTATTTGAAAAAAAATCTAAAATCTAAAAATTGAATAATTCGAATCATTAGAATAGCTTAAAAAATTGCAAGTAACCAAAAATCATATACTTGTTAAATATGTGTTAATTTCTTTTTATCGCTAAATTATTTAATAAATCAGGCTAATTTATGGTAAAATTTTGCTATTTTTCTTTTCATTTATTTTCTTTATGATATTAATTAAAACATAATTAATGTACTTTGTAAGCTAAATTTGATGCAGTTTTCATAAACACCAATTTTAAAAATGTGTAAACTAGCTTTTTTTCATTAAAAGGTAAAATTTATTATATGGATAAAAACTGACCTCAAATATATTTTCTAAATATTTTAACTAAACCACTTTATGTAAGTTAAATAAATAAAATAAATTTTTACCATTCAATTATTTTTGATGAATTATGTTTTTCAAGTAAACTTTAAACAAGAAATAACACTAAATTTTATTTATTATCATGCATCAAAAAACTATTCAAATTATTTTCAATATTCCTTGACAATCAAGTATCTCAAAAAAAAAAAAATTTAGTTGACGCGTAAATTTTATTCAAAAATGGAAAGATATTTGTTATTTTTTAAGAAAAATTAGATTACCAATTTTTGAATAGTCAGAATTAAATTTTATTAGCAAATTTAGTGTTGTTTTTGAAAAAAATTAATCAATTTTTAAAGCTAGAAAGTTAATGAACTCAAAATTTTGAAATATTCTTCTTTGATTTATTAATTACCTCTATCTTAAGAAGAGAACTCCGACTAATGTGATCAAGAATATTGCAAATAATAATCCTTGTTCGAGATAAATAAATGAGGAGATTGTCAGAATAAATAGGGTTAAAAAGAAAAAAAAGGTATTGAATGCTATTAGAGACCATAATAAAACCTAAAAAGAGATTTGATAGCACAATTTAAAGTAAAATCCAAAAGTTCTGTTTGAATATGGATCTTGTGGTATTTTATTCTTATCTATTTCATCACTGGGTAGGTAATCTTAATTTTAGTTTCTAAACATGTTATTGAAAAGATTATTCTAGCTCATGTTTAAACCAGAGCTAGAGAATCTCTTATCTTCTGTTACAAAAGGTGAATTGTATTGAAGATTTTTGTTGTTGTTGCTGAAATCAGGTAAATATTCTTAAAAGATTAATTTGAAGTAGCTTAAGTAATAATTATTTTTATCAAGTCTAGGTTTTATAAAGTACACCATAACATCAGTGGCACAAATAAAAATGAAAGTAAAAGTGATAGCAAAAACTGTGTAAGGCAAGCCTGATGAGCAAAATATGGTGAAAAAGCTATCATAGTTTGAATAGTAAATATTCTAAGAGTATTAATATTAGAAATAGGCACTTGAATAGGCATACTGAGCAAATATAATTGGGGCACATAAGAGGATAGGTAAATTTAGTAAGAATAATATGTACAAATATTAAACAACTTACTCAAAAATAGTAAAAGCATTTACTTTGTTTAATTTATAACTATGCTTGATAAGGTAGTGTTTATATTTGATTACATTTTCTGAAAATTTCTGGTCTAGTATTGCATCATAACTAACTTTAGGAGCCATATTGATCACATAGAATAGATTTTCCATTAATCCAATATAAATTTTATATCTTCCTGTAGCAGAACATGCTCTTATGTATTCTCCATCTATAGCGTACATGTATTTTTACAAAATAGCATTCAATTCTTGATCAGCCATTACAACTTCTTCTTTGCAATATAATGCATAACAATATATGGCATAATATTCTTTAAATTTATGAATTGTTAGATCGTCGCAGTATTCAGCAGGATTGATTTTTTTCTTTGAATCTAATTTAGGAATTTTTGCAAAGAGAAGCTCACAAAAACACTCTATTGTACTTTTTTTAGTATGTACTTAACGTTAAATGAAATTAACCCAATTTGCAAAGGTAGGATAATATTCATACTTTTGAACAATGCTTAAAATTTTAGGATTAAATCTTCTTGGATCTTAATCATATATTTAAGCATTCATTTAATTCCCTTAAAGAAGATTAAACTAAGATTGCTGTAAATTAGATTAGTAGTATTAATTTGATGTATATCTCTGACTTTGTCTCAAGGTTTGTATTTAGGTATGCTACTACTACTAGTAGAGAGATGATCTTAAATAGGCAGAACTTTAGAGTATGCTAGTATCATACTATTAGCTGATGTTAACAATTGACATATATTACCACAATTCATAAAGAATATTAACAAAGTTTGAAGAGTATTGACTATAAGCAATGCTATCAAATAATATATTTATCATTTTAAAGTTTACTAGAAAACCATTGATCACAAACTCAGATTTCAACTTCTCAAGCTCTTTTGTTATTCTTGTATACACATTAAGTGTTTTCATATTTTCATGTATAGTATCCAAATAAATAGAGACTTTTTGTTGATCATTATTATGAATTTAATCAAATATTTAAGGGCAATTTTATTTGCATTTAATGTAGAATTGACTAAATTAATCAAGCATTGCGTCTAAGCTAAGAGTATCAACAATTAATTAATCCCCCTTCTCTGAATTAACAATTCTTCCAATGAATTTTCCTTAGTAACCCTATAAATAGCACTTCAAGAACTCAATACTTTGATTGAACAGAGCAAGCTTAAGCTATCCATAGTTATATTCAATATTATATTTTTATTCAGCATATATAGTAAATATTTTTTGATGAAATGAGGGTTAAAATTAATTTATCAATTGTTATATCTTGTAGATAAAATCAATAACCTTCTCTTCAGGAGGAAGTTATTGATTACTCATTAAGAACCCATTAATAAAAGCTATTTAGTTGATTAACTCTTATATAACTTATAAATCTATACATAAAATGCTATAATTAATAGAGAGAGGAATATATCTAGAAATATCATTATTCAACAAAACATTTATTGGTTGAGAAATTAAATTTACAACTAAAGGACCAATGTCGCTTTTTTAATCCTCTTTATTAATTTCACTATAATTCATTAATATAGAATTTTACAGCATTCTAGTAATTAAAGAAAATGTTTAATCGAAGTAATATTAAGAGCTAACATATTAAGTGTTCACTTACTATTCAAGTATGTTTTGATTTTATCTGTACTCTTCATTAATTGTCTATTACTACTATTGTATCATTAAATTATTATTTTCATATTGATTAATGTTTTATTGAGCAACTTCTTAAATTTTGTATTATCCAAACAAATTTATAGTCATGTAAATCCACATTTCAAATGCACTCTTTTTCAATTAATGTCTATGTTTTTCAATTAATCTATAAAAGTAGATATGCATAGCAATAGATCCAATTGCACTCAAAATCAAAATTGTCACTCCAAAAGTTATCATTGCTAAAATTTTTTTAATATTAACATAAGATTATCAATTATTTAACTTTTAAATTTATTAATAAAATATAAAAGAAATATTGAGATTTATTTGTTACAAACAATTTTTTATTTTCTTTTGAAAATTTAGGAATTTTATAAAAAATTTATGAAAACTTTAGAGATCTAAAATAAATTATTTTTACCTGTGTAGATAGCGTCTTTATTGTGATAGGTCCTGTCTTCATAACGAATAGATATATCACTAATACCATATGAATATAACTACCTTTAAACTAATTAATAGATACTTTCTTCATATTATGTTTATTCGTATGAGCTGTTATGAAACCAACCTATAGTACTATTTCCTTATTAATATGGATACCTACCTGAAGTAAAGTTTCTGTAGGTGTTATCCTGAATTTCTTTAGATAAGTAATAAGGGCATTTAGAAGGAGTAAATAGCAAATCATGGTTTAAAACTTCATAATTTAGGGTGTTGAAAGTTAATGTAGAAACCCAGTATGGAGGAATAAATAGATACTCAAAATTGTAGGAAGTCTTTCATTTTGTTACAAAAATTTGATTAAAATTAAAATAAATAATAAATTTAATTCTTACACTTATTTTATTTTATTCACTGAACAATCCAGTTCTATCATCAAAAAACAAGTTAATTATTAAATGAGAAACATCTTTTGATTATTTGTTTTACAATTTTGAATTTAAGAACAAAAGAGAATCCTCTGATATGCTAATAGAATTTTTGTGAAACTATGAATTTGGTATTGGTGGAGCATATAGGTCATATATATCTATTATGTTGATAAATACATTTCCTTCAGAGCTGCTTATTGTCATATTTCTTGGTTATTCAAGCTTTTAACTAAAATTTTAAGAATTATTATTCAAAAGTAAAACGTTTCTTAAGGCAGTACAACGATTTTAAACACTTTAATAAGGTCTTTAGTCTTCAAAGTAATTGAAATACTACTACCCTTTTTTCTATTTATTTGAATTCTTATGCTAAATTTCTTTTTTTAAGTTTAGAGTTTCTGATCTTGTTGATTAATTTATTGCTTTTATTAATAAAGAAATATTAATAACTTAAAAATAGGAATTATGATTAAGTACGATTAAGGCAATCTGTTTCATTAAGCTTAACAAATTCTTCGTCTAGACTAGAAATTGTATGATAATTTAGTTATTCATCTACTGAAATCATTAATGGAGCAGTTGCACATATGTATTTATCTACAGTGTATGTATTAAGTAAGATATTCTGTCTTGTTTCTACAACTATATCTCCTCTGAATGTATTGATATATGATGAATGTAATGTGAATAGATTTTAAACATAAAAAGACCCTAAATGTGAATTGAATATCAGATCCTTTATTATTAAATTAATATATTATGAAATTAAGATAATAAATGAATATTTTATTAGAATAAAAATTACTCCTGTTATTATTTAATTAGCACGAACCTATAGATTATAGCCATTCAAAATAAGTTTTTCAGTAATTAAATATTAAGAGTCTAACAAAAGTATGCACTTATCTTAACCAATACAATTAATAAAGACTTATCTAAAAGTTTCATTTCTCCTATAATGATTTTGATTGATGTAAAGATTAATTAAACAGTTTTTAAAGATAATACTTTTATCAATATCACCATCAAAATCACTGAAACATTCATATTCTACCCTATAAGGATCATATTTATTACCTAAGAATTTCTCATCTGCTATTTTAAGCTATGATTCTTGCATATTTATTGTGATATTCTTTTTAAAGCTACCATTTTCACTAAAAACAAAAGATGAGTTCCTATATTAGTTTACTCTATTCTATGCTTCATATTTCCCATCATATTAGTGAGGTTCATTGACTTCAACACAAAATACAATCATCATAGCTATCCAAAATAAACCTACTAAAATATATAAGAAACTATATTGTTAAAAGAACAAGTTTCTTATCTTTTCTTGAATTGATTTTCTTTTGGGAACATTTCCTATCCCATGGTCTTAAACTATTTGGTAAGCTTGATTATTTTGCTAAATATCTTCATAAACTTAGCTTTGGTTTTTTTATATTATTCCATAATGATCTCGTGTGTTAAATGATGAAAGCTATCCTAATTCACGTATTCTGTCAACTGGATGTTCATAAAATTTATCATTCATTTTCTATTAGGAAGATGAGTACTTTTGTTTATTTGCTTAGATTAGCTATTTTTAATGTAAGATCCTACTTGATGACTAAAAGTTGTCTCTTACTTTTTTTTTGTCTATCAATTATAAAACTTTCTTGTTTTTAAATAATTATCTTATCAACAAAGATTAGTTTGAAATTTTATTAGTTTTTATTATCTCATAAATTAAAGGCGTTTATTTTATTAATTTAAAAGTATCTTTTCAGATATAAAAATAAAAATTATTTAAAAACGCTTGTTAATTATTTCTACCATTGCTTTATTCGTACCATTACCTTAAAATTTTTGAGCTTGCTTAAGATTAGAAACATTAAAAAATATCATATTGTTTAAATTTCTCATTTTATCATCAATTGTCATAGGAATTTAATAATCACATTCATTAAACAATTTATTAATTTATAAGTAAAGTTTTACTTCTTTTTCATTTTGATGAACAGAGTAGCTAGGTGTGATTAAGATATTTTTGAAAAATGTATTGTTGCGCAGTAATTATACATAAAGGTAAGTAAGTAGTCAGTAGTTAAATTATAAATATTGATTTCAAAGGATATTATTTATTAAATGTCTTGATAAATTATTCGGGTTAAATAAAAGTTAGTTTACAATAAATAAAAAAGGGTGGCAGAAACAAAATTGTAGTAGTACATTTGTTTTAATTCTAACTATTAGTAAATTGTAAATTTATTAATTAGTGGATTAAAATATTGATTCTTGATCTCATAATTTTTAGTAGTTGGCTATTTTAACAATTTATTGATATAATTAAAGAGATTTTGTTAAGCATGACAAAAACTAAAATTTTTTAATTTTACTATAATCATGTTTAATCTATATTCCTTAATTACCAATTAAACCATATTAATTTTTTATATCTACATAATTTTAATTTATTTTGAACACAAAATCTTTTTAAAACTATATCTAGTTAGGAATGGAGGATCAGGTTGGTGTAAATTAAAAATGATTTATTTTATAAAATAATTTTTGATGATATTATTTGAATGTAGATTCTTTGTAAAATAAAAAAGTAAATTATTCAAAATTATTTTCTATTCAAATTAACTATTATTTGTAATTAAACTAGTCACATAATTAACATATTTAGAGTTTTAGATAATGTTCAAAGTAAATCTACATATTTTTGTATTGAATTAAATTATAAATTAAGAGTATCAAAAAGATAAGCCAAGAGTAATTTAGTTCTAGAATAAACTTTACTCAGACAGCTAAACTTATTAACTAATTTTTTATTTTCTATATAATTTAGATTTGTAATTAAATTTTAGAATTCTATTTAGATTTTGTCAGATGCTGATTATTTAAAGTTTTTTACTTTGTAACATAAATTCCTTTTTTATTCTTTTCATTTTTCAAATAGTAATTAATCAAAAAATTGTTCTGGAAAAAAAAAAGGATTAATTCAAATATCAATTCTAACATGTATTAATTTAATAAAAGATAATAAAATAAAAAAAAACAGAAAAAAACAAAATATAAAATGAGTGCTTTTAACAACTAAAAAGAAATATTACTTACTAACGGATAAAAGATGCCAGTTTTTGGCTTAGGTACATACAAAACATCGAATGAAGAAGAAATGACTAATTTAATTCGTACTGCTTTAGATGTTGGGTACAGACACATAGATACTGCTAAGTACTACGAAAACGAACACATGATTGGCTCAGCTTTAAAGACTATTTTTAGTGAAGGAAAATATAAGAGAGAAGATATTTTTTTAGTCACAAAATAATTTCCTTTTAAAGGGGTTAAATGTATTGATGTCTTCAGGTAGTAACTAAAGGATTTATAGGTAGATTATGTTGATTTACTACTCATACACTTCCCTTATGTTCCTCTGACTGATGACAATCAAGTTAACCAAAAACCAGTTCATTAAATATGGGCTGAATTTGAAGAAATACATAGTCTTGGATTAGTTAAGGGTTTGGGTATTTCTAATTTTAATTGCTAAATGATTATTGATCTATTAGCTTATTGTAAAGTAAAGCCCGTTGTTAATTAAATAGAACTTCATGTTTTTAACCAATAAAAAAATCTTATAGAATTTTTGAAGAAATCTAAAATATATCCTGTAGGATATAGTCCTATGGCCAAATACAACGAAGTTATTAACAATGAGACATTAAAAGCAATAGCAAGTAAATATAAGGCCTCAGTAGCATAAGTTTTGATTGCTATCATGTTCTAGCAAGGAGTTGTTGTTATCCCTAAAACTGAAAAACCTGAACGTTTGTAACAGAATTTTGAAGCCCAAAAATTTGTATTTAATAAAGAAGATTTCGAAACTCTAAAAAATCTAAACAGCAACACAAGAATAGTCAACTTTGATTCTTACCCTGAATTTTTCAGAGGAGTTCCTTTGTATGATTGAAAATTCTAGTTTCTTTAAAAATCTTTTCTTAAATTTAAATACTTAATAAGTCTTAATTAACTGTATAAAAATGTGTTTTTTTTAATGCTTTGAATTAAATAATTTTTTTTAATAATTCCTTATGATTTTAAATTAATCTTCACATCAATACTAGGAATGGATTTACTCATTACTTTAAAATTAAAAGCTTTATTTTAAATAAAATATTTATTATTTCACTGTTCGTTCACAGCTAAAAGGATAGATAAAAAAAAGGAGAAAATTACAATGAAAATAAAACTAAAATGTGTTTTTATTTTTGTATGGTTATCTTTTGTTTTTTAAATAAAAATCTTAATAAATTATTCATAGTTTATATTTACATGTGTTTTATTCTCTTCTTAAATATTTTTTTTAAAGCACTAATTTAATTTACATGAACTAAGTAAGTTCTGTAAAATTTATTTAAAAATATGCATATTCTTTACATCCACAAAAATTTTAATAATAGAGATAGGATGTTAATTACTCAGAATTATGAATATTTGAAATTTGAAAGTACATCCTCTCCTCTCATTTGTAAAAATTTTTACATATTTTTTGGAATTAAATTATAAAATATTTCTTCTTTAATCAAAAGCAAATTGATAAAAGTTAAAGTAATTATGTAAAAAGAGATAAATATTTTTTTATTATGATTGAAATGAGTGGTTACTGATCAATTACTTTCTCAAAAATTATTTTCTTTGAAATTATTTAATAAACACTATTTAAATTCCTTTTATTTTTGTTTTCGGTTTGAAAACATATTTGTTAATCAGAAAAAAAATGGTTTAAAGTAAAAAAATCATTTTTTAAATAAAAAAAATATTAAAATAAAAATTTAAAGAATAACAGAAAAAAAAAAATGTAATAGTAAAGTAGTTAAAAAGCAGAAACGATAATATCTAATGATTGCTTTTAAGAATAGAAAGCCGATAAAATATAAGCATTGAGAAAAGAGTGTGAAAAAGAAAATTAGAGTGCTTATCTATAGCTAATTAATTAGTTGGTTTATATACTAAATATTTTTTCTATTTATCAATGAATTTTGAATAAGATTTATTACTTTTCTATTAATTTATTTATTTTTAAAAAGAGACTTCAATCTATATTTTTAAACAAAAGAAATTTTTCATCAAAAATATTAAATTATTTGAAGTATAATAGCTATCGAAAAAGAGAAATCAAAACATAAAACAGGATTATTTTAAAGCAAGAGACTTCTAACAAATGGACTTTATTAATTAATTTTTAGGTGGTGGCCGTGGTGGCCGCGGTAATTACAATAATTAATACTATGGATAATTTAATAGAAAGCCTTAGTATTCAGATCATTTAGAAGTTTATCCTTCTTATATGCTCGAAAGACATGATTTAGAAAAGGGAAATAAGATTTTGTTACCACCTTCTGTTTTAAATACTCTATCAGCATCTAACTTACCATATCCTATGATTTTTTGTGTTTAAAATACCTACTTGAACAAGTAAACTTATGTTGGTGTTCTAGAATTTATAGCTCCTGAGGGAACTTGCTACATTCCATTTTGGATGTTTTAGATGTTATAATGCTTTGATGGTCAACAAATTTAGGTAACTCTTGTTACTGATGTTTAAAAAGGAAAATTTGTTAAAATTTAGCCACATGAAACTGCCTTTATAGATTTACCTGACCCAAGAGCTATTCTTGAAAAGGAATTAAGAAACTATACAGTTTTGCATTAAGGCGATACAATTCACATAGAATTTATGAAGCAACATTTTTAGATTGACATTTTAGAAGTAAAACCTATAAATGATTATAATGCTATTTGTGTTGTTGATGCTGAAATCGAAGTAGATTTTGCTAAGCCCTTGGTATTTATTTCAAATTTTACTATAATTTTTGCTAAAAATATATATTTTCAAAAACTCATACTTTATTCACTTATATTAAATTAATAAGTTTATTCTAAATAATTTTTATGTATAAATAAATAAAGGATTATGTAGAGCATCCTTTACCAACAATGACAAAAAAAGAATCAAGTGTAGTCATGAGTGAAGAAAATAAGCCTAAATAAGAGAAGAATCCTTTTAGTGGAAAGGCAACAAGAATAGATGGGAAAGCTATTGATTAAAAGAAGCTAAAAATGAAAGAAGAAGTTAAAGAAGATTATGATCCCAGAAAGCATAGATTACCAAATGGTGTTAGAAGAAAAATAATAAATAACGAATTTCTTGGTAAATCTACAGTAATAGGAAAATCTATATCTACTATGACTAAAAAGAAATGATTTTTAGATTAAAAGTATATAAAGAAGATTAATATAATTTCAGAAAGTGTCTAGGTTAGTAACATAGCATTATTCTGTTAATTAAATCTAAATGGTCAATTAATATATATATATAGACATTCTCAATAAATTATTAGCATGTAGAATTTAATTCAAACTTTTTGCATCTTTTTCATTGTTTTAATCAGAATTAATTGTTTCTTTTAATTGATTTCAAGCCTTAATTTTTTGAATTTTGTTTCAACACAAATCTTTTTGGTATTTTGTTATTAATTAGCATATTCTTTACAGCTTAAAATACACATTTTTATTCTATATTATGAAAGTAAAATCTAAATTAACTTTTAAAGCTTACAGAAATCTTATCAGAAAAAATTAATATCAAAAGCAAATATAAATAACAATAAAATAATCAATCAAAAATTAGAGAAAGTATAACTCATCAAAGTTTTGTTTTCTTATAAAAGTACAATAAATTTAATTATTCATTTGATTGTTTTTTTTTTTGAGAATATTTATTTTTTTTTAAATTGGAATTATCAATGTTCATATTCGAAAGAGTGACCTTTCTCCTCTTTTTAATTTTTGCTTTAATATACTTAATTTACACTAAATTATTATTCATTACTTTAATTAGAATTATCACTATTTTGACTATTATTTTATGGACTTTCATCATTGTGATATATTTCATTTATTTACAGACCATAAAAAAGTTTGTTATCAATGTTTATTTTTGTTTTTCTAATTGTTGGATTATCAAGAATTTTAGAGAAAACTATATTTTCAGATTAATCTTTTACTGAAGATTGATATAAGGTTGATTCATTATTAATTTTATTTTATATTAATTTTTATCGATGTTATATTTCTTCATCATCATTTTCTTCTTCAGCCTCTTCATTTTGCTCCTCTATTTATTCTAAATAATCATCTTATTCCTCTCTCCTTGCTTCATCTTCCATAATTTTAAATATTAATGGATTTAAAAGTTCTGGATCATGGAATTTACCGCTCCAAAGATCATAAACTTCTGCTCTTTTTTGAGCAAATAGAAGAACAAACAAATAAATTAAAGGATAGGTGAAACAAGCAAATGGCCATGTATGAATATTTACAATAGTTGCAAGTACCCAGAGAATTGATCCTAGAAATAATCCAAAAAACCCTAAGATTGCATAAACTTAAGAATTTCTACTTTTGTCAAATCTATGCAAATACTACAAGAAAAATCCTGGTAAAACTATACTAGTTATAGCTATCCATGCACATTTTTTATCTAGAATATGCTTATATGAGGGTATTTAGAGCTCAAATGGATAGTTAGCCTTTGCTAATATCAAAGAATCATAACTTTAAGATTAGCTATAATGTAATATAATAGCTGTTATTGTGTCATATAGAAGTATAATACCCATAAAAATTGCTGCACTTTTCATTGATGTTATTTTACAAAATTTAATTGTGCAACTCATAATTGCTAAAGACAAAATATCATTCATAAACCAAGGCTTTTTAATAAAGAACCATGAAAAAACACAGGATAAACTAAAAATACCTCCTAAAATATCTACTCCTCTTATTTTTAAAGCAAATGGCTTAAAGAATAGAATTTAAACTGATGATTTAGCTCTGGAAGAGTTTAACGGTTTGCATCTGAATAAGATAAGACCTAAAACTTCACACATAAAAAAGTAGCAGCAAAAAACAGAGATAGCACTAATAATAATATCAAAGAAATAAACACTTGATGAATACTAATATTTTACTAACAGCACAATCAGAGTTAAAATAATGCTGTACACTATTCCCCACCACCATTCTATTTTATAGCCACAAAACGATGTTTTAAATGCATAAATTTAACCAAATCTTGCAAAAAAATATATCATTATACAAGCTAATGTAATCAAAACAAGTAGTACCCAATCAAATTTAGTAGGCTTATAATTTTTATCCAAGATGACTATATACATTACATTTAGTTGGTAGCTAGGGTTGCTGAAAACAAAGTCTAAATTAGCTTTCATCCAATAATTATTTTCATTCAAATCTTTTGGAAAGTTAATTATTTATAGAATTTTAAGGCTCTCATTTGGCTAGATTGTGATTGGTTGGTTAATATTGCTATTTTTATTTATATCATTATCAGCTGTATTTTCAATCAGTTTCAGTGAAAATTTTACATCATTTGCTTCGCTTTAATAAAATGATGCAGATTATAAATCAATTTTATCATTTCCTACATTTTTTATTAAAATATAATTTTGTTAGCTTTAACTATACTCTATTTATTTGTAAGAATCTGGTGAACATGAGCATGCTAATAAGCTATCCTAAGAAAACTTACTACTCTATCCATGGGACTAATTATAAATTACACTGCTTTTATCCTAGTTGTTAATAATAGATATTTCAACAGGTATACATCTGATAGATACCATTAGTAGGTTTATAAGAAATAGAGTTTAGATAATTTTAGTTTATTTAAGATCCTACATATTTTAAAATATTACTTTTATTTTAATAATAAATCTTTTGTTTCTCAAAAAATATCTAATCAGCTAGCTATTAAATTACTCTTCTCGATACTAATCAATCAAGTTAGCTCTTTTTTAGATTTTAAGTCTTAGAATTATTAAAAAAAATAATTAATCAAAAAAATTATCAAAAATTTATTCTTTTTACTAAGATAACTATTCTAATTACTAATATTTATTTCTAATATACATTCATGATAAAAATAAATTATCTCTATAAACTTATTATAACATAAGTCCTTTATCACAATAGTAAATTATTTATTTGTAGATAGCAATTTTACTACATTAAATATAAAATAAGAATAATAAATCTTCCGATTAAAACTTTTCTTTTTTTTAAATTTATTCTAAAAAATCATTCCTAAAAAACTTTATTTTTTCAAATAAATAAAATAATCATTGACATAAAACATGAACTAAAAAAGTAATATAAAAACTATGAATCTATTCTTAATAAATTTTTTTTGCAAAAAATAATTAAATTTTAAAATATCAATTTTTGTTAAATAAATTTTTATGTAAAAAAAACATTACGAAATCAATAAATAAATTGTTTGAAATAATCAACCCAATTAGAAGTGAGTATGGAAAGGGTCATTAAAAGCTTTCTTTTTTCTACAACCTGTTATTGTGTCAGCTTTAATTTATTCATTTTAATAGGTAGTTCTATAAAGATTGTCTTTTTTCTCTGGGAATTTTTTTGGTAAACCCTTATCAGGAATAATATCATATTCTTATTGCTGATTTTAAGAAGATTAAAATATTTTTAAAAACATAAATAAACTAAGTAATAAATTACACAATGCAAAGTATTTTCAACACTATGAGGTTATATTTTTTAGAAATAGTATTCAGTCAAGTTGCTCTTTATATATTAAATATTTATTAGCAATCTTAATTTGAAAACAAAATGAATTCTTACATTGTTATACATTTCAGGTGTTGTTTCTTATAATCTTACTTTATATAAGTCAGGATTTGGAATTTTTTCTGGTTATCTTTCTATTTTACCATAACTACTACCAGGTAAATTAGAGATTTAACTTTTTTGTTAGAGAGATGCTATGCCTCTATTCTATAAAATATTTATGCTATGTTTTACTCATAATAATTTAAATTAGTTAATTACTCTCTCTTCAACTGGACCCAATAATTTTTATTCGTCTCCTTCTCTATACTTGATGAATAAGAAAAAGAATATATTATTTATTCTAAATTAAATATAAAGATCTTACTGCTTATCCAGGAAGTGTTTTAATTTATGAATAATAATTTAGATCTGATTAAGGATAATTATTTTTCCTATTCGATAATATTTTAAGTCGTTATAGAAGGTGGTTTTTAAACAAAAAAGAAATTAAATTTTAATTGTATCTTTAATAATAATCTCTCGTTTTTAATAAATACAAAATCTTTGAGTATAACTTACTTTTAATATAGCTTTGCATAATCATCATGACAACTTTATCTCTATTAAATATTATAAATCTATTTTGAAGGCTAGTATAAATCTGTATCTTAACGATTCAATTAATTGATAATTCCTCCTGTATTATTTTGATTTGCAATTTATTCAGGGAACACTCTTTTTTAAAAATGCACTTCTTCATAATCGTTCTATATTTATTTAAAACATAAATATGCCTATATTTGAAGTTTCTCATATGCATTGATAATTATAAATAATAATAGATATCTTTAAATTTTTTACGCTTTAATCAGGAAAAATGTTCGATTAACCTCTTCTTATTTCCTCTATCATTTTTTATCTATACTATGTTTACTTATTTGGATCGGAGCATACTTAAAAATCCTATGTTTTTTAAATGAGCTTATCCCAGTTCCCTTCTGTATTTTATTGCTAATCTAATCTTTTTACAGAGCCTTTGATTTCCTATGGAATTTACTTTCCTCTACGCTAATGGGGAAAATCTCTAGGAATATTAGAGAAGAATTGAGACATTAAATGGATAAATATTAATTGTATTTTCTATTTTATTTTAACCTTATTTAATTAATAAAAATACAAAAAAAAAGATTTATATCACAAATAGATCAATCAATCATTCAATAAATCAAATAAACAAACAAATAAATATTATTTCAATAATAAATTTTGAATTTGGTATATAAATCAGTAATGCAGATTGATAGGTAAATAAATTGATAGATAATTTTTGATGTTTGAAAATTTTTAAATTTATTACATACCTTTTGTTTAAATCGTTCTCATTTTTAAAAGTTAAAAAATAATTTCAATATTTAAATTTAAAAAAATGTTTAAAAAATCTTAATTTTTAATTTATAATTGATCACATTTTTTTTATTTAAAAATAATTTATGTTTTAAAATTTCTTTATTGATCCTAAAATAAAAGAAATATATTTTATTAATATCTCTAATATTTTTTAAGTAAAAGTAGCATTTGAGAATTTGAATTAAGAATCAAGCAATAAAATGCATCAACAATCTTCAAACAAAAAATAAGTATTTTAAAATAATAAAAATAAAATAAAATGAATAGATAATAAGTAAATAGATTCTTTAATAAATTTGAAATATTAATAAATCTTTTTTGTATATCCTTCTCTCTTAAATAATTATCCAGTTTATTTTCATAAAATTCTAATTTGTTCAATTTTTTAATGTATTTAACTAGATAATATTTTATAGAGATTAAATATGATTTTTAATCAGGAAAAGTTTAAAAAAACATAAGAAAAAAGATCCTTTAAAAATTGAAATGTAAAGATTGATTTATTTAACAAAAATATAAATTAAAAATATTAATCAAACAACTTTATTTCAATTTTCTATATATGAATGTGCATTAATACTTCTTTCTGATTGACTATGTTATTCATTTTCATAAAAATTAAAAGTAGGGAATCTTTCTTTTGTTTTTCCTGAATATAAATTATCTTTTTCATTCATTATATAACCTACATTATTCATTTGCTTTTAGTCAATTTCTCTTATTTAATTCATGAAACCTTTTAAATCGAACCTTTCTTGCATTACTTATTTAGCATATCCTTCATTCTTTTGTGAATTTTGGAAGGCTAACTCTCTCTCAACTTCTTTGATGCTTTATTTATAATTTTTTTAATATTATTTAAACATACAAATTAAAAAATTTTACTGGATTTTATTCAATTTATTTTCAGGTGATTTAAAAGTGAGATGTTTTTAATGAGATCTCTAGCTTGATAAAAATTAATTTTAAGGTGATCTAAATCCAAATTAATTTCCTGTAGAAGCCTTATTTGGTGAAACAAATGTATTCAAAGATGGAGTTAAAGTTAGTGAATCAGGAGGAGAGTTAACTAATCCTTTAACAAAATTACTTCTAAGATTTCTTAATGTATCTTACAGTTATGTAACTTCTCTTTTTTCTTAGAGTACTTAATCTTATTTTCTTCTAATATTTCTTTCTTATTCTTGCAATTCCTACTCCTTTTAGATTAATTTCATTCTTTCTAAATCAAAATTTGCTTTGAACTCTCTAATACCTTAGTTTTCTACTTCTATTTTAGTAGCCAATTATTTAAGGCCTTATTTTTCAGAATCAAAATTGGCTTTTTCTGTTGCAACTTATCTGAAATACTATGTAGATTGTTGCTCTTACTATTTGAGTTCATATTCTCTTAATTCTAATAACTTAGTCTTTTACAATATTAATTGCTCTTGCTTAAGCATATCAATATGCTTTTATTCAATTTCTTTCAATTACTACTATTACTTAAATTCCATTTAGTTTTAACTTCTCTAAAACTCCATTTTAGTTTACTCAAAAATATTAACTTTCAACTCAAATTCTTTATACATCCTCTCATATTCTTCTTTAAGTTTTATTCTTAATTTTTATATAAAAAGTTTTAAAATTAATACTAAATTAAATAGCTCCTATAAAAAATACCTTTCTTCTTGGATTTCTAATCTTTCAGTTTCTAATTTATTTCTTTCATGAATTATTTCTCTTTTCTTTTCTGTATCTATTTCCTTAATCTAATCCTGTAATTCATTTAATCTGCTATATTCTGTCCTAATCATAGCTTTTTCTTTATCCATATAGCTTCTTTAGCTCTCTTCAGTTTACTAAATATCTAATTTTAATTTATCTAATCTCCTTTTTTCAGAATCTATAAATTCTTATTCCAGCTTTAATCTTGACTCAAAATCTTTTAAATACTTTTGCTTTTCCTACACTTCAAGATTTAATTTTTACATATCAATCTAATTTCTTTCTTAAGTAGTCTCAATCCTATTTGATTTAAAAATAAATTGAAATTTAAATACTATAATAATTATGTAAATGAATCAAATTTATTATGAAAATATATTTTTATTCAGAATTTAATGAAAATGTTTTCTGAAGAAATAATTTAATTTTTAAACTCTATTTTTCTGAATTTACATTAAAATCATCTTTATTTTTTAAGTATAAGAAAAAAATTTTACTAATGAGAGATTGAATTGAGCTTGTCTGAGTTAGATTTAAGCTATTCAGCTAAACCAATAATTTCAGCTTACTACTGGAGTTGTTTTTTAAGTGAATCACTTTAGAGTTAGTGTGACATAATAATTTATGCTTTTTCTTTTTCAAAAGAATTTTTAAGAGTCTCTAATTCAATGTCAAAGAGCTATCTTTATCTTTCACGATCTTTAATGATTAAATCCTTCAATTCATCTTGTAATTATTGATTACGATCTTTTTCGAATTTCAAGAGTTATTCATAATTTTCTTTTAGAGACTTAATTTAATCTTCGTAATTAACTTTAATTTTTTTCATGTCTTCATCGTGATCTTTGGTAATTTATATTCTCATATTTTTTCTTTCTTCTTCCATTTGTTTTAGTAATTTAATAGATACGTCTTCTTGATTTTATTTTTAAAATTATTTTGGATCTGCAGGTGCTTTTTCAGAACCATAGTTGCTATTAGCTTAATTGTTTTAAAAATTTGTTTCACTCATCTTTAAATCAGGCATATCACTTAAAGCTCCTTAATTTGGTTGATTATTTTAAAAGAAAACTGAATGAGGTTAATTCTATCCCTAATTTTTATTTTCAGAAGATTATGCTGCTGCACCTCCTCTCATATAACTGCTTCTTCTACTAAATTTATTTACTTCTAGGTTAACATTATCATCAAATTACTAAGGTCCTTCTTTAGTCTCACTTCCTCCAAAAAGATCCTTATCACTTATTAAAGAAGATTCATTCTTATTTCCTTAATTCCGACTTATCTTTTACTGAGTTCCAAGACTTTCATTAAGGAAATTATTATTATTATTATTCATATTACTTTATAAAGCTTCCTCAGGGGATTTCATAAGTCTAGGATATACTTATTATTTAGTCTATGTAACAGAAGGATTAATATTACTCATTGTGTTATTCATAGATGCAGGTTAGCTTTAATTTTCTCTTTACCCTGTTCTAGGTCTTTTTGAAGCAGCCAATCTTGAATTTGATGAAGGGTTATAATCACATCCTTCAAGCACATCATCTAAATCATTCTACATTCCTCCTTTCTTTGAATTTCCCTATCAAATATTTTATTTAAATTAAATTAAATTACTTTTATTTAAATAAACTTGAAAATTAATATCATTTCAAATATTTACTTATATAGAGCCTTTGTCTGAACCTTGATCCTATTAACAACAAAATATTTTACTACTATTTAACTAATAATTAATAAATTTTACTTAACTTTTTACCCTAGAGTGAGTAGGAATAGGATTAGATTCATATATTTAATTAGGAAAATTGAGAAGTTAATTTTATTGGCTATTTTATCCAAAAGACAACCCTCTAGCATATTTATTTGAATCATCTTCCTCTTCTAATATGGAAAGAATATTATCATCTTCTTTACCTCTTGATCTAGTACTAGATGGAAACTAGTATTTGTTTATAAATTAAATAATGAAGAAACTAATTAATTAATGTATCATTTACTCCTTATTCAGAAGCCTTTTTGTTAAAAAGGGCTGGTGCACTGTTATAGTTAGAATTTATAATTTAACTAGAAGAAACAAACATGTTCCCTTAAGGGATAGGTGGTTTAAATTAAGAATTCATCATATTTAATTTCTAATGATCATCTTCAATAGGGTTTTTTACATTAGTTTAATGTGATTCCACTCTTCTAAAATTTCTCCTTGAAAACTACATATCTAAATCATCATTATTATTCTCAAAATTGTAAGGATCTGAATTTTTTTAAAAATCAGGTGATTATGCTTAAGAAACTCTTTTGGGTAAAGCATCTTCATTTTTAGAATAAGTTGTTTAAATAGTCATTCCTGTCATCCCCATTAATGATTTTTTTTGAAAATCATCATCAATATCATTATTTTATTCAGCAAAGTAGTTGACTTGTGATTAATTGTATTACCCTTGTGCATTCCTTTGAGAATATCCAGAGCTTGGCTTCAAAGATGATCTATTATCAAGAGGTAATAATAAATCAAATTCATTATTTTCTTTCTTTGTTTTCGAAAAATCAACTGTAGTGTGAGATCTTACATCCATTTTTCTTTCAAATTTTTGTAAAGTATTAGATTTTTGCCTTTACTCACCTCCAAAAAAATCGTTATTATCTTCTAATAATTAGACATAATCATCCGCTCCTCCAGTTGCTTGTTAAAAACCCTAGTCAATTTAAGAAAAATTTTTTTGAACTGGTGTTGAACCTGTCTTTTATTGTCTGGGAATTGTTCTATTTTTAATAACTTATCTTCTTTTATCTATAAAATTACGAATACCATCCCCAACTATTAATCAATTTAATCTTAGAGAGAGTGGTTTAAAATAAATAAATGATATTTACGGATTCAAATCAATATTCAAGATATCATCAAGACCTATTTTATAAAACAAATAAATAATCTAAATATTTGCAGCATTTTCTTAGTTTAGAAATACCATCAAAGAATCCCTTATCTAAATTTTTGGTCATACTTCAATCTATTTTTAAATTCTTCTTCCTATGAATAACAAACAAACAAAAATCTTAACTTTTACAAAAATTTCAGTAAAATTTAATCAAATTAATGATATAAATATTTAAAACAAAACAGACAAACAAACAATCCACTTACAAACAAAATTTATTTATAATTAAATGAATAAAAATAGGTCACATTCATTATTACTTTTTAAAGCATATCTTAAAATAGCATTCTAAATCTTATTCATATCTTAATTCATTTTATTTCTTTATTTTGAATAAATAAATATTCAATTTTTAAAAAAAATTTGGTTGTTTATTACTCATCAAACTAACTAGCTTATTTATTTATTTCTTAAATCTTTTAAAAAAGTTATTTAAAAAAAAAAAAATCTATTTTGAAGAAATTTCTTTTTAAAAAACTAAAAATAATATTTTTTGAAATAGTTAATAATATAGATAATACTGGAGTTTATTATCTCTTTGTAATTTTTTAATGAAGAGCTGATTGAAAAATAACTAAAAGAATAACATTTTAATTTGTTATCCAATTTTAATGTAATTAAAACTTTCAAACTACTTTTAAGTTTCGATAGATTGATCCAAGTCTTAATCTTTCCCATATCTTTAAAATTTAAGTGATCTAATATAGATATTTATAAGCAAAGAATTAATTTATTTCTTGTTTTTAATCTAATTTATACAGATTTGATTTGAATTTATAATAATATCAAAAATAAAATTTTTTTTATTTATTTTAGCTTCATTTAAAATAAATTAATGTAAAATCTATTAATTCCTTTTTTAATATAAATTAAAGTATTTAGAAACTTTACTCAATATGAATATTTTTATTTCCTATATCCTCGCTATGCCTCTTATAAATATGATAAATAAGGAATTAAAAAAGTTTATTTAAATTTCAATTTAGACATTTATTCTTTGTGTAATTTCATAAGTAATCTTCTTTTATTGATAGGAAAAGCCTTCTCTTACTTCTTCTATTTCCTTTTTTTGATTTTTTACTTCAAATATTTTTATCAAACAAATTATATTTAGACACTGTTGTTAATTTAATTAATTTTAATTACTTTAAGTTTGTTTGTTCAATATTTATGTAAGTACTAGTTATCTATTATTTAAAAAATGAATAAATACTTTCAGAAGCATTTGTCAAATTTATTAAACATAATTTAGTTTGTAATTAAAAGCTTAATTTAAAGATATGTAAATGTTTAAAAACTCTATCTTTTGTTTAAATTATTTTTGAAGAGATAAGATAAATTTTAACTTTTCAAAATATTTTGGAGGTAAAAGAAGTAGAAAGCACGTGATTGAGATGTATGTGGCAATAACTCAACTTATGGTGAATGATAAACATCAGAAATAAAAATATTAATTTAATTTGAATTTTTTTATTATTCAAATAAATATAACGATGGAGAAGCATATTGATAATAATAATTTGAATTTTTAATCGCGCAAGGAGGTCCACTTATTTAATATTAAAGCAATATCTGCTTTTCTACAAATTTTTTAATTTTAATTTTTGAGATTAACTAAAGGGAATAATTAATAATCACAGGATGGTTGGGAAAATCTTTATTATTATCCATAAAAGATAATATTTAATAGAAATTTAATTATTTTTGTTCAATTAATTATTGCATTTGATTTCAAAAATTGATTAAAGGATAAGTAATTTAATTAAGAAAAGAAATAAATAAAAGCATCTTTATCTATTAAGTATACTTCCTATTTATTTCATTTATTTTCACACAAAAAGTATAGAGTTTAGCTCACCCTAACCCAAATCACTATTTAAGCATTGAATATATTTAAGTATATTAGAGAAATATAATAGTTCCATTTAACTAGCAGAAGTAAGTTTAGTAAAAATGAATAATTCTTTTCGCAGAAGAGGCTCTTCTGTATCCAGGAATACATCATAATAAAGCATGACATCCTCCTAGCAATAAAGAATGAATTCGCAAAGAGATTTTAATGAAGAAGAATAGGATTAATATTAGGATATGAATGAGCAATAGTATTATAGTGAAAATCCTAATATGATGTAAAATTAACAGTATAATTAACATGATAATGGTTAATACTATAGTAATGGTAATTCTAATAAGAATGATAATATGTCATTGTAGTAGCAATAGTTTTAGTCTTAATAAGCAAAGATGAGCCAAGCAAAATAAATGCTTGTAAATAGATTATTTTAAAAGGTTTAAGTAGGAAATATAAATTAGATTGTTAGGTATAGAGGTAATTCTTAAGATACTTCTATGACACCTAAGATTGTTATCGATAATTGGAAATAATAACAACTTGGTAATCCTAAGCCTAAAGATATTCTTCCTCCATTAGTAAAAGTAGGAACATAAACAGTAAAGGCAAGTAACTAAGAAGATGCTAATAATCAAAGCATGACAATTAATGAATTAGTTAGACCAACTTCTAAGTAAATTTCAAAGAGTTTCCGTTTACAAGCGCTAGGCACAAAACGTGGTAACTCAATAGGACCAAAAACCAATTTGAATAATAGCAGTAATAACATTCCAGCAAATATTTAACCACCATTAAATAATAACACTGTTAATCTATACGATAATAGTTTTTCTTTGATGTTACCTCCATCAAGAAATATTATTTAAAGAGATAAAAATAAAAAGCGTATTGTAGGAGGTTTAAACCAAACAATGATAGACTAAACATCTTTCAACTAAATTGAAGAAGGATAAGATAATTATCAACAAGATGGTTCATTCTATGGAGGTGCCCCTTTGAATGTTTCATATAAAATAAAACCAGTTAAAATATTAATGGATGAAATGATTGGAACTAACAACACTTCTCTAGAGTATTACCACACTCAATAAATGAAAAAAGTATATTAAAGCCAAGTTTCTAAATCCATTCTAAAAGAAGATGATAATTATGGTCCTGAACAATCTCAATACAACCCTGTAATAATATTTTTAATAATCTTTAAGCTTAACACAATATTTTTGGATATTAAATTGTATTTTTGAAAAGGAAAAAAAAATTGAAATACATTTTTTGTAGCTCAAATACCTCTAATAAAAATTTTCAAAAATTTCAAAAATCCTTAAAAAGACTCAGCAAATATGAATAAACCAATATAAATATGCTTAAGATAGCATGTCAAGGAATGGAACGGTTTAGTTTTAATCAATTAATAAAATACAGCCAGCAGCAAAAATATTAGAATTTTACTAAATTTATTATTGAAATTATAAAAAAAAAGGATGCTTTTATTTATTTAAAAAATTAATACTAAATCATAAACATGTTAGACTATTTAAAGAAATATCTTGAAAAATTGATAGAAAAAATATTTTTGAATTATAAATATTAGAAATTAAAATTTGTGTAGATCTAATAGGATTTTTATTTAAAAATAAATTAATTAATGAAAATTTTTATTAATATTAAAAAATTTTAAATGAACTAGGAATCAACTGGGATTCAGGTAGACAGAGGATTTAATTAATAAACTAGTGATACAAATATTATTGAGAATAATGGAGAGCGTTTCATTTCAAGAGATATTGATAGTTTTATCTAAGCAGTAAGAGAAAGCAAAGTTCCTTTGAGTCAATTTATTTATCTTATAAAAATAGAATAAAATTCAAATGATGCCTATAATATGAGAGTAATTTGATTTGTTATTAATTAATTGATTTTAATTATATTTTTTTAAACATTTAAAAAGGTTGTGAAATATAATGATTTGAAAAAAAATAAAATTAATGATTATTACACTTTGAGTTCTTAGGGTGTTACTAGGTTTGAAAATAATAAACCATCAGATTTTGTTCATTTAAGTGACTGGCTTAAAGAAAGAGACTAATTTAATGAAATAAAATCCTTGAAATTTTTTTAGAAATTCAGAAAATGGAAAACTTTAAAGAAATGGTACAAAATAATTTATCAATAACGTCATAAATAACTCGGAGATATTTTAAACGAAAAACTATTTATTTTAAAACCTATTTATTAAAAATTACTTCTTAATCATCGTGCCTTGTGTTACGACATAGAAAAACTCAGATTTGTTGACGTATAAGGATCTGATACTCTAACATTATAAGAATTCTAAGATTTACAACAAAACTAAAGAAGTGATGTAGCTTCTAAATTAGAAACTTTCTCATAAAAGCTTCATGATAATTGCAGAAAAGGAATCAAAGAAGAAATTGATCAACTCCGTCTTAAAATACTAAAAGCAAAATCTAATGAAGAAGAACAAATGAGAGAATAGGTAAATAAAATAATTATTCAATAAATATTTTTAAAAACTAAATCTTTTTAATTATTGAATAAATTATTCTAACTAAATTTTTAAAATATTGCAATAAAAAAAATACAATAAATTCTAAATATAATTAATGTTTCTTACTTAAAAAATTAGGCTCATGAAGTTTCTATAAAAAATTAAGTCATGGATGAAAAGAAATAGATTTGGGAAAGTTTAGGTTTCCCATAAGATATGAACTATGGCTAAAGAAGTATGATGAGAAATGAATTTGTTAGATTTTTGAGATTGGCCTATTTACTTGATTTTGTAGCAATTTAAAGTTTAGGAAATGTATACATAAATTCAGCAACTGACTTTTTATCAAAGATTAAAGAAACAGCTGAATGTGCAACTACTAATAAAGTAAAATATTAAAATATTTGTATTGATTTTAAATTTTATTTTTTCTTTAGATTCTTGAAAGTGATCCTGATAAAATGTATTAAGAATTTGATCCTATGTTTAAGATTGACTTTAAGTTAAAATATGACTTGAAGAATATAAATTAAAATTTAGTTGTTTAACAGCAACAGTACAGAGCCGGTAATTTAAAAAAGAATTTAGATGACTTTGACTTAGAGAAATTCTCAGAATTTACTAAAGAAATCACAAATGAAGAAGAACCACCATAGCAATAAGAAAATGTAAATTGATTTATTTTAATTTGAAATAAGTTAATTTTATGTTTAAATTAGAAAACGACTTTATAAGTTGAGGAAGAATTAGATGATGATGATATCAAAGTAAAAAGAGAGGCTGTAAATATTCATACTTCTTGGTTACAGGTTCTACCAAGTAGAAAAGAGTTTTTAGATACAATTTAACATATTTTCTCTGAAGGTTTAGATTGTATTTAGGTAAAATAAATGATTAATTCAATTGACTCTCATTAAATAATTATCAAATAGAATATTGAAAGATGGAGCAAACATTAACAATTCTTGATTTATGTCAAAGGTCTTGAAGAGTGGGATGAAATTATTGGTGAAAAATGGACTAAACCAGAAAGTTATTCATTAAATCCTACCACTTGGATTAAAGAAAGTATGCAACAAAATTCATTTATGGAAGACTGTTTCAAAGTAATTGAGTCTTCATTTAAACGTATTGAAAAATTCTAAGAAGAATTTAAGCCATACTTCAATATGTTCTGGAGAGAAATTAATTGTAATATTACAATCTTAGAAAATCCTAGATTGATTAGATAATAGGTAAAATTTATAGATATATTGATATTATTATTTTATTTTTTTCATTTATTTTGAAAAAAGAAAACATTCTCATTAGTTCTTAAATGCTATTAAGACAATACTGAAATTTTCAATTCTAAATTTATTCAATAAGCTAATCTTGGTCTATTTAAAGCAATAACAACTGATTTAGGTAAATAAATTATCCCTGACCATACAAAGAGAGTTCATGAGTTGGAGACTGTATTACTAAAAATATATAGAGAAAGATCTCAAAAAGTTAGATAATGGTTAGAATAAGCTCAAGGTGCTTTAAGTGGTGGTGTAACTGAAATTGAATAGTTTGTTGAAAGAAAAAATGCTTTAGATAGAATATATAGAGAATAATCAGGTAAGAAAGATGAGCTTATGAATCTCGATTTATTACTTGGTTTACTTAAGTCTAAGTAAGTACAAGAATTACAAAAAGGTGATACTGATTTATTATTGAAACTTAATGATTTAGATTCTAAGTTGAACACTGCATTAAATAATGCAGAAACATAAACCACTCAGGATATTGATAAACAAAAATTAAAATTATAAGATAAAATAAAAACTCTAAAAGAAAAGGCTGTTGAATTACTTGAAGAATCTTAGAATAAAAAATATTTAGAAATGACTTCTGATTAAAAATTAAGAGAAACATATGTTCAAGAGTTATCTGATATAGATTAAAAAATTAAAATTTAGGAAGAAAACATGAATAAATTTATTTAATATGAAGAAATTTTAGCTGTTTAAGAAACCGCTAATTATGAAACACTTCTAAGTAGTAGAGAATAACTTAACTTAAGATTTAGTATGTGGAAGGGTATATTAGAATTTGATGCCTTATAAAAAGATTGGGAAAATTTACCTTTTGCTTCAATCAATGCTAAATAAATTGCTTCTTAAACTGAATAATACATTCGTATAGTTAATAGGTAAAGAAAGCTAAATTTTTATTTTTTGAAATATTGAAATTATTATTTGTTGTGAAATTAATTTATTGTTTGAATATTTTAGATGTAAGAAGAATCTCCCAGAAAATAAAGTTATTGATCATTTGATGAATATGGTTTGGAAATACAAAGATACAATGCCTGTTGTCACTGCACTGAGAAGTGAATACTTGACAGAAGACCATTGGAGAGATATTAAGGCTATTTTAAAAAGTGATTTTAGTATTGAAGATGCTGACTTTACATTAAAGAAGTTACTTGCTCTTTAGGTAGATAAACATTAAGAAGATATCATGGATATATCAGTTCGTGCAGCATAAGAAGAGAGCTTAAGATAACAAATTGACTAAGTTGAAAAAAGATGGGAAGAAGTCGAATTACACTTAAAGTAATATAAGGATTCTAATGATCTTTGGGTCTTAGCTGATGTTGATGAATTAATTTAAGAATTCGATGATGGTTTGGCCACTATTAATAATATTCTTGCTAGTAGATATGTCAGACCACTTAGAACTAGAGCAGAAAAAATGTAATAGAATTTATTATTACTTTCTGATATTGTTGATAAATGGGTAGAATATCAGAGAAAATGGATGTATCTTGAAAATATATTTAGTGCTCCAGATATTAAAAAGAATTTACCATAAGAATCTCATTAATTTGATGTTTGTGATAAATTCTTGAGATAGCTAATGAAAAAGACATCTATGAATCGCAAAATTATAAAGCTGATTAAGTGGCCTGGTACTACTTTAAATGAAAACTTAGGTAAAAACTGTGAAGCATTAGATGTCATTGAAAGATAACTCGAAGATTATCTTGAGTTAAAGAGATAGTCTTTCCCTCGTTTCTATTTCTTATCTAATGATGAATTATTAGAAATATTAGCTAAGGTAAAAAATATATTTTGTTGAAAGACATTTATTTAATAAAATTTTCATATTTATAGGCTAGTAGACTTGAAGAAGTTGAACCTCATTTAGGTAAGTGCTTTGAAGGGCTAGTTAAGCTATACATGGGACAAGATAAAACAACATCAAATAGTAATTTAATCTATGGTATGATATCACCTGAAGGAGAAGTTGTTGAATTTTCTAAATATGTTTAAGCTAAGAATAATGTAGAAGTTTGGCTTGATTATTTGCAAAAAGAAATGTTTGAATGCATTAAAAAGAAAATGAGAGAAGGTTTGTAGGAATATATGGAAGGTAAAAAGAAGCGTAATGAATGGATTTTAAGCAACAAAGGTTAAGTTGTTGCAACTATCAGTCAAATCTTATGGTGTTTGAATACCCAAGATTATTTGATTTATGATCCTAACAACACTGAAAAAGGTAATTTTTATTTATTAACCTTTTTTAGTAATTCGATTAATATTATTAAAGGTAATATGTGGGAATGGTATGAAGTATGTATTGGGTAGTTGCAATAATTAACTGCTTTAGTTAGAGGAGATTTATCTAGTTTACATAGAAAGATTATTGTAGCTCTTATCACAACTGATGTACATAATAGAGATATCGTAGAAAGATTAGCTAATTTGAGCATAGAAAGTGTTACTGATTTCAATTGGTAATAATAACTGAGATATTATTGGGATGAAAGATAAGATGATTGTGTTATTAATCAGGTTACTGCTAAGATTATATATGGTTATGAATATTTGGGTGCTACATCTCGTCTAGTTATTACACCACTCACAGATAGGTAATTTAATTTATTTAATTTTAATTGAATATTAAAGAATTTACATTTAAAAATAAAATTTAGATGTTGGATTACTATTACATCTGCTCTGGAAAATAAATTAGGAGCGGCTCCCGCTGGCCCTGCAGGTACAGGAAAGACAGAATCTACAAAAGATTTAGCTAAGAGTTTAGGTAGATTATGTATTGTCTTCAATTGTTCTGATTAAATTACAGCTGCTATGATGAATAAGCTTTATTCAGGTCTAGTTTAATAAGGTAAAGCGAATTCAAAATTAATTGATTTTATATTTTTATTTCTAAACTTAAGGTGCTTGGGCTTGTTTGGATGAATTTAATCGTATTGATATTGAAGTACTCTCAGTTATTGCTCAGTAACTTCTTACTATTCGTATTGCTTTGCTAGCTGAAAAAGAAAAATTTGAATTTGAAGGTATTGAAATTCCTTTAAAAAACACTTATGGTGTATTTATTACAATGAATCCTGGTTATGCAGGAAGAACAGAATTACCTGATAATTTAAAATCACTTTTCCGTCCTGTAAGTATGATGATTCCTGATTATGCTATGATTGCAGAAATTATGCTTTTTGCCGAAGGTTTTGAAAATGCATAAACTCTTTCAAAGAAAATGGTCTAGCTTTACAAGTTAAGTTCAGAACAGCTTTCTCAATAAGATCATTATGATTTTGGTATGAGAGCAGTCAAATCATTGCTAGTTATGGCAGGTTCTCTTAAAAGAGCTGAAAGTAAACTTAGTGAAGACATTGTGCTTATTAGAGCTATGAGAGACTCAAATGTTCCTAAATTCTTAAAGGATGATTTACCTCTCTTCTCTGCTTTAGTCTAGGATCTTTTCCCAGGTGCAGAAATTCCAGAAGTTTAATATGGTAAATTCTTTCTTTAAACTTATTTTATTAAATTATCTAAACAATAATAAAGGAAATCTAGAGTTTGTGATCCATTAAAGCTTAAAATCAAGTGGATTATAAGTAGTTGATACTTTTGTTACAAAGATTATTTAATTGTTTGATACTATGAATGTACGTTTTGGTGTTATGCTTGTTGGTCCTACAGGTAGTGGTAAGACTGAATGCTATAGGAACTTGGCAAAAACAATGAGTACCCTTAGAAAATAAAATGACCCTGATTAAAGATATTAATATGTTGATTATCATGTTTTAAATCCTAAGTGTATTACAATGGGTGAGCTTTATGGTGAAGTAGATGTGTTTACATAGGAGTGGATGGATGGTTTGGCTTCTTCCATTATTAGAAATGTAAACACTCCTGGATTAGATGCATCTTGGGACCCTCTTCATAGAGATTGGATTGTTTTTGATGGTCCAGTTGACGCTCTTTGGATAGAAAATATGAATACAGTTTTAGATGATAACATGACTCTTTGTTTAGCTAACTCAGAACGTATTAAGCTAAGGTAAAAAATAAATTTAAAAGATAATAATACTTCATGTATTTAATATAATTTATAAAGATCTGAATTAAGAATGGTGTTTGAAGTCCAAGATTTGGCTGTAGCCTCACCTGCTACAGTTAGTAGATGTGGTATGGTCTATTTATGTCATGAAGATTTAGGTTGGATGCCATATGTCAAGACATGGTCTTAAAACTTTATTAACACATCTAGTAAAGAGGAAGCAACAAATTAAGGGAAGATCTACATGAGTAGAAATTGTTTAGATGGACTAATTAATATGTTTAATAACACTTTTGATTCAACTTCAAGATTTACAAGAAACTTTTATGAGCCCTTCCCAACAATTTAAATATAGCAAGCTGCTAATGTATGCAATATCCTCTAAGTTCTATTAAAAACTTTGATAACAACTGATTCAGATGAAGAAATACTGAAAAGAATCAACTATATGTATGTTTTCGCTTTAATTTGGGGTGTTTGTGGTTCAGTCAGCTAAAAGCATTACGATACTGTAATTTTTTTATTTGAATTCAATTTTTTATGAAGAAAACTTAAGAAATAATTTAAAATATTAATATAGTTGGATGTTTACTTTAAGGATACTTTCTAATAACTAAGATTCCCTAAGTGTGAAACTATTTTTGATTTTATAGTTGAATCTAATTAATAGAAGAATTTTGTTCCATGGGAAGTAAAATTAGAAGATTTCACTTATTCTAGAGATACTCCTTACTTTAATTTACTTGTTCCTACAGTAGATACTAAAAAGATTACTCATATTTTAGAAAAGCTTATTTATATTCAAAAACCATGCCTTTTTACAGGTGAAACTGGTGTTGGAAAGTCTGTCATTGTTCAAAATTTCTTGTAAAATGCTAAAAATAAAGACCCAAGATCAGATAAACCTACTATTAATGGTATCTTCTTGAACTTTTCAGCTCAAACAAATCCCAAATAGACATAACTTGCTATCGAATCAAAGCTCAACAAAAAGGGTAAAACCCTATTTGGTGCACGTCCTAATGAAAGAATTGCTATTTTTATTGATGATGTTAATATGCCCGCATTAGAATCTTATGGTGCTTAGCCTTGTATTGAATTACTTAGATAACTTACTGATAAAGGGGGCTTCTATGATAGATAGAAGTTATTCTGGAAAAATATTGAAGATACCACTTTAGTATGTGCCGGAGCTCCTCCAGGTAATATATTAGAATTTATTTTAAAAAAGTTTACTTTGAAACAAAAAATTAGGTGGTGGACGTAACCCTCTCACTCCTAGATTTATTAGACATTTCAATGTATTCTGTTTGCCTTAACCTTCAAATTCTACTATGGAACAAATTTTTGGTTCAATAATGAAAGGCTTTACTAATAGTTATAATTTCTCAGAAGGTGTGAAAAAAACTCATGATGCTGTAGTTAAATCAACAATCGATATTTACAATATTATTTGCAAAGATCTATTACCTATCCCTTCTAAATTTCATTATATATTTAACTTGAGAGACGTTTCTAAAGTTATCCAAGGAATACTACAAGTTAGACCATAGTCAGTTAACAGTTTAGAATCTCTAACAAAGTTATGGATTCATGAAACTTCTCGTGTGTTTGCTGATAGACTAGTTAACGATGTAAAAATTAATTTATTCTAAAATGTTTTTATTTAAAGAAAAATAAAAATAATAGGAGGATAGAAGTTGGTTCAAAAACTAAATTACTAGTATGGTATCAAGATACTTTAATTTATCTTGGTCTTAAGAAGAAATTTTTACTGTACCTTTCTTGTTTTCAGATATCTTAAAATTAGATCTAGGATAAAGTGTTTATGAAGAAATTGTAGATAGGCCAAAGGTAATTAAAAATCTTGAAGAAAAATTAGAAGACTATAATCTATCATCGAATGATAAGATGAATCTTGTTTTCTTCGATGATGCTATGGAACATATTGTTAGAGTTTCTCGTATTCTCAGATAGCCTAGGTACAATTTAAGATAAATAAAAATAATATTTAAATTATAATTATTATTAAATATATTAAAGAGGTAATGCTATGTTGATAGGTGTTGGAGGTAGTGGTAAATAAAGTTTATCAAAATTATCCAGTTTCGTAATGAAATGTGAAGTTTTCTAGATAGAACTAGTTAAAAATTATAATGCTTAATCATTTAGAGAAGATTTAATGAAAATAATGAACAGATCAGGTACTGAAGGCACTCCTACATCTTTTATTTTCACAGATGTTTAAATATCAAGTGAAAGCTTTTTAGAAGATATTAATAACTTGCTCAATACAGGAGAAGTTCCAAATTTGTATGCAAAGAAAGAAGATTTAGATAATGTAATTAATAATATTAGAACAGTTGCTGTTAAATTAAAAAGACCTGATTCTCCTGAATCTTTATGGAGTTTCTTTGTCGAAAGAGTAAGAGAAAATTTGCATATCATTCTATGTATGTCTCCAGTAGGTGAAGCTTTGAGAGTTAGATGCAGAAAATTCCCTTCATTAGTTAATTGTTGTACTCTTGATTGGTTCCCACCATGGCCAAAAGAAGCTTTACTTTCTGTCGCTCAACGCTTCTTAGGTCAAGTTGAATTACCTTCTCTTAATATAAGAGATTCTTTAACTGAAATGTGCATGAGAGTCTCTGTTGATATTTCTCAACAATGCGATTTATTCTATAAAGTATGCAGATATTTTTTTAATAATTTATTCATTTATTAGATGAATTTTAATTTAAATTAAAAAGGAATTAAGAAGAAAGATTTATACAACACCCAAGAGTTATTTAGATCAAATTAAGTTATATTGTAAATTATTAACCAAGAAGAGAGAAGAAATGCTTTCAGTCAAAAAGAAATTATCAGATGGTCTTGAGAAACTTTAATCTACAAATGATATTGTAGCATCTCTTAAAATTGAAATGGAAGCCCTTTAACCTTAACTTGAAGAACAATAAATTAAAACTGATTAATTTATATAACAACTCTCAATTGATTCAGCAGAAGCAGGAGAAAAAGAATTAGCTGTTTCTATAGAAGCTGAAAAAGTAAATGAACAAGCTCAAGAAATCAAAGTTATTTCTGATGAAGCCTAAACAGAATTAAATAAAGCTCTTCCTGAACTATAAAGGGCTGAAGAAGCTCTAAAAAGTATCAATAAAGCTGACATTGATTAAGTCAGAACCTATAAAAAGCCTCCAGAGCTTGTACAAATGGTCTTAGAATGCGTTTTGTGCTTGTTTGGTGAAAAAAATGATTGGGAAAGAGCTTAAAAGGTATTCATATTTTTCATTTTATCAATTTTTAAAATTCAATTTTCAAACAAAATTTATTAAAATATTTTAACTAACTCTTTTAATTTACAATAATTTAAATTAAAATTTAACTCTACTTTTAAAAATAGGTTTTACAAGATAACTTTATTGAAAGGTTATAGAAATATGATAAAGATAATATAATTGATAAAAATTTGAATAAGGCTAGAACTTATATGAAAAAGGTTGAATGGGACTTAACTAATATAAATAAGGCTAGTTCAGCTTGTAAATCTATTGCTATGTGGTGTAATGCTATGGACAATTATTCAAAGGTGGCTAAGAATGTTAATCCACTTAAAGAGAAAGTTAGAGATTTATAATCTAAATTAGATATTAAAAATAATGAATTGAAACTCAAAATGAATGAACTTTAAAAAGTAAAAGATAAAGTGTAAAAATTACAGGAAGAATGTGATAAAACTGTATAGATCAAAAAGTAACTTGAAGAAGAATTAGAAAGAACTAAAAATCGTTTAATTGCAGCTGAAAAATTGCAAGATTTATTGGCTGATGAAGGTGTCAGATGGAAAAATTAAATTGCAACTATTGATGTTTCTATTTAGTAGCTCATTGGAAGTGTTTTCTTAGCTTCTTCTTCTATTAATTATTTGGGAGGATTTACAAGTAAATATCGTGATCCTATGACTAAGTAATGGGTTGAAGGAATGTAAGAACTAGGAGTTCCTATGCCTGAAAATTACAGTTTGGCAGATACATTAGAAACACCTATTACTATTCGTGATTGGAATTTATAAGGACTTCCAAATGATGCTTTCAGTATTGATAATGGTGTGATTACAAAGTAATCAGAAAGATGGCCTTTGATGATTGATCCATAAGGAGAAGCAAATAAATGGATTAAGAATCATGAAAGAGATAATAATTTAAAAATAGTTAGATTCAGTGAATCTCATTTCTTGAGTGTTATTTAGGGTGCTATTAGTTCAGGTTATCCTGTGCTTATTGAAAATGTTGGTGAAAGACTTGAACCTTCTATTGACTCAGTCCTTCATTAATAGACATTTGAAGTTGATGGAAGAAAATTAATCAGAGTTGGAGATAAAAAGATAGATTACGATAATAGATTCAAAATGTATATAACAACTAAGATGGCTAATCCACATTATTTACCTGAAATATTTATCAAAGTTACAGTCATTAACTTTAGTATTACTTTCTAAGGTCTTTAAGACTAGCTTTTAGGTGACGTTATGAAAAATGAAAAGCCAGAAATAGAAAAGTAAAGAGATGAAACAACTGTTTCTATTGCTAATGCTAAGAAGACTATCAAAGAAGCTCAAGATAAAATCTTAGAACTTTTAGCTAACTCAAAAGGTATGATTTTGGATGATGTTGAACTCATTGAAACTTTAGAAAAATCAAAGAAATAGTCTGCAGTCATAGCCAAAGATTTAGTTGCTGCATAGCAAATTGAAGAGTAAATTAATATCAGTAGATCTCACTATGTTCCTGTAGCCATTAGAGGTACTGTTCTCTATTTTGTTATTAGTGATTTATCCGGCATTGATCCAATGTATTAATATTCCTTGACTTATTTCAAAAAGCTTTTCAAGATAGCTTTGGTAAATATTTATTTTAAATTAAATAATCTTATTTATTTATTTTATTTCAAAAAAAGGAAACTTCTCAATCATCAAATATTTTGGAAGAAAGATTACTTAATTTATCTGATAATATTACTAAAACATTATTTATGGATATTTGTAGAGGTCTATTTAATACCCATAAAAAATTATTTTCCTTTTTGATTTGTACAGCCATCAAAAGATAGAGAGAAGAAATTAATTCAGGTGCATGGAATATTTTATTGCGTGGACCTGCTATTACTGTGAAAGATGCATCCAGAATCCCTGATAATCCTGCAAAAGGAACCATTTCGGAAAAGTAATGGATGACCCTTTATGAATGTTCTCTACAAATAAATTCATTCAAAGAAATTCCTAATCTCATCAAAAAAGATATGGCGTCATGGGCTGCATTTATATAAAGTGATGATATATATCATGAAAAGCTTCCAAAAGGTTGTGAAGAAGTAGATAGATTCATGAAACTAATTTTGATCAAAATTTTCAGACCTGAAAAAGTTATGAATTCCTTTTCCCATTATGTCAGTGATGAACTTGGTAAATTAACATTTAAAATTTGAAATAGTTTTTGTTTAAAATTTAATTAAAAATCAAAATGGTCCTCTTTTAAAGAAAAAGCTCATTTTACTTACTTAAAAATAATTTAGGTAAATTTTATGATGAAATTGTAACAAGTAACATGGAAAGTGTCTACAATGATAGTGACTGCTTTACTCCAATTATTTTCATTCTATCTTCTGGCGCTGATCCTACTACTTTGTTGTTAAAGTTGGCAAAGTAAAAGGAGATATAAATTAATTAAATATCACTTGGTCAAGGGTAAGGTAAAAAGGCAGAAGTCTTGATTGAAAAAGCTAAAAATTAGGGAACTTGGGTTTTACTTTAGAATTGTCATTTAGCTAAAAGTTGGATGGGTAGCTTAGAAAAGATAGTGGAAGCTTTCCCATCTCCCAATTTTATATAGAATGACTAATTTAGGCTTTTCTTAACTTCTATGCCTGTTAATTATTTCCCTGTCTCTGTTTTACAAAATGGTCTTAAGCTAACTACTGAGGTAAATTAAATTTTTATAAAATATTTTTATTAAAATGAATTAAATTATTTAGGCGCCTCGAGGTTTAAAAGCAAATTTGAAAAGATCTTATTAAGAATTTAACTAAGAGTTTTTAGATAGTTGCTAACACAAACCTATATAATGGAATAGATTATTATTTGGTCTTAGTTTCTTCCATGCTATTGTTTAAGAAAGAAGAAAATTCGGTCCTCTTGGTTTTAATAAGGCTTATGAATTTAACGATAGTGATTTAGATATTAGTACACTTACTTTGAAAATGTTCTTAAATGATCCAGCAGATGAAATACCTTGGGAAGCTATGCTTTATATGACTGGCCATATTAATTATGGAGGTAGAGTAACAGATGATTGGGATAGAATATGTCTTTTAAGCATCTTAAAAAAATATTATAATGAAGAAATTCTTAAAGAATAATGCAAACTTTCTGGCAGTGGTATCTATTATGTTCCCTTGAGTGATCAAGTAGAATAAATAAGAAACTATATTGAAAATCTTCCTAACTTTGATGACCCTGAAGTATTTGGCATGCATGAAAATGCTAATATTACATTTAATAGTTAGGAGTCTGTTAAAATGATAGAAACTATTATTAGTATTTAACCAAGAGTTAGTACAAGTGGTGGAACAGGTAAATCATAAGATGAAATAGTTATTGATTTAGCTAAAGATTTAGAATCTAGATTACCTCCTCTTTTGGATAAAGCAATAGGTAATCCTGAATTATTTAAGAAGACTGATGCTGGATCATATCCTTCTCTAACCACAGTTCTTCTCTAAGAAGTAAATTATTAATATCATACTTATTAAAATTTAAAAATCTTCTAAATTATATCCAATTAAATTAGATTGAAAAATTCAATAGACTTTTGGGAGTATGTAAAGACAGTTTAACTAATTTGTAAAAAGCAATCAAAGGTTTTGTAGTCATGAGTTAAGAGTTAGATGATATGTACCTATCATTTTTAAATAATTTCCTTCCTCCCATTTGGAAAAAAGTATCTTATTCATCACTTAAACCACTCAGCTCTTGGTTTGTTGATTTGATTGAGAGAGTCAATATGATGAAAAAATGGTTGGAAGTTGGTAATCCTGTCTCTTATTGGCTCAGTGGTTTCTATTTCCCTTAAGGTACTTTCAAAAATAATCATTTAAATATATTAATAAATCAATTGATTTTTTATTTAAAAAGGTTTCTTGACTGGTGTACTCTAAACTCACTCTAGAAAATACAAGATCCCCATTGATAGTTTGAGCTTTAAATATAAAATTATGAGTATTGACTATGATAAAATACTTGCAGGTCCAAAAGTAAATAAATAAACCTTTAAATAAAATATTAATTTAATTTATTTATTTTAACTAAAAGGATGGTGTTTACATTTATGGTTTGTACCTTGATGGAGCTAAGTGGGATACCTAAATGGACTCTTTGGTTGATTAATAAATAGGATAGTTATATTCTACTATGCCTATGATCCACTTTAATCCTTAAGAAAACTACACTTAACCTGAAGAAAATTACAGCTGTCCTGTTTATAAAACATCTGACAGAGTAGGTGTCTTATCAACAACTGGTCAATCAACTAACTTCATTATTGCTGTTGTAAGAAATTTTTTTATTAAATTTTTTTTTTTCATTTTATAAAATAAATTTTTATCATTTTAAAAGTCACTAAATACTAAGCATGAAGCACCTGAATTTTGGACATTAAGAGGTACTGCCTTGCTTTGCTAGTTAAATGATTGAAGTTACCTATCTATCTTAATAGCAAAATAAAATGAGAATAAAAATAAATAAATAAATAAATTAGTAATAATAAATAAATTAATTAATTAAAATTAATAAATAAAGTATTTTTGGATAAAATCTAAATTTTATAAATAAATTAGATTTCAATTTATAATTTTTACCCATTTATTTTATGTAAATATATAAAAAATATTATTTTACTGATTCTATAATTCTCAATAAAAACTTTCATAAATTAAAGAATATTTCCATATTATTTATATTTACTTTTTATTATTGCAAATTTTTTTAGTAAAACTAAATAAATAAATTGAATTTAAAGATAAAACTATCTACCTCAACAAATAACATATTTATTCTAAAACAAAATTAAATGATTTAAATTTTTTTTAATTAAAATCTTCAAAATATTTCTGAAAATCTATTTTTAAGAAAATATTTAGTGAATTAAGAATAGTTTTTTATGTTAATTTTTCAGTAAAATAATATTTGTCTGAAAAAGATAAATTTATGAAGAAATGAAAAATTTAATCATTAAGATAATTATTTTAAACCCCGATATGACATATAAATTATTTAGAAAAATTATAGTATAGAATAAATAGTTAAAATTTTTATTTTTACTTTTTTAAATCTTCTCAAATCTTCATTGACTCTTTCAAAATAAGAAAATAGTTAGTAGATTAAGAATATAAAAATTACTCTTCATAAATTAAAGGTAGAAGATTGAAGAGCAAAGATTAAAGTAAGTTAGCGAATGTTGAGAAATATATTAGTATTTATAAAATTAATATTTTTTTCTGTTGAAGAATAAACCTAATTACTTTATTGATTAGAACCCTTTTTAATTTTCTAATCTTTATAAGATTTACATAAAATTAACACTTTATTAATAGCTAGATTGTTTATAGACTCAAATTTCTGGTATTTTTAGTAAATCTTTTAAATTTTATCTGCAAAATGGACAAGTTTAGTGATTTTTTAGCCATTCTTTAGCACAAAAAAAATGAAATTTATGAAGACAATTAGGAAGACAGACTATTAGATTACCTTCGTTGATTTATTAATTTTCATTTTCATTTATATTTTAAAACTTGAGTTATTTAGTTTACTGAGAGACTTGATTTATAAACTTAGATGGCTCTCCAAGTTAAGATAAGCATATTGCACAGTCATCTTTACTAAATTCATTGTTTAATGGCTTTATTAACTAATTTAGCTATTAATTTGTTATACCTTTTTGATCAAAATACTCATAATTGTAAATCTCATTACTTAGTAATAAATATTGTATTAGAGAAAGTATTAGAAAAATGGCAGCTATAGCAAAGTAAATTGAGTTACTAATTAGTATTATAAAAAATAAAAACACTGACATATGTTCAAAAATCGAAGATGAGGCCTCTAAACATTTTTAGTTAAAACGTTCATTCTATATATAGACGATAATCATAATAATAGTAATCTCAAAATCTAGAAACTTTTCTTAAGAAAATAATCTAAAAATAGAAATGCATTTATTAATTCCCAAAAAAAATGTGATAGCAACTATTACGTTCATTCTCTAAGCGCAAATTGGCTCTTAATCCCACATATAAATAGTAAATCCTAAATATAGAGAACTCAATATCAATTTAATTAAACCAGTATACTTCTAAAAATAATTCATTTTTTATAAAAATGAAATTATTTGTCTTGATAACCAAAAATCTGTCTCCTGTCTTTTCTTGTATCTTCTAATTAGTATTCATTCAAAACCTGATCAAAATATTTTTGTAATTTTTTAAGTAAAATGAAAAGGCTAAAAAATCTAAATTTTTAATAATATTATTAATATTCTAAGTTAAAAACTAATTATTTATTTACTTTCCTCCAAATAACTTATTAACTAATAGTTCTTTTAATATTTTCAATAATGTTATTAAAATTCTTGGATAAAATCTATCATTAGTTTTTATTCGTCTTGTCATCTCTTTAGTTAGCTAAAGCATAGATATTTTCAATTTAATTTTATCTTTGTGTATTACTTACTAACTTGTGAATTATTTGTCTCCTAAAAGATGTTTTTAAAAATTTTTATCGAATTTTAAAATTATTTATTAAAATTAAAATTTTAAAAGTTATTAAAACAAATAATAAATGTAATTATTATTTTTCAAAATTAAAAAGTGGAATAAATTGATCTCTATTTTTTAGAAAAATAATGTGTTTATTTTGAAAGAAAGAATATTCTTAAATTTTTATGAGAGCATATCAATTTATTTAAAAATACTTTTAAATTTGTTAAAATTAAATTATTTTAATTAATTTCTTCTTATTTTTTAATCAAATATTCAAAAAAATAATTGTAAAAAAAAATTTATTTTGAACAAAATACAAAATGGTAATTATTGTCAGTAAATCTAGTTGTAAATCTATGAACAAAAAAGGTAGAAAATTATAAAAATAAGATGATGTCGACATTAAGTATTTTTGTTAATTTACAATCACTTTAAATTTTATTCATTTATTCATACATTAATCCAATCAATTTAAAATTTTAAAAGGAGTAATAAAAAAATGTTATTGAGAAATATTAAGCACTTTGACAATAAAAAAACTTTCAAATAAATTATTTTCATCAAACGAATTATCTGCTGAAAAATGGAAATGGAACAATTTAAGTTACGGATAAATGTCAGGTAATTTACAAATATTCTTCAAAAAATTAAATGAATTTAGTTTTTATCTATTAATAAAGTCTTTTTTTATATCATTAACTTACAAATATCAAAATAAAAAACATTAAAATTAAGTAAGTAAACAAAATTTTGAAAAACTGATTGTATTTTTAAATGTTCTTTATCTGCCTGAATTTTATTTTTCTCCAAAAAATTTTTGTTAATGTTTTATCATAGAGTGTAATCATCTAAATGTTATCAAAAAATATAAGGTGCTCTGAAAAAAAATAAGAAAAGGATTATTATAATAAAGTAAAATGAGAATATAAAAAATTATATACCATGTAATCTGAATAGTTATTAAGAAAAATAAATTAACATTCAAGTTTTAATTGAGTGTTTAATAATCAAATAGTGAGTATCTATAAATTAATAAATATATCTTATATTAGTAAGAAAAATATAAACAGCTTATGGAGAATATCTTTTTTATAAGCTTTTTACCACACTTTAAAAAAAATAGCAAATTTTTTTATTACTAAATAGATTTAAGACTATTCTTCTTTTATTTGTCTATCTATACTTTTAAGTAGATCAAGATTATTTTTAAGAAGCTTTAGATTAAAAGTTCTTCTTCAAATGAGGTTTATATTTCTGAAGAATATAATTATTTATTTATTCAGTAATCATATTTTTTTAGGTAAATAGATATACATGGCTTAATCTAAAGGCTCAGTAAGAAAGGTTTAAAAATAAATTTGGTTCAAAATTAAAAACACATAGACATTTTTTTTAGATTACTTTTAAAAATTAATCAATATGATAATGTATAATGAGTGTGTCAGATTTTTAATTTTTATCTTTTTACCACAGATTTAATAATGTGAAGTAAAAAAGAATGTAAACTAAAATTTAATATTACTTTAATTTAAATATATTTGTTCTTCTTGGTTTTTCTAAGTATTTTGTATAAAAATGTAATAAAATCAATTAAAAGAAAAGTGAAAATTGAAATTTCTGTAGACATTATAGATATTGATATCATATGTGGTGAAATGGAAATTATAAGTCTTTGAAGAAAATATGTTGAAGTGAAAGTAATAACAATAGTAATATTTAAATGAAAAAAGCTGAACTTTATAAAATTTAAGAATTTTAGATTGGGATTATTTGTGGAGAGAAGCAAACAATAAATTTAAATTTGATTGTAAAAGTTAAATTTAATATTTATCAAAGTTGCTCTTAAGTTTTTTAAGTTTGTGTCATGAAGTGTTCTTGATTAACATAATTACAAGGATGTTATTTTTATGATAAAACGAAAATAAAAATAAAAAGCTGTTGTAAGTAAGGAATTCGAATTTTTAAAAGAGTAGAAATTGTTTGTGGAGTCATTAATTGAATAATAAATAAAAGTAATAAAAAAGAATTATTTATTTCATTGTTTAAATAGATAATCAAACAGCAGATGTATGTATATACAGGCCTAACTAGATAAATAATCAATTAATTAGTATTCTTGTTTGTTTTTTGAGTTTTATTTTAATTAAAAAATGTTTGTTTCCTATCTATTTATTCAGTTTGATTGATAATCTGATTGTTTTTTTTGTTTGTTTATTCAGTTTACTTTGACTATAGATTAGAAATATTAATAGAGTGAGGGAAAGGATGATGATAAATAATTAACATAATTTATTTTATTTCTTGATATTATAAAAAAGTAATATAAATTTGTGAATAATACAGCAAAGATAAAGAAAAATATAGACAAGGCTTTTTTTATATGAAAGTTTTAGAGAAACCTGGCTAAATCAAGCCAAACAAAAAGGATGACATAGGAGAGAATAATAATGATGAATAAAGGCTAAACGATACCTTATCTTCTTAAAAGATGTTTGATTAAATGAATGATGTAGATGAGGTATCAGTTGCAAGTGGTTTTAATCTGATGATTCAAAATGCAGATCTTGTTAAAAACTACTAGTATAAAAATTCAGCAGAGTTTTAATTTGCAAATGAACTGAATTAATGGATTAATGAGAATGTGTTGTTTTGGGAATTTGGCAACCAGCCAATTAAATTTTTTCTTCCAGAGAGTTAATTTGGAAACAATACTTAATAGACTAAAATAATACCTCATTAGATTCTCTACAAGCAGAATAGTCTCTTTTAATCAAACTTACTGCTTTCAAATCAAGACAAACAAAGCAAGTATAATAGCAGCAGAGGACCTGGAGATGAAGAAGATTTATTAAAAAGCATAAAAAAATCAAAGGTTTAACTATAATAGCAAAAGGTTTATGATGATCTTAACAAGTAATAGTTAACAGATATATGGAATTCCGGAACTTTTACAGTGTAATTAATTGAATTGTTCTTTATAATTTCTATAATAAAACCATCCTAGCCACATAATATAAGCTTAAAAAATAATTAAGCAATGGCATTTTATATTTACTTTGATGCTTTCTTAAAGGAAATAAAAGTATTGAAAATAAATAGTATTAAATTGGCAATGAAAATGATATTTAATAATTGGTTAAAATAAATGAAATGTGTGAAACTTAATATATTAATTTTACAATAATAATAATTTTTTAAGTTTATATTAATTATAGTAACAACATTTTTATTTACTCATAGACAATTAACATCAGGAGAGCCAGAAACATGGATGGTTAAACCTTGGGTGTTTTATAGCAAGGAGCGCTCATATAGGTTTTTGAAGGATGCATTTGAATGCGCTAAATTCTAGTTCAAATAAATAAAAAGAAGGTAAAAAAATATATATAATTTAAAGCATTTGAAAAGGCTACAAAAATGCAACAATGATAATCAATTATCAAAAATTTTAAAAGAGTCTTTCAGTAAAAACATAAATATATAAATTATTTCAGTAGAAATTAATGCAAAATTAGCGCTCTTAGCACAAATTAAAGTTTATAATGATTAGAAAAAAATATTCCCTCTCACAAAAAATAGTAATTTAAATGAAACACGCAAGCCATAATTTTGAACGAAATTTAAAATTTGGGATTTTTTATATTTCAAGTGAATAAATCATTTGCTATTTGTCCAGTTTATTTATCTAAAAGTAAATAGAAATAATAAAATATAAAGAAAGCAGAAAATCAAATTTTGAATACCTGAATCATTAATTTTTCAAATTAAAAAATATTCAATATTACTGGTAAAATTTAACAAAAACATATTTTTGGAATTTAATTAAACTCAACTAAGAGCTAAAAATAATTAAATGCAGATAGAACATTATTTTTTTCAATTCAAACTATTTTTACTATTTATGGTATTAGAAAATTCTTTATACATTTAGAAAATAAATTTTAAGATCTAGCATAAAAATAGATAAATAAATCAATTAAGGAAAATAAGCTAAAAACCAACCGCTATTAAAAAAACAAAAACTAGCTTTCATCTGGAAGTGAAATAGTAGAATATTATTGAATTAACAAATCAAAAGACCAAATATTTTTACTTTTATTTTAGTAGACAGACACGCTAATCTTTGTAAATTAATATTTTTCAAAAAAGTTTACTAAAGAAATAGACTTTGAGCATTAATTTTTTTACAAGCAGAATTAAATAAATAAAAGAAATGATAAAAATTGATTGAAATTTTTTTAAATTTATAAAAAAATCTATTTTATATATATAAATTTTTTAATAATGATTTATTTTGTTTAAATTTTAAGGTTTTATACATGGGAGACAATAGAGCTTATAATTTAAAATTAGAAAAACTAACAAGTTAATTCTGAGAATTGCTAATGTGCATGCTTAGATATAAATATGCTAGAAGGGTTGAGAGTACTTTTAGGTATACCTATTCATTTAGTAATTCTGTTGATAGGTATTCCACTTTACACTGTAAATCCTAAAGCTTTAAAGGATTAATCTGACCTGTAAATTTAAAAGAGAGTAGAAGAATAATTAAAGAAAAATAATAATGGGAATAAATACTTAGACATTGTATTTTTAAATTACTTAGTTAATAATAAATCTAAGTTTTTGGGTACTGATTTTAACTTTTCAGAAGAAATGGAGTATATTGCTTTGGCCAAGCAAATTTAAGATGGAAGTCTTTAAATAGGATAAACAGATGAAGAAAAGCAGTATGTTAAAATAGATTTACAAGAGAAACTTTATGAAAACTTATTTTCTAGGATAGAAAAATATTATTCAACAAAGTATGATTTAGATCCAGAAGTTTTAAAGAGTTTAGAACGTAACTTTAGAGCATATGTAACTATGAAAAGACACTAAGTTTTTAATCCTAATAATAGTCGCTTGTATGGTAAGCCAGAGAGCTTAATCAAAGACTTAAAGAGATAAAAGTGTGAAAAGATTGCTGAATTAGCTCATTTAGTTTAAGAAGAAATTAAAAAAGGTATCAGTTTAATTGAAGAAATGAGAATTATAGATCGAATTAGGGTCGTTTCTAAAATAAATGAATTAGAATTCACATATTTCAAGCCAAGAGTATGCAAGGAAGTTGATAATTAAGGACGAGTGGTATATTCAGCAAAAAAAATGAGATTTTTATCAGTTCCTACTTCTTTTTACTTTTGGAAAATTTTCTATTTTTTTGCTGCTTCTTATTTTATGATTCACAAATTTATCAATTTTTGTCTTTAATTTGCTATGTATTCTCCTTGTGGTTTGAAAGCAGCTCTCTATCCTGATCAATTTGCAACTAATTTTCTTGTTAATCCTTAAAACGGTAAAATAGAAGATGACCCTGGTAGTATGGAAGACACTGTTTCAAGAATGTACAAAAGTATAAAAACAACTGCAAAATAAAATATTGAAAATTTTGAAAATGAACCTGATCATGGTCTTTTAGGTAAGTCAATAACTCGTATCTGCAATCGTATTGAAAACTGGATTTTACGTTACTTTTTCTTAGGTTTTATCTGCACAAACATTCTTTTGCGTATTCTCTTTTTAATTATTGGTATTTTTGCTTTAATATTAGTTCCCCTCTCTTTAGTCCTTGCCCCTATTTATACTTTTTTCTGTGTTATTGTATGTCTATTTTGTATGGATTTTACTGTACCAAACAATCATTAAAGCTGGGATTTACCTATTTTTGCTCCCTTGTTAGACTTGCTGATATGGAGGCTAATGATTAGAGGTGCTGGATAAATAGCTATTAGTGTTTTTATGATTGCTGCTCATATTACCTTTGGAGTACTTTTAATTGTTTTTGGAGTTTTAATATACATTCTTCGTAGAGTTTTAGATGCTATTGTCTTTATTTTTATAAGATCATGCGGTCGTATACCTGGTGGTGATTCTTATTTAGCATGGAAAACAAGCAGACAAAGAAATCCAAAGGCAAATAGCTATTATGAAAGTGCAGTTTCTAGACGTACTAATATGAACTCAAATGAATTGGTACTTGATTAATTAAGTTTTGATTAAATCTAATAACTTGTTGATGCTGAATTCCATAAAGATATCCTAGAATAATATCGCTAATAAATGATTACAAAAATTAATTAACCTTTATTATAAAATGATGCAAAAATGAAAAAAATGTCTTAGTTCTTACCCTTTGATTTCTACAAAAATAAAGTCACTTAAGTTTATTATTAAACTGCTGAAAAACTAAAGTAAGAGCTTAATGATCAAATTACCTAACGTAAAAAGGTACTACCTGTCCTATTACGTAGAAGTAATATGAATTTTAAATATAAACATGAAGACATCCTAGCTATTTTCTATAATTTGTAAGCTTACATCTCTGAAAAATATGGCTAAAAGTAGTATTTTTAGAAATATATGTGGAAAAACTATAAATGTGAAGAAAATAATTATTCTAATTTAAGTTTGCATTTCCTCAATTAAATATTCTATGAAAACAAGTACTAGCTAAACTAAGTACTGTAAGCATTAACATTAAAAGAATAGAAGACTGGTAACTAATTCGAATCATAACTTGACGATTTCTTAAATTAAAAGTTTAAATAATAAGGATAAAATATTACTAAACCTCCATCATTCATTTCTCTTACTAAATTCATAGAAAAGGCATTAAAAAGACTGGAGAATGAATAGTCTCTGATCTCTATGAATGCTGATAGCTTTATGAATTGCGATGACTTCATGCTACTGAATGTTAATAAGCTAAATAATTGAAAACGCCATCACTAACATTCTTGAAGGCCTATCAATTCTAATAAAAATTAAATCAGAAATAATCCCTAACTTTTATTAAATAGAATTTTTTTAAATAAATCTGATTTATAAAACTGAAGTCTTTCAATCATATATTTCTTAAAATATTAGAAAAATATCTTCTATCGATTTTTATCTTTAAAGTTTTTGTTTAAATAAATTATAAAATGAAAGAAAAAGATGGAAATTTAAAGATAGATGTGTTGGATTGTTTTATTCAAATTTCATTAATATTTCATAAATATTCAAATATTATTTTAATTCATAAACAAAAATTGTATTTGTATTCACCTTAATAAAATTAATAAACTAATTATCATTATTTGATTTTCTACTTCAAAAAGTTTCTCTATTTTTTTAATTATCACTTTTTCATTTATGTTTTAAAAAAATTAATATTTATTAAATATCTTCTAAATTATCAAAAAATTGATTTGTTATTCATCAAAACATATTAAAAATGAAATAATTAAATTTTATCAAATATTCTTTACAATAAATATTATGATGAAAATGAATCAATTTGTTTAATTTTATCTTTTTTGTAAGAAAAAAAATTAAAATTTTGAAAGGAATGAACAATTTTACATCATTAAAAATAAAAAATATAAGAAAAATAAAAACATAAGAAAAATTTAATCTTTTATTGTAGAAATAAAAGCCAAATAATGTGATTTATCATGTACAATTCTCAATATTTTAGAAGATTAAGTAAATAAATTTGCTTTGCTTTTGTATGCTTTTACTATGAAATTATGATTGATTTTTTTTATTACTTATGTCAAAATTATTTTTTTAAACTTCTTTTCTTCTGTTTTAATCAAAAAATTAAAAACAAGAATTATGATATTTGTTCTTCTCTTTAAAAATACAGCCTTTTCATTTTAATAACTAAAGTATAAAAATCAGTAACTTGGAAAATGTTATTCAATTTAGAACTATTTTTCAAAATTATATTATTTTTTTAATAATTTTAGTTGCTTAAACATATATTCTCAGAATATTTTCTTAAATTTTTAAATCCAGTCTAAAATATTATTTTTTGTGCTTTAGTTATTTTTTAAGTAGATTGAAGGTAGTAAATTAAAATCTATTTATCTTGTTATACTTTCCAAGGTAAAATTTATCTCTAAATAATTTTAACTTTAATCAGATAATCATGTATTAGCTTAAAAAATTAAAATATTATTTATTTATGAATCTATTCAAAAACTATTGTTTATCATTTATGCTAAGCACATAAAACTGATAGTGTAATTTGTAGTATCTAAATTACAACTTAAAACTTCATTATACGATTTAATAAAAATATATAAAAATTTCTCAAAAGAAGAATCAACTTTCATAATTAGATATGAGCTTAACAACATTTCATTTTTCTTTACATTTATGAAATTTTGTCTTTCCTTGATTTCTTAGCAAATATTGTAAACTCTTTTTTAATAATAGTTTGTGTTTATTTAATTTCCACATATTTAATAAAGCTAAAAGAAAAAGCAAAAATTTTTTAGAAAAATAATGAATATGACTATTTTTGTTGTAATATCTGAAATTATTTTAGAAATTCTTAGTATAAATTTTCCAAGTATTATTATTATCTAATATGAATTGAAGAAGATATGTTTGAGGTGTGTAAAAAAATATTTTATAATAATATTAGAAAAAAAAATTGAATCTCAACATAAATCAAAATATTCTTTATAAAAGAATAAATAGATTATTAAATAAAGAAAGAGATAAAAAATAGCAAATAACACGCGACTCCTACAATTTAGTGTTTCAGAATTATTTCTAGAAAAATTCGATTGACAAAGTTACTTTTATCTGATATCAAATTTGATTAACATTAGTTGAGAATAAACTTACAAGTGTAATTTTTGAAGATGATAAAAATGGTTTATTTGAACTTTGAACTAAATCAAATTATAATTAATTATTTCAATAAGTTTTCTTGACTATTTTATCTAATGTCTGGTAGAGAAAGATATTTATTTATGTAGACAAATTTTAATTGAAAAAAAAACGCTAAAATGAAACAATAAGTATTTTTAACAAAGGGTTTTAGACAAGTTATTCCTTACTTGATAATTTTAGACCTTTACATTCTAGAAATAAATAATTTATCTTGGAAAGAATTATAAATTCAAATTAATTTATTTTGATCAACTGACTTATCACCGCAAATTAATTTTTTTGTTTCGAATGAGAAGAATCAATGTTAAAGGCTTTATTCTTTAGTACTAACTTTTTAAGCCATCGATAGTAGGCTGTTCTAGAACTTATTACTAAAAATAGGTCTGTTTTGATTTAATCGAACGAACTTAAATAAAAACAACCAAAAAATTGAAGATATTTAGCTTATTTTTAAAATTTAAATTTATATTAATAATGAAAGTAACATTTTTAATACTACGACATATATTGGATACAATTGATAGATCTTTTATCACACTTTTTAATTAATGTATAATAAACAGTTGATTTGTTAATCTTGATGATGTTAATTAAATTTTATAAGAAGAAAATTTCTTGCATACATAAACACCCATATTTAGTACTAAAAGCCATGGTATTTGTAAGTAAACTAAAATTTTAGTGGAAAAAAATGATGTGTAATTTACACATAAACATTAAAATTTTGCATCATAAATTGAATCTTTTAATAAATAACAGAGCCTTCAGTAACTAAATGGCATAAATAATTTGATTCTAATTTTTTTTTAGCTTTTTAATGATTGTAAACGTATTATTGCTTGCTTTTTTTATTAATTAAATCATATTTTAGAGTTGAATTTTAATTCACTTAAATTGATAGAAAGATTGCAGTAAAATTATAATATAATTAATAATGAAAAAAAGACAATTTACAGATTTTGATTCTAATTAATAAAAAGAAGAAGAATTAACAATTTAGTCTACCATTAAAGAATAAGAAGAGAACAAATCAGATTCCTCCACTCCTGTAACTAAAACAAAAAGTCAGCATTTTTAAGCCAAATTTTTTTAATAATAAAAAGATCTCCAGTTCTAACTAATTATTTAAAATAATAGATCCATAAGTTAATAAAATGAACGAGAAACTTAACGATTAATAAACTTACAAATCATTTGCCTAAGTAGTTATAATGGTATTAGTAGCCTCTTTTGGTTCATTATACTTCGGCTATTCATTAGGTGTCATGTCACTAGCTTAAGATACTATTAATGCAGTATTTGGTGTTGATGAAGATAAAGAAAATATGTACTCCTCTCTAATTAATGCCGCTATTCCTTTGGGTGCTATGATTGGTGCAATTTCAGCTGGTTTACTTCTTAATTATGTATCCAGAAAGAATGCCTTTGTTATAACTGATATCATTGGTATTATTGCTGCTTGTTTGACTCAAATTACTAATATCAATTTATTCCTCTTTGCAAGATTGGTATCAGGTATTGTTACTGGCTTAAACAGTGCACTTGTCCCTCAATACATTTAGGAAGTTTCTCCAATTCAAATCTCCGGTATCATGGGAACTATTTTCTCAATGTGCATTAATACTGGTATTATTATTGGTTCAGTTAATGGTCAATTCTTTTAAGAAAACCCTACTTCTTCAGAAACTTATTGGAGATATGTATTCTTGTTCCCTTTAGCCTTGACTGTAACTCGTACTCTCTTTTTGTTCCTTTTCTTCAACCACGAAACTCCTTTCTACTACATCCTTAAAAATGAACCTGAAAAATGTAAGACTTTCCTTGAAAAAATTTATAAGCCTTAATTTATTGACTAAGTTCAATCCGAAGTAGAATAATAAGTAGAAAAAGTTAAGCAATCTTCAGAAGGTTATGCAGATATGTTCAAACCTTAATATCGTAAACGTTTATTGATTGGTTGTTCTTTACAACTCTTCCAATAGTTTTCAGGTATCAATGCAGTTATTATGTATAGTGGTAACATCTTCAAAGATAATGATTACAGCTTCACTGTAACTAATTTGCTCTCATTGATTTCTAATATTGTTCTTTTATTTGCTGCTTTCTTAAGTGGTTTCTTTGTCAATCGTTTAGGACGTCGTGATATTCTTATCTATGGATCTGCCCTTTCAGGTGCATTCTTACTTGGTCTTGCAATTTTATCAAAAATAGACAACAAAGATTTATCTATACTTTCTGTTTCCTTTATTTTTGCTTTCTATATTGCTTTCAACTTCTCATTAGGACCTATAGTTTGGCTTTATTGTTCTGAAATTTTACCTGAAAAGGGTATTAGTATTGCTACTATGTGTAACTGGATAGGAGCTACTATTATTGTCCTTGTTCTTCCTTATTTCAGTGCTTTATGGCCATTATTTATCTTTTATGCTGCTATGTGCTTCGCATGTGTAGCATTTACTATCCTTATGGTCAAAGAAACAAAAGGGAAAAGTAAGATTGAAATTAATAACATGTTCTTACCTGGAGACTCTTAATACAATAATCTTTCTACTTACTCTTCTGATAAGGAAAAGCAATACTCTTGATTTATTTCATATTTAATTGAACAAATAAAACAAAAAATAATGTAATAATTTATAAAAATCATCAGCATATAATATTCATGGCTTCTTGTTGTTATTAACTTTAAAAATCATTTATCAATTTTATAAAGTATTAACTTAAATTTTATTGTATTTTATTAATAATCTTTTATGGTTTTACCTTAAAAATTATTGAATTTATTTGAAAATATTAATTGAGAAATGGTCAATAAAATAATTTCTCACTTATTTTTTAAAAATCTAAAAAAACAAAATTTTGAAATTTCTATTTTACTCAAAATAATTTTAAATCTAAATTATCAAACAATTTTTAAAAAAGAATTGTCAAATGAGTAGATGAATATGTTTTTAATATCAAAAAAAATTTTATTTGTTCAAAAAAATATTTTTAAAAACAAAACGCAAATAATTATTTCCATAGTCATTTAGAAATAATAAAAAGTTCCATAAATACATTCAAATTCAGTATCACATAAAAATTATTGAATAAAAATATATCTTGATTTAACACATTAATTTTATCAGCCATACTCCTTTTTGTTTTCAATATTATTAATCTATGTTAAATTTTTCCTTTTTCAAAAAATTTACCAAATCTATCTTAATCATTGTAAAAAAATTTCTAAAGTCTTCTGCATATCTTCTTCAATTAGAATAATACCAGGTATCTTTCCCTTCCTTTACACCATTTTTGTACTGTTATTTACATCTATCTCCATTAGAATAATATATGATACCTTAACCATCTTTTAGATTGTTTTTGAAGTCTCCTTCATATCTATTTCCATTAGAGTAATGCCAGATACCTTTTCCATTTATTTTATTGTTTTTGAATTATCCTTCATATTTACTTCCATTAGAATAATACAAGATACCTTTCCCATCTTTCATATTATTATTGAAGTCTCCTTCATATCTATTTCCATTAGAAAAATAAAATATGCCTTTCCCTTCTTTATTTTTGTTTTTATAGTCTCCTTCATATTTATCTCCATTAGAATAATACATGATACCTTTACCATGTTTTACATTGTTTTTAAAATCTCCTTCATATTTATTTCCATTAGAGAAATACATGATACCTCTCCCATTTATTATATTATTAGAGAAACTTCCTTCATATCTATTTCCATTAGAATAATACATGATACCTTTGCCATGTTTTAAATCATTTTTAAAAAATCCTTCAAATCTATTTCCATTATAATATTACATGATACCTTTACCATCTTTATTATTATTTCTATAGTCTCCATCATACATATTGCCATTAGAATAATAGAATTTTCCTTTACCATTTTTATTATTCTATTTATAACCTCCTTCATATCTATCTCTATTAGAATAATACATAATACCTTTGCCATCTTTTACATTGTTTTTAAAGACTCCCTCATAGATGTTCCCATTAGGATAATACCAGATACCATTTCCATTTAGTTTATTGTTTTTGAAGTTTCCTTCATACCTATTTCCTTCGTTATTGCTTTAAATAGCCTATCCTTCTTTGGAATCATCCTTCCACCATCCTACATATGTATTTCCACTTTTTGATTACAGAATTCCTAAACCATATTTCTTACCATTTCTCCAAGAACCAATATACTAGCTAAAAATAGAACCATCATCATATATTAACTCACCCCATCCATGTCTTTTATTTTTTTACATCTCCCCTAAATATTTCCTATCTTTGTCTTGCTGCTTATTTAGTAATTTAGATTGAACTGTATCCAATAATGAAATAGAGTCAATCAACTTTAATCTTTTTTTTGGATCAGTATTCATCATTTGAAATGAAATTTAAAGTATATCATCAAAACCATCTTTTCTTATTTAACTAAAGTTACCACTTTTTAATTTAGCAACTATATTATAATTAAAAAAGTTAATTCCACATAAAAATAATAATATCATTCCTAAGGAATAAATATCTGATTCTAGTTATATTGTTCCTTAATCTTATTCTTAAGGGGAGTAGTAGTATGATAATCCATTAATATCTGTATGAGATTTGTCTTTACTCAACATTTTAGAAAGACCAAAATCACAAATTTAAAAGTTCAAATGGTTGTCAATTAAAATATTTTATGGCTTAAGGTCACTATGAATGATATTTTTAGAATGAATCTCTATCATTCCTTTGATAATACTCTTCATGATGTGAATAATTTCACCTTTAGTTAATGATCTCTTTTCTTTATATGCAAATAAATCTCCAAATGTACAAAAGTCAGAGATAATATACATCATTTCATTAACTTCATCATAAATAGAAGTGTGACATTTGTTAATATTAGGGTGATAAAACTATTTACATAACTAGAACTCTTTTTAAACTTATTTTAATGCATCTTTATCTTGAATAATAAGTAATTTGATTGCAAAAACACTTCTGTTAGATAAGTTTATTGCTTTGAATATAAGACCTTATCCACCACAATTTATCAAACTCTATATCTAGTATTGTTCAGTTTTAAGAAATTTAATTGCTATCAAAACTGTTTGGGTTGTCATTTAGCTCTTCTTAGCAGCTAAAAAAGCTTTAATTTCCTATTCGTTAATTAGATTTGTTTAACTCATCACTTAATTATTCTAAAATCTTTTTTAAAACTAAAAATTATAAATAAGAGATTAATAATCAAATTTTAGAAACAATAATAATTTTTTAAATTAATTTTGTGTTGAATTAGAGTAAATGATGATTATTCTATTCTATCAACACCAGCACTATTAAGAATAAAATTAGAAAAAAAATAAAAAATAGACAAAATAGAAGATTTCTATTTTTAATGAAATTTTTCTGAAATGTAATCAGAATTTATTTGAATTAAAATTATCTGTCTTCATATTCTATTTTTAAGTTTTTGAATTAAAAAAACTTAGATATAGAGTTAAAAGATTATGAAATATTTACTTTATTATATCAGGTTATTAGTTTTAGGAAAATTCTATTTGATGTTGACTATGATTTTTTTTTATATATTTTATTTATTCAAGTTTTTTTTTAATTTTTAATGAAAGATGAGAAAAAAATAATTTAGATTTAAATAAAACATAATTATTTACGTGAGTAATTTAAAATTTAGAAACTTAAAATAAATATCATAATCTTGATATCAACTTTTTTTAATGTTTTCTAAATCTAAAATCAGATCATTTTGCAGATTTTAAAAAACATAATATTATCTATGATAAGAAAATATCTTTAAGTTAAAGATTTAACATATAACATTTTCATTAAAAAAATGATTTGAATTCGAAATTATTTGTTTTGAAATTTTTGTAATTTCAAAATAAACAATTATTATTCTTGTTTTTAGAAAGGATATTTTTTATTTAAATATCCGTTTTAATTATTTTGTGAAGAGTTTTTAAAAAGAAATTTAACATTAAAAAAAATACACTGGTTAACATCTAGAAGACAAAAAATATTATTTTAATAAATAGATAAAAAATTTGCTTATAAATAAACAACTTTAATAATATTTTGAAGAGGAGTGGTAGTGCTTTTTATAAACTCATAATTTTTAATATAAAGTAAAATTTTCTGGAAGAAATAATATTATTATGCAAGATAATTAATTATTATTATAGTTTTTATTAGTTTTTAACTATTTTGAGGTACTAATATGTTAATGACATTTTATTATCTTGCTATTTGAAAATAAGATTATTATTTATCAACTTAGTTGACCTTTTTTCAAATATCTAAGACTTCAAAATCAGAAACTTATGTGTTTTCTGATCTTTCTGATCTCGTATCGAAGTCAGAATTCAAAGTGAAATTTTCAAAGCCTGATGTATTTAATGATTCTTGCCCATGAATTAGTGAGAATGATTAGTTTGTATTCTGCTCTATTTATGAAATCATCAAAGAGCTTCTGCTTTTTAAATCTTCTATTTCATCATCGTTTAAGAATACAATATCAGTATCATTAACACTACTTATAGAATTTGCATCACTACCGCATTTAAATGGGAAAATGTGTCTAGTCTTTAAGTAAAAGTCATCAGAAATTTCCTTTAACTACCATAATTATCTTATTTCTTCTTTGTGGTATTTCAACATTATATCACATCTGTCATCTTAGTAATCTCTTAATCCTACAAGGACGATATCGCCTTCATTAACATAAACTTTATATCTAAGTCTTCCTCTCAGAACAGCTAATCTAACTTTTCCATCAGAGCAAGCAACAGCGTAATGGAGCTACCCTAAGTTTCTTTCGATAATAGCATAATCTGTTTCAAACTCTTTAATAGGAAGTTCTCTGTTTGGACACATCTTTGAGTAATAACTTTAAGATAATTTCTAATTTTTGTTTTTTTTGTTTTACCCCATTTTAATTTAAATGTTGATTTTTAATTTTTGATGTAGATGAATTTTTAATTATTATCAAATAATTGTTAAAATTTTATGTGTTTTGTTTTTGTTATCATTTGATTATTAATATTCAGTGACAGTTTCTATTGCATCACATAGAAATTCTAAAATTTGCTTATAATGATTAAATTCAAATAGAAGCAATAGAAGCACATTAATCTTTCAACTGCTTTTACCTGATCGCTATGATTAACTATATTTATTTTTAATATTAACCAAACAAGAAATTTATAATTAATTCTTGTAGAGTAGAAATTCTGATGAGATAGATTTTATAGCAAAGTTTCTACCCCTATTTATTTCCAAAAAAATTCATTTAATAGCAACAGATTTTTTAATTTTAAAGAAAATGTATTATGTTTTAACAACAAAATAAACATAAAGTATAAATAAATTTATGTTGCTGGCTCTTCTCTAATGATTAAGGCTGAAAAAACTCTTCCTAAAGAATAAAAGTATGTTTAGATTAATAATTATCTTTAAATTAAAATACCACTTGAAAAGAAACTTCAATTTTTAATTTTTAATTTCTAATTCAAAATATTAAAAAATATAATAAAATGAATTCTAATATTTTGAAAAAATAGATTAATATTATGGTTTATTTTAGAAAATTATATTTACCTTGTCACCAATTCGTAAGTTGATATTTGAGACTTATTTTTTTTCTAAGTCAATTAAAATAGGTTACTTTTAAATAAAAAAAAGAATGGCTAATTTATTAATTTTTACATAAATAATATGCTTATTGTTATGATAAAAATATTATTTGATCATAAAGTTTTTATTTTAATATGAATATTTATTAAACTTATTTTTAAATTGAATTATATTTTTCTAATAAAAAATAATGAAATTAATTAAAAAAATTCTTTCATGACAAAGTTTGTATTTTAAAATGAATAACCATTTTTTTTCTAATATCTACCAAATTAAAAAAATCAATTTTCAAATTTCAATTAAATTCTGACTAATTTAAATAAAAAATATTAAACTTAAACATTTTTTAGCTGTCTCTCTTATGCTTCTTTGTAGATGAGTAGATTTTCTTCCTTAAGAAGTAATCTCTTTAAACAAAATAATAATGTTTGTAATTAGTCTATCCTTGTTTGATATTTATAATTTGAATAAGCAAAAATCTATATGCATAATAGCTAGTTTAATCTAGGTATATTTATACTTTATATGAAATCTTTGAAAAAATTAATAAACATTTTATTACTGAATTGAAAACAAATTTTTGATAGAAATATTTTAGAAAAAAAATAATCCTAATTTCAGATTTATGAAAAAGAAATTGCTTCTTTTTTTTTATTTTAATTTTAATAGAATCAAGAAAAAAATATTTTGAATATGAAAATTGACTTAAATTCAATTATCTAAAATTATTTTTAGTTATTATGGCTTTTTAAAGTAGTTTCGAAATTATCTAAGATAGTATGAGCTTTTAAGTTATTTTCCATGAATTTTTATTATGCTTGCTTCCTTTTATTTACACTTTCAATACTTGGTTTGATAAAAACATTTAAATTTAGTTATTTGAAGAGTTTTAATATGCTTTAGTTGGGTATTTAAAATATGATAAAAGACTTCTTTGAGCCTTATTACAGCTTAAAACAATTTAATTCTTAAGTTTTCATAAATTATTGTTCTAAGAATAATAGTTTTAATATTCTATGTAGCTACTCTTTGATTATTATTTTATTTACATCAAATAGATAATCTAGAAATGATGATTTTATTTACTTTACCTCAATAATAAGCACATCCAATTTCATTTAATCTAAATTTTAAAATATGAAGAGAATTTATCCTTTAAAAATGTTATCACAAATGTGCTTATTCACTCTGGGTTTTCTTTTTTACTTTTATTTTACTTTGTAGATATTCACTTTCAAAAAAATAATTTTATGATATTCGATTTAGTAGCTTTACTAATATTCTTACTTGCGCATTTCTCAAAGAAGATAAGAAATTTATTTTTAAACTATGAACATTAGCATGATGAAC
>JH720304.1:1133067-1212476 GCA_000231825.2 Tetrahymena elliotti 4EA | reverse complement strand
CAAATTTTAATGTTTTTCTCATTCTTTTAAATATTTCTTGATTCAATATTTATTTTTATGATTCTTTAAAAGTGACAGTAAAATTAGTGAAGTGGGTGCATAAGGATTAGGATCTGGTTTAGGATAGTGCAATAATCTCTAAACTTTGACTCTTAATCTAAGGTAAAAATAGTTTTTCATTATTAATTATACATTTTTGAAGGAGAAATGATGGGATAAATAAAAACTTTACATCTTTATCAACTAACTAATTTAGGTTAGTTGACTTGATATTATTTATTCAGTTAGATTACTCCTCAAACATTCATTCATTCTTATTTGTGGTTTTCAGATTTAATCTAAATTTTAATTTTCTTCTCATTTTTTTAAATATTTGTTTCTTAATTATTTATTTTTATAATTCTTTCAAAGTTACAATAATATTGGTGATTTTGGTAGATAAAGAATAAGACCAAAACTTATGAAAGTAAAAAGATTAGTTAAATTATCATTACCTTTTAATATTGAAATGACGAGATATTTCTTGATTTTAAACTTTAATAAATTACATCTTAATATTGAATCTAAGCAATTAAAATTGTAAACAAATACCCAAACATATTTAAATATCTTAATCCAAATTTTTTATCTGTTTAATTTTTTTGATTTTGTATTCGAATATAAGAGAATATTTTTTATTTTCCAAAATAAAATTGTAAACAACTAAGAAAGACATAAAAACAATTTTTTAACTAATTTCTCAGAAAATTGTAAATAAATTAAAAATCATATCGAATTATTACAAAATCAATTTTGAATTTATAGTTTTTTTACACCACATATTCTCATATATACATATTTTTAATTTGATAAGCTAATTTTTGTTTTTCTTGTGCTCCAACTTAAAAATATTTATTTTTATCATAAAAATAATAACTTTGGTATATTTATTTATGGTAACCCCTCAATAAAAAACTCCAAGTGAGATGTCGAGGTAGGGTTAAAAACTCAAATAGAATTTTCTCAATACCTAGGTAGTTTTTGCTGTAAAACGAGAACCAAGTTTGGAGGTAATACGGTAGCTGTTCCTAGTATTGAAAAATTCTCTTTTCTTATTTTAATTATTTCTTTTAGTCAAGAAAGGTATTGTGAATGTTTGGCTGGGTCAACCTATTTTATTTGCAAAAATAGGTTATCACCCAAGTTTTTAATAAAACGATTTTTAGAGGAATTGAGCTGTTGTTAAATTATTTGTCTGCTGAAAAGAGTTTGAGGTTGAAATTATTTTGTGGGATTATTATTGGTGTTGGATGGTAGGGGTAGGAAAGTGGTGGTCGGTGTATTGATAGATTGTGAAAAAAATTGTTCATTTTTTACTGAACTAGACCTCTAATTTCTGTTTATATAACATCCCACAAATTAAATTTACTATGACTTTTTGGAAATTTGAGGATCCATTTTTTAAACCTTGATAAATTTTAATTACGTTTCTTTAATTCCACAGACAAAATTAATCTTAAATTTCAGAAAATCAAACAGCTAGTTTCACTAATCATTCTATTGAAATAATAGTGGATGATTACATTTTATAAATATAATGACCTCTAAATAAACTTAAACCTATTTCAAATTTAATTCAATTTTTTAAAATTGAAAGATTTTTGATATTTTATTTTGTTCATTTAATTAGCTAATAAAAAATTTAATTTAAATATGAATATTTCACTTCATAAAAGATATAAAATTTTAAATCATTATTTTAAAATATTTTCAAATTGTTTTTGGAATAAATAGATTAATTGTCATGAATATTAAGAGGGATTAAATAGTTTCAAATTTAGTTATTCAATTAGCAAAATTAGCAAGGTGAGTAGTGACTATTAATTTAAAATAGCATAATATTTATGAGAAGATAAAAGTAAAATATCTTTTGTTATTAGAAAATAAATAAATATTTTTATATGTGATATTTCTTTGTTTAGTCTTGAAATAATTGAATGCACATTATTATTGCAAATCTTTGAGTTGAATTAATTATAAAAAATAGTTGTGCGGGAAATAATTTATTATTTTTTTTAGTCACAACTAGTAGTGTTATTAATTAATTGATTATAATATTCTTTGATAATGGAATTATTAAGCAGACAATAATTATCTAATTCAATGATATTAATTAATATTTATAATTTTTTTGTCTTTCTAACTAAATTAATAATAATTAATTAATAATTATATACATTCTAAAGATATTTTTTAGTGATTCAGAAAAGAATTTATCTAACAAAAGTAGAAAGCAAATATTTTATTATTCAAGCACCTACATACATACAAACATATTGAAGTAAGCAATATTATCTTCAATAATATATAAATAATTTAGGTTTAAAAAATACACATTTGGTTGAACAGGATTTCTAATTTCTATTTTTATAAACAAAAGAAGTAAAATGAATAATTAGCAAATTGATTAAGGACTTTAAGATGGCTAAAACGGTCAATCTGAAAAGAAAACAAGAAGAACACGCAAAGATTAAAATGACAGAAACTATAACTGTGGTTGTGGCAAATCATATTTATCATACCCAGCTTTATACACCCACCTCAAGCAGTAAATAGCCTTCTTTCAATTGAATTAAGTTTCTGCTTTTTTAAATTGTTCATTCATTATTTCTTTTATTAACAAAGACTAATTGTAGTTAAAACTATTTTATATTTCATTAAAATAGAAAGCATGATGGTAAGCCACCAGAGGGTACAAGTCTTCCAGGTCCTCAAGGCAAAGCAAATAGCAGAGGACGTCCCCCCAAAGTAATTAAGTCTTAATCAAAGCAATAGAAAGTAGTAATATAATTAATACTAAATAGAAAGAAGATGGAGATTAAAATAATAAAGAAGAAGAAAAGAGTGTTGGCTCTAATGAAGCAGTTGATGTCCTTGAAGAAATATTAAACTTTTTAGATACCATAGATAAGAATTATAGAAGAGTAAATAAATTTCTTTATGATTTAGAATAAAAATGGCATATTTTTAATGGAATATCACAATATTAATTCTATCAAATTTTAATAAATAAATCTTTAATTGATTTATTTTTTTATATTCATTCAAAATTTAAAGAAAAATACATAATTTAAAATATTCCAACCAAAAAATATTAAATTAAAATGCAAAAGTGTTCAATAAATACACTATAAAAAAGGAGAATAAATGATAAAAAATAAATGAAAACGATTATTAAAAATGAATGGATGGTAAATTAATTTATTAATAAATATTTTAAATAGAACAAAAATGATGAATGGACAGAAGATAATAAGTTAAGCAATATTTTCCCTATAGAGTTCTTCTAAGGTAAGGAGGAAACAGAGTACAAGTCAATTTTAGAAGGAATAAAGCAACTTGAAGATGATCCAGCAAACTATATTTATGAAGAAATAGATCCAAAAGAAGAAATTAAGAAGACAGAAATGAATAGAATATTTGTGTTATTCTTAAATTACATAGCAAAAGGTGTATAAAATGAGGCATTAAAAGAAATCATGATCTTCCTCTGTTTTTATCGTAAGGCATTGAATCAATATGGCTGGGATGCACTTTAATAAAAAATTAACAATGAATTACAGTAGTAAAATATGTTAGCTGCTTGCTAAAATGGAGACAACCCTGAATTAAATGGAAACTCTGAAGCAGCTCCTCCCCAACAGCAATATTAAATAGAATAATCTAGAAGACTATAAGAATACTGTTAGGTTAACAATGGTGATGATTCCTTCTTAATATGCAATGATTTAGTTATTGAAGTCTTACCGAATTATTTCAGAGAATATCCAAATTCTAACGATTTAGTGATTATAGGTCCTTCTGATGAATAACTTAAAAATGCAGTCTATATAATTTAGCATTTTGCTAATTGGCTTTTTGCTAACAGATATACAAATACAAAGTTAGTTATTAAAGCAGATGATAATGATGAATGAGTCAGTAGTATTTTTGTGCAAATAACAAAATAATTTACATATATTCTACTTATCTATCTACTATTATCATGTAAATTCTAAACAAACTACCTAGCTTCTTACAGAAATTTATTTTTCTAATTGCTATCTCTGTAAGCAAAAACTAAAGTAACATTTCATCATAGCTATACTCATCTAAAACATTAACAGATTAGTAGATAGATAAATAGATAAATTTCTTCAATAAATCAATTTAACTTGCTTCACAAAATTTAATTTATTTTTCACAAATTCACATAATTTTAAGAATCAAGTAAATTATTCTTTTTTACATTTTTTATTAACAAGTGAATTGATTTGATTGCTATAATAACCAGCATGAATAAATAAACTACCTAGTTAGCTTACTTTATTTAGCTCTTATTAAATTACCTAAATATCAATCATAATTAAACTTTTATATTACATAAGTTATTTATATATTTGTAAATCTTAAGATATTTAGTTAACAAATTCCTCTAAAATTACTTATTTCCTCTGAATCATTACTATTATCAATTTAATCAAACTTTTTAGTTTAGTTTAAAATGAAGTTTTTATCTTTTTATGAATTTTTATTTTTACATGAAGTAGTATTAACCAATCTTAATTTAAACAAATATATTTTTTCTTTCAAAAGTTTTTAAAAAAATATGGATTTATGAATTTTTGACAAAAATAGTCATTAGATTATGAATATTTTTAAAGACTTTCTCAAAGGTTTAAGCTTTTATTTGCTTTACTTATAGGTCTACCAAAGTGTTAGCTTCAATTAAAATTTAAGTATAATTTTTAAGAAAGTCTTTAATTTTTATTTTAAATTTAAAGTTTATTAACAAATATCAATAACTTGTTTAATCAATTAAAAGTCTTTTAAGTATGCTCTAGATGTTTTATGGCTACAATTTAGTTAACTCAAAAATCAAAAAGGTAAATTAAGCTAAAACGTTTAGTCCTTTAATGAATTTTATTGCCATTTATACTTTGAGATATGTGAGCAAACAAGTATATTTTATGATTAAATACAAATCATGTTTTAGTTGGATAATAGCTAGAATTTTTATAAGTTGAAAAAACAAGTAATATTGGAGTGAATTTTTAACGTGAAATGAAACCTCATAGAATTAAAAAGGGATAAGTGAATATTTACAATCTCCATAAAAAACCAAATAAAAATCTTATAATTACAAAAAGACTTATAAACTTTTTAATTATATATTTGAAATAAGTTTCTAAGCTTTAAAATCTAATCAAATATACCTTTAATCTTTAAAGCTAAGATATCCAAGTAGAAATTGCAGAAACTAAAAGCGTTATCTCAAATAAGAATATTAATTTACAAAAAAAATTACAAGTTTTAAAAAAATGTATTTTCGGCAATTTACTGCCCTATTTGTTTTGATTTATTCTTAAATCATCAAAGAAGTTCTAGCTGGTAAAGAAATATTAACTTTAAAATATGAATTAATATGACTGAATAAATAATTATATTAAATGTTTTCTTTTTTATTATTTTAGGTACTATTTTACCAGGGACTACTCCTATTTACAATACAATTGCTAACAATAACTAATATGCTGATTATACATTCTAAATTATTCCATAATCTTCAATACCTGCAGGCGGTTAAGTTATAATTACCTTCCCATATTAATATGCTCCTGGATTAGGTATTCCTGCAGTAACAAGTAGCACCTGCAACATGAGGTGTGATGTTTATAATTAAAAAGTATTTTTCTACTTTGATACATCAGATATCCTCAGCAATATATGTAAAGATTTTCAATTATTTTTATTAAACTCCTTCATCGTATCTATAAAATATAATGAAATATTGGATAATTAGTTTTCAAAAACAAGCTAAATATTAGTTTCTTACATCAAAATACTATTTTAAATAATATAATTTCAATAATATTTTAAATACAATAAAATCAAAATTTCAATTACTCAAAATGGCATGTTATGCTTTAATTGTTTATTTATGTTTATTTTTTATAGTTTGTTTATAAATTATATTGTTAATAAAAGAGATTAATTTGACTATCTATCAAGTTCTAAATCCTTTAAATGCAGGAGGTACAGGTAATTTTTATGTTGAGACTATGAGAGGTTAAAACTATTATGATTCTAATCTTATGTTCGGGTCACTTGGCGTTGCTGGCAGTATAGCTTAATTAGCCTCAACTACAATTGCAGTTGACTCTTCAGGTACAACTGCTGCTGGTCAACCTTCTAAATATAACTTTGCATTTAAAACTGCAACTTTCATTCCTCGAAATTCTTACATAGAACTATGGATACCCAATTCAGGATTTACAATATCAAATAATCCTTCATGTTCAACTTATCCTATTAATGGTGTTTAGATTTAAGGCTAAATCTATTGCACATTAGAGTCAGGAACAACAATCATCAAAGTTTAAGGTAATCTTTTGTGATCATAAAATTTGATTAAACCACAAAAAATAAGCAGAGTAATGAAGGAAAATAATTTGACTTTAAAATTAGAATTTTTTTTATATCTTCAATTAAAAAATTTTTTTTAATTTTCTTGAATAATTTTTGATTATTATTTGAAAATAACTTTTAGGGTTTTCTTAGGATATAAGCGTTGGAAGTGATGTAGGTTTGAGTGTTTCTATAACAAACCCAACTGTATCAATATTTACTGGAAATTTTAGAATTGTGATTTATAGAGCAAATACTAAAGTCGTACTTGCTTGGAGTAATTATTTAAAGGGTCTTCAAATTACTCCAGGTTAGATGTAGTATATAAATTTTTAGCCAGTTTAAAGTTTAGCTGTTTAAGCAGAGCAAAAAATAATTGATTATACTTTAACTTTTCTTCCAAAAAATCCATTAGTCAGTGGTTCTATGATTTAAATCAATCTCCCATCTGATGGGTCTATTAAATTATTTGATAATAGTAAATACTTAGATTATTTTTATTTGAAATTTAAATTTATTTATTAATAAAGACTCCGATTTTACTTCAAGTTATTAGCTTTTGTATGGATTGAGTGATATTAGTTCAAGTAATACTTTGGATGACAGTGATGTTACAAATAGCTACATTAGATTTAAGAATTTTGCTCCTTAGACTACACCTTCTGAAATATCAGTTTTTATGAGATTGGTTTTACCATCTCTTCCTGGTAATTCTAATTCGATAGTTGTTACAACTTACACTAATAGTCAGATGACAACCATCATTGATTAAGACTCTCAAACTGCTTTTATTTCAGTTTAATCATACAACTCATTTAATTCAGCTATTTTAGTTCAAAATTAAGCTACCAACAAATATCAAGCAAATTCAGTAGTTAATCCTGATATTTACTTTACTCCTCCTTCTCCTATTCCTGCTGGAAGTGTATATAGACTTATTTTTCCAAGCTAGTTTTCTCTTTCTTCAGTTTCAGGTAAATTAAAAAAATTATAAATTATAAAATTACATTATTTTAATTATAAAAAAGCTTCTAAATGTAAAATAAATACAATTGACTCAACTATTTGTAAGAGAAAAGATTAAGTTCTTACCATGTTTTCTTCAACAGCTGGAGGATCTGCTGTAACAAATGGTGTTTAGGGAAAATTGACTTTTTCTGGTTTTATTACAACCCCTGTTTATCAAGGAGCTTATTTAATTGATTTAACTATATATGATAGTACTCAAACTAATGTGCTATTTACTTTTAGTGTATTGTTAATCATAACTCCACAACCTTTGAATTCCATAAATTAATATGTTTATATGAATTATCTTAACTATGCTTCTGCTGCAGCTTCAGACTATGTCAGATATGGTATTTTAGAAGTTTCTCTTACAACTGTATCATTAACTATACCATAAGGTATGCCATCTAATCTCTCAACAGATCCCTAAGGTAAAATAAATATTTTCCTAATTTACATTTCAAATAAAAATGTAAAATTTTTTATTAGGATTTATTGATGTTTTATTCATTTCAAATTATGATCAAACACTTGGAAGTAATGTTTAATTTGGAGAAGAATTTTATTGTAAAGCTATTGATGGATTATTTAGTTTGGAGGATTATAAAATAAAATGCTACTTAATAAAGACTACTTATGCTGATCCTACTACTTCTGCAGCTCCTGCTACATATACTGCAATAAGAATGAAGTTCTTTTAAGCAATAGCTCCAAACTCATACATAAGATTCCATATTCCAAATATTCTTAACCCTTTATCAAGTCCTGGCAAAATAAAAGTTCTCTTAAAATAGCTTTCTAATAGAAGAGAGCAAATTTTAAATACTTCTAGTAATATTAATGTAAATTATGCTTCATTTCCTTAAGGAGCACCAATGAATAGACAGAATGATGACTATATTCTATTCAATCCTCCAACACCATTTTCAGCAACAGCGTAAAACTATTACCTCTAGTAAAGTTTTGACTTAAAAGTATCATTTAGTTAAACAACACCGTCTTACTAAATTGGGGATTTTATCATTCTAGTACTTCCTAAGTTTGACACAGGTTACAAATAAGAATTTTATGATTTTATTTAAATTTCATTAAATTATTAATAGGATTTATTCCCATTGATGACAGTGTGACTGTAGGAATTATTGAAAATGGAATCTATTATACATAGCAAACTATCATATATGATGATATAAACTGGATTTTAATTTAAATTTCAAACGTTAATCCTGGAACTAATTAATTAACAAGCTCTAACTAGCTTGATTGCTATATTAGAAATCTTGTATATCCTAGATATGCTTAAATATTTGGTACTATCCTGTAGATACCAGTATACAAAAATCCAGCAACGTAAGGAAATGCTTTGGCTATATCTGTAAAAATATTTATTTATTTAATATTATTTTTAAGAATTATTCATTTAATACATTAAAGCGTAACTCGAATTCATTACCATTTGTCAATGATTTCACTGATATTCAAATACAAGTACCTTTTAAGGCTGCTAATTAACCTGGTTCAAGATTTGAGTTTTATATTGTTCCATAAAACGATTTACTTGATGGTTTTTCGGTTTAAATAACATTTGATAGTTAATTCAATCTTCAAATGAGTTTCCCTAGCCCTTCGTTTTCAGCTCCTTAACTTAATCCTCTTAATTCTCAAGGCTTGATTTACAATGTTCAAAATAATGTTTTCACTATTTCTAATATTAAATATCATCCAGGTGGATCACCTTTCAGGATAGTAGTTGACGGTGTTAAGAACCCAAGTACAATCAGTTAAACAACTACAGGATGGTCTGTAATTGCTTATTACTAAAACTAAAATAACTATATCAATAAAAGTAAAATATTATTTTTAATTAAAATTCAAAAATTATTTAAAATTTTATCTAACTAAATCAAACAGGAACAGGATTTAATGGTTATAAGACAGGAACAGCCTTCTAATCAGGATTTGTTATATTTTAAGGAATTAAAGCTTTCCCAAGCAATTCTTATTTGTATGCAACCTACTCTGTTTCCTTCACTCCTTCTTCTTCATTCAAAGCTTATGCTACTATTTAGATTACATTCCCTATAAGTAGTTATTCTAATTTACCATCAAATCCTATTTGCAGAATTTCAGGAGGACTTACAACATTTAAAAGTTGCTCTGTATCTGGAAACACTTTCATCATAGTAACTGAAGCTGATTACAATTCTGATACAATCAACTTTCAAGTAATTTTCATTCTATTTATATATCTCTTTATTCTTTAAATGTCACATCTAATAGGTCGATAATATCTAAAATCCATCTCCTGGTCAAACTGATGGTTTTTTAGTTGAAATTTATTATGATGGTGTACTTTTACAAGATACGGACACTAGTTCGTTTACTTTAAGAACTCTATAGATTAAGGATCGAGCAACCCCTATTTAAGTTTAAAATATGGATTTTTAACCAATCAATGAAGCATAGAATGGCTAATATACTTTTGAGCTTATCCCAACAAATAGCCTAACCTCTAATTCATTGATATACATTAAATTCCCTCAAAAATATGATAATTTACTAGGATCAAATGTAAGTTGTTAATCACAAGGTGGTTTAACCTCTGAAATAGGTTGTACAGTTAGTCAAGGTATTATAACAATTAGTGGTATTACTTCATACACTCCCAGTTTTGATAATCCTATAGTGCTCGTTATTTCAGGGTAAACCATTAAAAAATAAAAATAATATCTCAATTTATAAATTAAATTAATCGAAAAATTAGAGTAATGAACCCTAATCAACTTTAAGATAGAAATGGTGGATCATTTTAAGTTGGCACATATGCTTTGTTTACTGATTATTTTATTGACTTCAACGATAATGTAGGAAATCTTAGAACAACAGAAGCTCCTTCATGGTTATAATTATAGGATATGTATCCAAGCAATCTTTACATAAGAAGAAAATCTACCTACTACATGCAATTTATCATAGATTCTTCTTACCCTTTACCAAGTTCTAATTCTCTTGGTTAAATTATAGTTGAGTATCCTAGTTAATATGATGTACCAGATTGGTAAGTCTTGAGTTGTACATCAACAAATTCCATTATGAATAACATAAATTGCTCAATAAGCAAAAACATAGTTACTGTTACAGGTAATCAAGTTTAGCTCAGTGGATTAACAGATCTTTACATTAATAATTTCTTGAATCCCACAAATGCAGGATCAACAAATCCTATTATCATTAAGGCTTATGATGGTTTCAATAAGAATATCATTTCATAAACATTCTTTAATATTGATCCCTCCTTCTTCACCTTTACTGTTCCTGGACCTTTTATTACTGTAAACGCCAATCAAACAATCATAGTTGAAAGAGGAACACAAACATAAGACCTTTAAGTTAGTCTAATTTACCCTTGTGCTCTTAATTTGACTCTTGTTCCTCAAATTTCTTAAGAAGGTATAACAGTTATTCCTTCTCAGCTACCCTTGCTTTTAGGAAATTTAACATCTACCTTCAGAGTTTCTGTTGATCAAGGAGTAAATGGAGGTAATTTATTTCTTCAAAATAGTCTTTAAAAAATGTATTTATGACTAAAAAAAGGTAATTATTTCATCTATTGGTCTATTCAAGGAGAATAAGACCCTCCATTGTACACACCTATGCAAAAAACTTAAGTTTAAGTAAACAAAAAAACAAATCATTTCTACTTTTTTTCCATCAAACATTTATTATCAAATTTCAAAAAATTAAAATTTTTAACTATCTTTTTTGAATTCAATTCAAGACCAAACTTTTTTAATGAAATAAAATATTTATTTGAGCCCTATTTTTAGTTTATTGTTTGGTTTATATAAAAAAATTACTTCAATGAACAATAATTTTCTAATAGACGAATTTATAATCTTTGTCAAAACATTTTCTATTCTTATTCTTAATTTAAATAAATTTTATTTTTTTAATTTCAATAAATTAAATTTTATTTTTTAACTGTCAACTTTTAGTTTAAAATAATTGTTACAGTCTTATTTTAAGCATATTCTTTGGATGATTATTTAACGTTAATTTAAGTTTATTCATTAAATATTTAATTTTGAATTAAAATTCTATCTTTTTTTTAAAATAAAATATTTTTTTAGTTTTATTTTAAGTTTTTTCTCTGGTTCATTGGTTCATGGTTGATTTTTGTTGAAAACAATTTTTTTTCAAATTAATAGGTAACTGCAAATAAAAACATTAGAATAAATGTAGGAACTTTGTAGGAAATACCTTTGGGTGGTTGGTCATTACCAACTGTAATTTCCACTGATTATGCTCCAAATCTTTCTTTGGAAATTTTAATTTTGTTCAAGCAAAACTATTAAGGTGTTTCTATTTCTTAAAAAAGTTTATTATTATCATAAGGAGTTAATTCTGTTTCTTTTTATTTGAATTGTACTTCCGATACTTCTGTTTAAAGTGGCACTTTATTACTATCTTTAGATGGTATTAATTCAGATGTTTACACACTCAGCTAAACATCTTTAAACTTTGTAATTATTGGGTAAGATAGTAGTGCTCCTCAAATAACAGATTTTTCAAATACTACTACAACATAAACTACTGCAACAATAACAATAGGTAAATTAATTAATTTTTTTTAACATTAAATTAATTTCCAATTAAAAACAATAAAGGTACTTCAGAGGTAGCCTAATCTTTCATGATGATAGCATTATAAGGAACAGACGCTCCAACTATCAGTGACCTTTTAAATTAGAAAAAACCTAAATGGGCATCAACAAGAACTATGTATGGAAACGTTGTTATTGGTAATACAAATCAAGCTATCTATACATTCACAGGTCTCTAAGCTCAAGTTTACTATACTTGTTATGCTTATGCTGTTGATAGAGGAGGTTAATGGAGTGGACTAAAATAATTTGATTTCTAAACCACAAACAGATTTGTTGCTACAGACTTTGCTTTAACTTTTAATTAAGCATATCTAAATTCAGCAGAAAAAAGAAATATTATAAATGGTGTAGCTTTTGTTCTCAGCTTGATGCAAGCACAGTAAAGATATATTAATATTTCAATTAAACTTACTTAACCCAACTTAAATAACAATTAGGGTAATAGAAAGAAAGTATACCTTTGCAAGTAGCTCAAGTTCATCATCTTCTTTAAGAGCTCTCTAGTCCAATTAAATATTCATTAAAGGTAATCGTTGTAACCTATTGGCATTTAATATCCCAGATAAACTAAATTAATATAAAAATTTTTTTTTCAACCAATTAGATTAAAAAATACAAACAAAAATTTTATTTTTAATTTTTTGGATTTTTTTGATAAATTCCATCAATAAATTTAAAAATACAAATCCAAGCACCACCACCAATCATCCTAGAACTTTTTTAGTTTTATGAGTTTTTAGTAAAAATAAATGAAAGAAAATAGTAATTGAAAACAGAATATAAGAAATTTAAAATAAAGAAAATTACAAAAAATATTTTTGTAATTTATTTTTAAATCTAATTTGGAAAAAACAATTTTATTTGAATTGAAAATAATTATTTCTTTTTAAAAATGAAATCAAGCAAATAAATTTGTATTTTTTAGTTTTTTATTTTTAATTATCAAATCCATCAATAACCTTAAAAATACAAATCTCGGTTATCCATAAGATAAACTAAAAAATCATAATTGCTTACACAATTATAAATTTAAAATAAGCAAAACTTAAATAAAATATTTTTCCATTAAATATTTTAATTAAAATTATTAAATTATCAAAAGAGATTCATTTTAATCATACTATGAAAAAACATTTATTATTTTTTGGTTAATGATTTGCCAAAACCATTGTCAACTTTAAAAATTCAAATCCCGCCCGCCTGTCCATCAAAAATTTTAATCCATAGAATTTAAAGATTTTTAGTAAAAATAAAAAATGAAATCATTACATTATTTCTTAAAATATTTTTCAATTTAATAAGATTTTTCTATTTTACCGTTTAATAAAACTCATATAAAATCAATAAATTTATTTTGATAAATTTGCTAATTAATTAGATTGTTTTCTTCAAAAAAAGTATTTAATCTTATTTTTATCTTTTTTTAATTTTAACAGATAGAATTTTACAGACTTAATAAACATCTATTCATTTGTAAATTATATCAAATCCATTGACTGAAAACTTCCCCTCTCCTTATAAGCTAGTTGAATACTTAATTAATAATTAATTAAAGAATTTGGCTAACATATTAACTAATCTTAACACTACTGCATCTATACCATATTCTAATTTTTAAGTTTATGTTCCTAGTTTCTTAGTTACTCCTACTGAAATTGACACAGCAACAAATAAAGTTACTATTTCAGTAGAGTTGGATAATTATGGTTTTGTTTTTGCTATGGCAACTAAGACCTAGGAAGATAAAGGTAAACCAAATGGATAGCAAATTTAATGGGGATATAACTCTACTAACGGAATAGTTCCAAGCTGGAAGATAGAAATCTCTTAGCCTTATACAAAATATAATATTACGATTCCTAGTATGATTCCAAACACAGAGTATAATGTTTATATTATTGGAGGAAGTGTGTAACCAGGCTACCCTGATTTAATGGATAATTCTATGATACAACTCATATCAGCACAGACTCTCTTTATACCAAGCTGTAAACATTCATATTTTAAGATAAAATTTATATTTCAACAAATATTTTAATTTATAAATAGTACCAATATTAGATTTATCTGGATATGTTCTAAAGTCTACTATGATCTATATATTATTCATACTATTAATTCTGATATGAGCATATAAAATAACTTTGAGAAAAAAATTCTGTTTAATTTATTTTATAAAAAATAAGATCATATTTATTTTATTTTGTTATTTTCTATCAATTCTTGTTTTAAAAATTTGACATTTTCTTTTTTAACTTTGTTATTTATCTTTAATTTTTTTTAACTTCTTTTACATTTTCAAATTACTCAAATCACACTTTTTTTTTGTGGTATTGTAAATTTTCTTTACTATTATTAACTTTAATATTTAAATTTTTTTGTGTGAAAGAGCTTGTTTTTATAAATTTTCAGTGAATAAAATATTTTGAGAAGTGTGGTTTCAGAGATATGATAATTTTTATTATTTAAAAAAAGCAAATAAAAATATTTTAAAATACAGCAAAAGATAAATAATAAGTCAAGTATTTGACATAAAAAATAGAAGAAAATACATTTCCTAAACTAAATTCACTTTTTGTAAATTTATTACTTTTGATGAGTCAAGGTAAAAAATTGTGGTGTAATAAATAATAAATAGAAAAGTATTTCAAAAATACTTTAGATTTTAATTAATGCTATAAAATGCCACAAAATAAAGCAATGTTTGTTAATCTAAGTATAAAAAAAGATATTTAATAATTAAAGCAAAATTCAATCATTCCAATCAAAGTATTTTAGGATTGCTAAGTTAATGATATTAGAAAATTTATTAAAAAAATAAGTAATTAATTGAAGATTATTTAGCTTGAAACAATTTTATGAAAAACAATAAACATAAAAGACAAAAAATAAGCCCTAAAATGGGCAAAACAATTTTAATATTTTGTATGATGATTTGCTTAAGTAAATAAATAAGAGTTTCAAAGAATTAAAGTTAAGCTAATAGCTAGCTTTCATTAGAATAGGAGCAAATAATATTTTTAGAAGATGTTAGATAGTAAACAAAATGCGATGATTAAAAAAACGAATGCTTAAATGGAGGAGTATGCGTATCTCGTTAATGCTACTGTCCTTCTCCATATATTGGGCCTTATTGCTAATATTACTTAGAAATAGACACATATATTAAGCCTTGGAAAGGATTTGGAATATTTTTCTTATGTATTCTAATTGGATTTGTTGGAACATTTATTTATTAATAATATATTTAGAAAAATGAAAAACCATATTAAAGGTTTAAAGATTAGTATAGTAATGTAGAAATTTGGGAAAAAAAAGTAAAAAGATAAAAAAGGATATTGACTTAGTAGGAAATTAAAAGTTTATCTTAAGCATTTTGACCAATACAGCGTTAAATTAATGCATTAAATAACATCCATAAGTCTAACTTTCTTATGTAAAATAAGTTAAATATTAATTAAAATTTCAAATTACTAAATTATTTAATCACCAAAACTATTATAAATCTTTTAAATTATTTTTTTCTAAAAAGAAAAATAAATAGTATTTTAAAATAATTAGAGTTATAATAATCAATAATTATCTCATAAACCTATATAATATTCTTACAATAGATAGTATTCTTTTTAAATATATGTTTGTCATATTATTTTAAGTAATTTATTCATTCTGAATTAAAGTAAACTCTTTTCAAAATAATTAAAATTTTATTTTTCAAAAAGCAACAAAATTCTATCATTATCTTTTTTTTGGTTTCTTTCTCTTAATTTTTTATTAAAATATATGTTGATTATAAATATTCAAATACCTTCATACCTCTAAGTTAAGTAATGGTAAAAAATAATTTTTTTCAAAAAAATCTTATCTCAGATTTTTCTTAAAAATTAAAGAGATTTTAAAAATTATTTTTCAATCATTAAAAGAAAATAGACAGTAACATTTATTAGATAAAATTAATAAAATAGATTCCATTAACAAAAAAATATTCTAAATAATTGATGATATATACTGGGATTATAATTTACAAAAAATATTTATGTTATAGATAACAACAATTTTTATCTTTTTTTACATTTAAAAATATCAAATAAAAACCAAATTATAATTGCAGTTTTTAGGTTTTTAAAGCTTCAAAAATAATATTATTCAGAAAATAAAAATATTTATGATTCTAATATTATTTTAATCATTTAAATTTATGGAAAGACCTTCAATATTCTTAATTTGCTAGAATTTTGTGTAAAAAATTGATGTTATCTAAAAAATAGAAAATAAGCTTTTAAGATTGTTTAAGTTTTTGAACATAAATTATTTTATAAATTACAGATTTAAAAATCTATAAAAAATATTTCAGCAAAAAAATTTAATTATTAAAAAGTTAAACAAATATTATTAAGTTTGAATTAATTATTGAATTATGGATAACTTTTTTAGCAAAATTGTAGATAACATACCTAAATTTGACTTATTTTAGCTAGGAGTTGATAATTAATTAGAGTATGAGTTTTAAGAGTATGGTGATAATGAGGGTTTTGAATAATCTGATTAGAATTTAGAGAGAGAAAAGAATTTTGATGAAGAAATATACATCACCCATCTTAAATAGAAGTTAATAGATGTCTTTAAATAAGTAAAATACACTAAAATTAAAAGAATTTAATACTTTTTGAAGCTATTATATATAAAAAGCAATATTATTTTATTTAAATAGGATGAAGGAAGGAAACTTCTTCTTATGGATAAAAGATTACATTAAATATTTGACATGATTATAAGAGCAAAGCGTATTGGTGAATCAAAATAAACAGGATTTAAAGATTTCTTGTCAGAAACAGGAATAGATAAAATTTCATACTTAGTTTAAGATGTAATGACAATTCATATGTTAAATTTACATATCTAAATTTGCTCAGAAATATCTTGTTAAAATAGCAAAAAAATAAATGAACTAGGATATTTTGAATAGAAATAGAGCAGAAACATTTTAATTAGAAGTGAAGAATTTATTTGATGTTTTTGTATTTAATAGAGTGTTGGCGAAGGGCATGAGAGAATATATTTCTTTATATATCCAGATTTGAATTTAATATAAAAAATAAAGACAATTATCTTAGTTGATTAGTAAAAGGAAGTTAAAAGAAAGTATATTTGCATTATGGTTCCAAGGATAAGCACTATTTGCTAACAAAATCTTTATGGTGTAAATTAATTAATATATTTATTACCAATCAGTTAATCAATATTAAATATAAAAATAAATATTTTATTTTTTTTTAAAAATCATTAAAGGTAGAAGAAAATATTATTTTAAAGAGTTTTAATTTCGATTTAGTTCCTTTTGGCTAAGACCTCTTTTCTCTTGAAATTTAGAACCCATTGTAGTAGATTTATTTTGAAAAAGAATAAAGTGTATTCTAACTCATAGCTGATTCGCTGCTTAGAATTTAATATTTATATGGTCAGACAAATAGTATTTTTGGAATTGGAAATGCAGCAAAAGTATATTTTATAAATAAAGTTTTAAAAATAAAAATTCAAATGATTTTCCTAAGACATTAAAGCAAATAACTTATATAAAAAGGCAGTAGAATAAGTGTTAAATCAAAAAAAGAAATAGCATACTATATAAGGAGATGTTACTGATTATAAAACTTTAGAGTCAATAATAATTATAGATAGAACTGCAGATTTATCTACTCCTTTATACACACCAGTTACGTATGTTTTTGAAAATTATAACATAACAAATTTAAATCTGCATATTCTTTTAAATGGAAATTGAAATATACTCTAGTTTGAATTATTTATAAAATTCTACAAAATACATTATTAATATTGTTTTAAATTATAAATAGATATTAAGCACTACTTGATGAAGAGTTTGGCATAACTATGAATTCGATTAACATTAAATAAAGTTTAGTTGATGAAACTATGAAAGATGAAAATCAAAAAACTTAAATATTTTTAAATCCTAATTCAGATCAAATTTTTGCATCCATATCTAATTAGACATTGAATGTGGCAAGAGAAATTTTAGATGAAAAAAGAAAATAATATAAAACTCTTTTGAATGTATGAAAATAAGAATAAAATTGATTCATATTTAATTAAATTAATTAAAATAGAAATATGTAGCCAACAGTGGATTTAATGGATTAAGTTAAGACGAGTAAGATTAAATCAAGAAAATTTTAAAAGATGAAGATATGAAGAAAATTGAATAATGTATTATTAACAACTATTCCCAAAAATAATTTATTTATTATATTTTTTTTATTTAAGACACTTTCTTAATTACACATCTCTTGCATGCTCAATAATATAGTCGTCACTTTGAGTTAGAAACATCAATTCTTTTTCCATTAGATCCTAATGATATTTCAGATGTTGTTGAAAGACTAGAATGCTTGATTCTCTTCGAATATCCTATCTAGGAAGTCTTAAGACTATTCTGTTTATTGTGCTAAGTTTAGAATGGATTGAAGGAAAAAGTTTTTGATTCATTAAGAAAATTAATTATTTAACAGTACGGTATAGAACACCTGGCTACTTTAAATAGACTTGAATAGCTTGGATTTTTGAAAAAATACTAAAATAAACAAGCTAAAGAAGATTGGCTCAACCTATCTGCAGTAATAAATTCATCTATATTTTATTTTTTATTTTTTAAGAATACAAAAATGTATTTTTAGATAGAGATTTTAATGCGTTTTCATATTTCAATAAATAGAAGTTGTAGTTGATTAATGAGCTAGTCGATGAAAAAGATCCAGATGATATATCTTATGTTTATATTGCATATGCACCTTTATCGTAAATATGCATACTATATATATTTTATTAGTATCACTTTTTATTAATTTTCTAGGGTAAGACTAGTCTAGTAAACATTTAAGAAAGGATAGTGGAGAGAGATCGAAAAAGAGTTGAAAACTCTAGGAAATTATTTTATGCCTAAAGAACTTAATCCTAAAGCAGGATTAAAAATGAACTAAAAAAAATTAGTTGTTGTTTACTTTATCGGAGGAGTTTCGTATGGAGAAGTAGCTGCCTTAAGATTACTTGGAAAACTACATAGTAAATTTTACAAATTAAAGTTTTAATAAAATAAAAAATTAACTATCTTTTTTCAATAAAAAATCTAGATAAAGAAATTGTTATTTGTACAACGAACATTTTAAATAGTAAATCCATATTCAAAGAAGCTATGTCTGGATTTGCTGAGCTATGATTTAAATTATTCAAAGCTCTTTTTATTTTTGTATTATTATTTATTGAATTTAATAACATTATTAATTTAAATAAATTATTAATAATAATCTATTCAAAAATCATTTTTAAGGTTAAACATTTTTTTAAATCAATTTAAAATGATTTTTTTATTTATGAAGTTAATTTTGATGAAATATAATTGAAAAGTATTTATATTATTTGATTGTAAAAAGTAAAAACTATATCTTTATCAATAAGAGATTGAATCAAGTAATTCAATTTGATGTTTTGAAATTTATTTACTAAATCTTTTTATAAAGATATTTATTCGAAATAAAATAAATTAGGGATCTCATTTGATATTATATAAGATTTTTAACAAAATAGATGCTAAGAAGATTTTTTAGCAGTAAAACTTTACAGAAGGTGAAAATATATTCTAGAGAAGTTAGCTTAGATAATAATTTTGATGTAGAATAGCATTTTGAAGAAGCTAATTTATATAATTATAAAAATATAAATTCACATTATTACTACTACTCTCTACTTTTGTAGGAATAATCCAGAAAAGCAAATATTAAAGATGATCATTTCTTAAAAGTTAAAGGTCAGGCTTCTTAAATACTTCAGGATTAGTTTAAGAAATGTACGGACTATATAGCTCTTTAATTTATTATAGATTTAGATTTATATAACGAAATAGACATATAAGAATTGATAAATTTTTTACAAAATGATAAGATTGTTATTGAATATTTAAATCTTGTTCCTTTAGCAATACTTTTACAAAAAATAATTCTAAGATCTGAATATTTGGAATCATAAGAAATATTATATGACAAAATTTTATAATTTATATAAAAAGAGTTGAAAACAAGAGTTTATAGCATTAATAATGATGATTTTAGCAACATTTTGTAAGCAGTATTAATCCTTTTAGAGTCTAACAAAGAAGAGGCTGAGATTTTAATATAAAAAATTGGCTTTAATTATATTCAATAAAAGCTTGCAGATTATGAAGATATAGATGAACTTAAATAATCAGAATTTCTACCTTGTATTCTTTATTATGCACAAAAAATATCTTTAGCTACCAATTATAAATTTAAGATTGATTATCAAAATTATGATACATATTTTAGTTAGAAATTTAAAAGCTTAAACAATAATTAGATATCTTATCTTTTTAATTTTTTTATTTTGTTCATGAAGGAAGAACCATAACAAGTCTCTCGTTTTATTGAGCAAGTGTACTTTAATTTGCTTTCTAAAACTAAATTTTACAGAAAGGAGTATATGATTCGTAAACTAGGAATTTATGATTTTAATTAACCACTTTTTTAGCTAGCAAAAACTGCTTTGACAAGGATATTCTTATTAAATGCTACTTAAAAAGAACCTAAATTTAGAAAAGAAATTAACTTAGTTCCTTCATAAAAGCTAGAGATAGCTACTTCTATGCTATAGAGTGTGTAATTAAAAAATTCTCCATTAATAGAAATATTTTTGTCTGAAATAATAAATGAGATCTCTTAAATATACATACACACTGTGAGGTTAGATTATCAGTAAGAAACTATTTAATTACACAATATTTATAAACAAATTGTTTAGCTAATACCTTTAATTGATAAATAAAATCTGTCAACAAACAAAGATATTATTTTCTTGACATAAATTATTTAAAATTATTACTCACTTCACAGTTAAAAATTTGATAGAAACATGCTTTTTAGTTTAATTTAAATTGTGAACAATATTTTAATTTAGAAAAAAACCAATGATTTGAATTAATAATAAGATAAAAATGCTTCTTCATCCTAAGAATTATCTAATCAAATTTTAAATAATAAATAATCCTAGTTATTTTTAGAAATATTTTAATCAAATTTAGAGAGTTAAATAAATGGTTAAATAAAAGATGTTGAGTATATAAATAATTAATAAGTTATCATTCCTTTACTCTATATTATTTCTTAATTATTTTCAGATTATTTTTAGAAAGGTGAGCACTTCTTAAATTAAGTAACAGACAATATTCAAAAATTCAACCTTAAAAATTAAAGTTATTTCATTAATTTCCTTCTTGAAAACTAATAGAGGCATCCCTAAAAAGTAATGGAAGTTATGAAAAAAATTGTTGTTTTGTACGGAGAAGCTAAAATATTTTCATAAAGTTATGAGCTTTAGGCAAATTTCTTGATTCTTTTAATGAAATATATTAATATTTTAGAAGGGAAAGATAACAACTTGAAATTATTATAGATAAAGTTGGAAGATTTAATGAATTTTTAATTGAAAAATATAAGTGAAGATATAGTTCTACTTACAATTAAACTAATAAAGCAATCTTAAGAAGTAGAAATCCAATCAAAAGAAATAGAATAGCTACAAAATGTCTTTTTCAGAATTATCTCAGATTCTCATAAAACATATTCTTTAGAAAAATACTAAAAAATTATCTCTTTATGTCTTAGCCTTAACAACTATGATAAAAATTTTGATGATGGATCAGAGTGTTACACATAAACTCTATTAGAAGAACTTCAATCTTATAATAATGATAACTATAGCAAATTTAGTCCTGAATTTTAAAAAATTATTGAGCCTTATGTTCAATTAGAATAAAGTAATTTAAGCAAGTACTTAGATGAAATCAAAGAAAGAGTTTAACAAATGCAGCAAAATTGATTAAATTTATTTACTTGTTTACTTAATATAAGTTAAATTTATAAATAAAATGTTTGAATGCAAATAAATATGTTGTTTTATTACAATTTTTAAAAGCAAACTAAGATTAATATTTTAAAATTATTGAGCCTCGTGCATAATTAGAATAAAGTAATAAGCAATTAATTACATAAAAATCAAAGAAAGAGTTTAATATGCAACAAAACTGATTAAATTTATTTACTTTATACTTATCATAAATTAAATTTATTAAGAAATAAACTGTTTGAATGCAAACAAATATGTTTTTTTATTTCAATTTACTAAATCAATATTTAAAAAACTTTGTTTTATTCACTCCAATATTTTTTTTTTAAATTGTTTAAGATACATAAATTGTATTATATTTAAATTTTGGAAAGTAGAAGATTTCCTTTAAAACATTTTGATAAGTAACTAATGATAGATATGATATATACATTTGCAAATAAGTTAAATAACTAATTACAGATTTTTTATATTTATATTCATTTAGTGGAATAATTTATGGTTTATTATGTTTATTTTGTGGGAAAATTTGTATTAAGGTGTTTGAGAATTTTAATTTAGTAGAGTAGGATAGGTGCTTATATATTTATGATTCAATTTTCAAGTTTTTCAGTGGAATACAAGAGAGAGTAGGAAGAGATATTCTACTCTTTTTTTAAAGAAATAATCCAATTTAAAACAGCAATCCATGTCTCTAAAACTGATTTATCTTAAGTGCAAAACAAAAGCCTTTGTTCTGATTCATACCACTCATGACTTCTGCCAGACCAAGTGGTTAAATCTTAATATAATAAAATTTAAAATATATATCAAATAGATATTTTATATTACTTACCTTTGATTTTTTTATTTAACCCTCCATTTCTTTAAGAATCTAATTTATCCTAAGGCATCAAGTGGTTGTATTAAATTTTCTTATTTTTAATAAAATAAATTAATAAATCCAAATATTATGAAATAAAATACATTTCCAATTTAGCTGTCATTCTCTACTCTATTATCATAGTTATCTAGAATTATTTCAAAGTAATAAACAACTATATTTTTACTTAGATTGTCTGGGTAAAGTTTCTACAAATGACTTTTTTATCTTTGCTTTTCTTTAGGTAGGAGAGGGACTTAGAATTAAACTTTAGAAACTGATTATATTGTAGAGATAGGTATTACTTATAAAGGTTTATCTTCATAACATTTAGAATGCACTCTATCTTTATAATATTTAATACTCTCTAAATTCAAAGTGATATATCTTGATATAAAATTATAATTTAATCCTGGCTTATACTTTTAAAGCTCTCCTTAGAACAATATTTTCTCTAAATATTAATTAAATATAATTCATTTAAATTTAATTTAATTTAACTAAATCATTTTTTTGAAATTTAATTCAAAAAAAAATTTTACTTTGATTTTAAAGTGAAAGCCTAATGACTTATTTAGATATGTAGTTAGACAATTTTTACTCTTCTGCTTCTTTCGTTGTTTAATAAAATAGATTTAAACAAAATAATATTTTAAATAAATTTATATTACTTTGTAAAGCTTCTTCATTGCTTACAAATAATTCACCTTCAGTTGACTAATTTTATTTGTAACCTTCTACTTCTTCATCTTATTAAGAAAGTGCTTTTTAACTATTTATTTAATTTTCTTCTTAGAATTAAGAAATAAGAGCTTTTTTTATAGGAGGATTTTCGTTGGAAGCTTGTTAAGTTAGTTTTGGCTTTTTTTTAATAATAAACTCTGCATAATCTAAGTTATCTTATGTAATTAGATCTTGCGAGTTATTGTTGAAATCAATCTTATTTTATTTACTCATTTCACTTTGATGACTTAAGTGTTCTTCTTTTTTCATTTTGATGTATTTTTATATTTATGATATTTCGCTCTTATTATCTTCTTCCTATTCTTCTTAAGATTAATCTGTGCTTAAGCTTTTTTAATGAGACATCTTAGAAATCGGAGATAAGTTTACAGATTAAATATTTTAATAATTCCCATTTAATTTGTTTTATATTGGATTTTACATCTTTTATTCTTTTTTGTCTTAACTAACAGAAATATTATTTTTATTTTTCAAATAAGCTATATAATTCTTAAAATAGGAGTTAGTCTCTTCCGTTTATGTAGGATAGCTAGACAGACCTTAAAATATAGGACTTTATTTTTATTATTCGAGCGCATCATTTTCATCAAAACTAATTTCTGCTATTTGAACTTCATCTTGTCTATACCCATTTTGTTGGTTTGGACTTTAAATATGTTTATTTTTACTTCCAGATTATGACTTTTAAGAAACCTAAACAGAACTTAAATTGTAATCTTTCTAATAGTTATACTCGAATTCGTCTTGATTATCATATTTCAAATCATTTTTAAGGCCATTAACATCAAAACGAGCATATTGATTATCTAAAGGTCTTGCAAACTATTACTCTTTATCTTCTTGTATACTTTAGTTTTTATGCATTTGAAATAATAATTTGTGATAGATAAATAGCTGCTAATTAAGTTAAGAAAAATTATAAATTAAATACTTAATAATTAAATCTTTACTTTTTGATAACAAACCCTTATTACAAGTTATTGCAAGCACATCAAGCTTATTCTATTTCTTTATTTCAATTTTTGCAAGCTAAGAATTCATCTGGAAGCTAATCTTTATTTCTACTGTAAAAATTAAAAACAAAAATTCATGCATAATCAAACTCATTTTACTTTTTCTATCTTAAATTTGAGCTGGATTTTTTAGATTAATTTATTTTCAATTTGTCAATCTTTTTATTTTAAAAAATTTAAGTATATCTATCAGTTAAAATAACAAATTTATCATCTACTACCCTTCCACTTCAACATGTTCTTTATTTATTTTTTTCATTAACAATAAATTAAACTTTACTCTAAAATACTACTATTCATTAAAATAAATATTAGAAATTTTATTTTTAAAAGACTTTTCAAAAATATTTAGGTCCTCTTTTACTAAAAAAATGTCTCTTTATCCTATTGAAGAATTTAATCAATTTTTAACTATTTTTTAGCTTTTTCTTAAAATAAAATTTAAAACAAAATATTCTTAAAACCTTAAAAATTTAAGTTTTTTTGTTGTAATCTTTTTCCTTTTAATCTCAAATATATAATCTTGTTTTGAGTCATCTAAAATTGATTATTTTAAATTACTAAAAAATTAAAGATTTAACTTATTGTAGATTATCAAATCTCCTTTATTTATTTCAACTATTTATTCCAGGTTTGTTGTAATATTTAATTTTAAGTGAAACTTTGAATTAATTTTTGACTTAGTTATTCTCAATAAGTCACTTTAATAATGATAAAATATTTTAAGCAAAATTTAAATAAATAAAGTAATTAATTTGAATGATTAATGTTAATCTTTAAATAAAATAATAAATCTAAATACTTCAAAAGATAGTGTTTGTTTTCCTAATTATAATCAAAGAATTAAAAAATTTATTTAGAATAATTGACAAAATTTTATAGTCATTTCTGATGGTATTCTTCTAAAATATTAATCCAAACAAATATAAAAAAATATTTTCATATTTTTTTAAAAAAGGTGTTAAGAATATTTGAAATTAATATAATATTTAATTAACCTCTAACTCTTAAGGATATAGCCAAGTATATTGACAAGAATTATTGGATCTTATTTAATTAATTATAAAGGAACCTAAAGCAAAAGATTTAGCCTAATTTAATAATTATTGATTAAAAACAAGATATTATAATTTTAAGGAACTAATAAAAAAATATAGTAAAATGAACATTTATTTACCTGGATAGCATTTGAGTAATGATTCAAAAGGAAGAATTAAAATTTTAGGAAGTTTTTCAATTATAAATAGGCTTACCTTAAGGAAGTGGTGTTAGATATACTGCAGGATAAGGATGTTATGAATAAAATGGCAAAGTATTTGCTTCAATTTGTGGAAAATGTTAAATTGATAAAGATAATTTAGTAAGTATTATTTCTTTAGGCAATAAAGTAGCTAATTTATTAGTAGGTTCAATAGTCACTGCTAAGGTATATTTTAGAATTGAATAGTAAATGAAAAGTCATTATTTTAACTAAAAATCAGGTTCTTAGAATAAGAGACAATAAAGTTGAAGTCAAAATAATGATGGTAGAAGATGCTGTCATTAACTACAATTTATAAGGAATTATTAGAAAATAAGATGTTAGATAAACTAATTTAGATATTTTAAAAATGGAGGAATAATTTATTCCAGGAGATATTATAAAAGCAAGATTTGTAATTCATTTAAAATAATTATTGTTTATCGATTCTTCAATTCATTTTAATCATAATTAAGATATCATATGGTGATTCATAAAAATTATATCTCTCAGTAAATGAAGATGAATTGGGAGTTGTATTTGCAAAGCATACTGAATCAAGTAAATTATTATCCAATTAATATATTTAAATTTAATTTATATGTAATAGAACAACTTATGATCCCTTATAGTTGGGAAGAAATGATTTGTGTATAAACAGGATAAAAAGAAAAAAGAAAAGTAGCTAAACCAAATATATCTTTGTTTTCTGCTTAAATGTGAACAAAAAAATATTTTAAATTACTGTTATTAATTAATCTAAAAAGAAATCTAAAATATTATTTTATGTGCAACTAGTTATTTATCTTTTCAATATTCAATAGGATATTTTCAATACCTTATAAAGTAAGTCTTTTTTATAAAATTTATGTACTTTTTTTACTTAAGCAAATTGTTGAACAAAATATTTTTCGGATATTTAATCAATCTTTAAATTGAAATACATAGTTTGTAAACATTTTATATGATCATATAAATTTTATTCGTATCTAATAGAGAACAAATTATTTTATAATAGAACAACTAATAATTTCCTACAGCTTTATTGAAATTACATGTTTCAAAAAGGATACAAAGAAAAGTAGATAAACTAAAAATATCTTTATTTTCTGCTTTTATGTAAATATCAAATAAATTTTTTAGAATAAATGAAAAAATAACTGAATTTATAATCTAGAAGTTTTTACAGTTTTAATCTTTTCAATAAGTTTTTTTAAAACTTTTTAAATGATGATTTTTTATATAATATATGAATGTTTAACATTGATATTTTTTGAATTAAATATTATTTGGGTACTAAATCTACTAGCAAATTGAAATACTCAGAATTAGAGTTAAGGTGTTAATTCTTAAATAAAAATTTAAAATGGAATTCTTCCTTCCTAAAGATTACAGAATCTATCAGAAAGATACCCTAATTCTTTTTCACTAACAGAGAATCCTTATAACTCAATTGATTTTCTGAGCTAAAAATTATTAAAATAAATCAATAAAAAATGTAATATTAAAATAATTTACATCATTGAATAATATGTATCCATCATCATCTGAATCTATTAGTTCAAAAAGTCTTAATAACTCAAAATTTTCATAAGTCCCATGCAAATTTTAGAGCATTCTTTCTATTGCAAACCCATATTACAGATGATTGTCCAAAAGCTTTTCAAAATTCAATCTGGTTTCTTTTTAAAATACCTTTCAAATAAAAAAATTTTTAGATAAATCTTTCAGTATATTTTTCAAGTATGTTTTTTTATGATAGTTTATTTTACTATTCAAAACCAGAAGATTAGAAGATTGATTGTATTTTATTTTACCACAAAAAAAAAAAAATTTTACAAAAAGATTCATTCCCATGTATTGATTAATAATAGATGAAAAACAAATAAAGAATTAGAAGCAAATTAAACAAAAAAATAAATAAAATCTACTCTATGATATTCAAGCAAGTTTTATTTATTTATTGGCTATCTGCAATTTATCATTTTAGCATATTCTTTTTGTTTTGGTAAAAAAGCATCTATAAAATCAGAAAACCTTTAGTTAGTTTAATTTGAATTAATATTAGTTAATGTTTAATAAAATTTACCTCAAACGCCCATCATGATCTTTGTCAAATTTCCTATAAAACAAAAATATATCTTCAATGTTATAGAAGATGTTCAAAGAAGAAAGGGTCTCTTGAAATTCAGATTGAGTAACAAGTCCTTTATTTTATGAATCAAAGACTCTGTATGCATCTTGAAGGTTGAAATCAGGACACAATGCTAAATTTTATTTACAAAGTTCAATTTCTTTTTCAAAATTAATGATTTCTCTGAATATCAAAATCAATTCTTTCAGTTATTTAAAAACCTCAGAGTTCATATATTTTGTTATTCCCTTCTTTTTAAAGAATTTATCTTATTTAAGTACAAGAGAAGGAGTCGTTAATTCTTCTTTATCAATATTAGAAAAACTCCTATTCTTTCTCACATTAAAGTCTACTTTTTTATTTTCTTACACAAAATTTCGAAATCCAGTATTAGTCTAGTTATTTTTGCTTTAAAGCTTTTCAAGGATAAGATTCTTATTAAAAGTATGGCTGTTCATTAAATTATTTATTGTTCTTGAGTAAGTTAAATCTAATTGAGAAGCATCTTTCCCTCCATATAATTAACTATTATTAAGAGCATTCGTTGACACTTGCTAAGCATTTGTGCTCTTATTTAAAATACTCTTATTTATTATACTCCTATTCAAAGCGGAAGCTGTCTTTATTTTTAATAAATTATTTAAAAAAATCAAATTTAATATTTCAAATCATTCATATTTCAAAGTATAAACATTAACATTTTTATTAAAAAATATCTTGAAAATATGTTTGCATTTTCTAAAAATAAATTCAAAAATATAAGAATTGATTTCTATTCTTTAAATCATTTTTTTGATTTTTTTGGTGCAAAATATTTATTCAAATCAAAAATAAGCCATTTAAAAGAATTTTAGTATTGATTTTGTGGTAGATTTTATATTAATAACCTAAATATTTTTGAAATAGGATGAAATTTCTTTGTTATAAATGAATGATAAGACTGTTTGTTCAATCTTATTTCTAGGTTTAATTTTTAGATTAAGTTTTTTACACTTTGATTGAGCTGCTTTTCCAAAATACTTGTATCGTTATTTCTTTTATTAAGTCTTTCTAGGTTTATTTGAAGAGGCTGTATACCAAGGATAAATTCAGCAAGATTTAATCTACCATCATCATCTCTGTCTAACCTCCTTAATATATTAATGATTAAATCTTCTTGATTTTCTAGGTCACAACCACAATCAGTCATATATTCTGATAAGTTTGTAAAATTAATATCTCCTTCATTGCTTCTATCTATTCTTGCAAATGCATCTTTAGCACTAAAGCCACTGCATTTATGAAGTAAGATTTTATGATTCTCGATCTTTTTATTTATGTATATATCCCTATATTTGTTAATAAAATATAATATTTCATAAATAATTCTAATAAACTTTATTTTTTCAATAAATAATTTAGAGTGAAAAAACTTAAAAAAGTTATTTTATAAAGCCTAAAAATTTCCAATTTTTATTTTTTTTCACAAGTTTAACCATTTCTCAAGCCATTTTTAAATTTTATAACATTTTTTTGCTACATATTTGAGTTTGTTTTAGATTATAGTTTTATTATCAAATTAAAAATGATTTATGCTTAATTCTGTTTACTTTTCAATAAATTTAAGTAGTGCATTTTCAACATCGTATGGAAGTAAATCATCTGGTTCTATTTCATATGATGGCCTTTAAGTAACATCCTATCTTAGTTCAGGGTTATCAAACGGAAGTAATGATTTTAAAAATCTATAATATTTATGAAGTAAATGTAAAAAATGAGTGAGGAATGTTTTGCAACAAAATTTACTCCATGTAAGAAAGCTTATTATCTAGATCAATATCATATTAGTAAATATATGTTTAACAGTCTCTCAATTCATAAAACGCTCCATTCGAAGTCAGAAAATCTTAAATATCTTATGCAAGAATATAACCTTATCTTTTTCTATCTATTCTTTTAAATGCACTAAATGGCTCAAAATCTTATTCTGAGCATAAAACTTATCTGTAATCTTCTAGATACTTTTCTTCCTAACCTAATAGGATAAGAAGTTCGCAAAGCCTATTCCTAGTTTCTCTTTTATACATTTATTGAGCAAGTATTTATAGTAAATAATTAAGCTTAAAAATATCTATTTGTCAATAAAAATTCAGTATCAAATATTGATCAAAATTTCTATTATTTTTTTTAGGTAAAGATTTAATATTTTTTATTATTGCTTCATTCATTAATAAATATAATAATTACAAATAAATTAAAGTACCTTATGTATTCATTCTACTATTCTAAAAAACAACAAACATAAAAAATTTTAACGTATTTATGGATATAAAAATAAATTCAAATTTGATAAATTTAATTAAAATTAAATAAATAAATCTATTGTTATCGTTTATTTAATTCTATTCCCATAAAAATTATTACAAAAATAATATTTTGCTTTTTAACTGTTTCTTTCTCAACAACATATCATAAGTTTTAATAATCTATTATTTTTAAGTAATATATAATAATTTATACAAATTTTAATAGCCTAAAAAAATAAACAAATCCAGAAATCATAAAATTTACTGCAATTATCTTAATAGTTTTTTTTAAATAATTAAGTTGGGTAAACTCTTTTTTAAAGAGATAAAGAGTGAATATTATTGAGATTATAAAAGATGTTATAATTATTGTTTAAATAGCAAAAAAAAGAAAAAATAAATAATACAAATATTAACTTACTTTATAAACATTTTAAATAAAATTAAAGTGTATTTTTCTCTTAAAATTTTCCTAAAAAATTTCTACTTTTTTATGAACTTTTTGGCCTCAGTTTTTCCATAAATCAACTATTAATTAAACTCATCAAGAAATATTTAAGCTAAATAATTTCTTTGTTTTTTTAGTAATTTAAAGCAATTTTAATTTATTGTTAACTTTGTCTGGTCTCCTTTATAAACTGACAATATTTTATATTAAAATAGAATAAAAGTTTAAATAAATTACCTTAAATAAATTTAAATTTTATTTAATGATAAGCTTTTGGAAATCTCTTTGCAAAGAATTTCTGCATCAATTTATGAAATTTTATTTCTCCTATATTATAAAATGATAAATAGTAGGTTAGACATTACTTTTTTAAAAATAAATACTCTAAAATTAACTCTAGATTTCTTAAATTTAAGCATTATTGTATACCATATCCAAGTTCTGCTCCTATTCCTACTTCCCCTAAATTACTGTTCCTTTTTAATTAAATTATAATTAGAGGAATTTTTCATAAGATTATGTTTTAAATCAAATATGGCATAATTTATTTAATTTAAACATTATTTGAATTAAATTTACCTAAATGAGAGAGAGAAAAAAGTTAAATTTTAAAGTGAAGATATAGCTTAACTTAAATATCTAATGGACCAATCTGTTTTTTAGCATTTCTACCTTTAAATAAAGTAAAAAAATACATTAAATTAAATAAAAAAAGGAAATTACCTCAATTCAAAAACTAATTTTTCAAGTTATTTACAATTAGACATACCTTCACATATATTTTAGATTGTTCCATCATTAATCTTTAACCTTTTCAATTGGTTTTTTAATTGTTTGAAATCCAATTTTAAAAAAATGAAATAAATTACGATAATTCTAATTCTTTTAAATTAACATTTTTTGAGATTGAAATACCAAAATCTTTTATTCCTTCTGTTAGTATTTCCTCTTAACTTAAAGAAATGAGATTTTTGAAAAAATAAATGGGTAAAAAATATTTACTAAGCAACCAAATTAAATTTTTTCATATTTAAACATTAACTCAGTTATTTTGATAAAGTTGATAAACCTTTATCACTAATTAAAGTGATACTTTTTTTTGAAAAATAATATTAACGATTAATTTGTTAAATTAAAAAATGATAACTTGAATTAAACCTCTTAAATGATATCAGATCTTGATAAAATAATTTCACTAATTAACATGACTTTAAGATCGTTATTTGGCTCTCTATGTTTAATATATTTTTTGGATATTTTAAGTTAAAGGATAAGATAAAAATATATTTAGCGAATTAATTACTCAGAAGTAAGAATAAAATAAATTTCTAGAGAATTTATATTTTAACAATTTTTTAGTCCCTCAATAAATGATGAATTAGTTTCCTAATTTATTTATTCATTGCTTTATAATAATTAAAAATTTTGTATTTTAATTAATAATTTGTAAGTTACTCCAAATGAATATCTAAATTTCTAAGCATAGAACATAAAGCTAATCCTTAGAGTATTTTAAAAATTTTTAATTTATCAATCTTCCCACTAATAACAAAAGAAAATGTTCAAATTATTCTAGTAATAATTTTTTACTTGAAATTTAAATGAAATTTAGTTAAATTTTTTAGTTGGTAAATTTATTAACAAATATTATCTAGCTTTCTGTTACTGAACTCTTCACTTTTTTAATTTGTAAGAAAATATAATAACAAAAATATTCTATGCCTCTCTATTTAATTAAAATTGTACTTGATTGTTAACCTAAGCTCTGAACAATTGTGATTCCTTTTATTGAAAAAAAAGAAAGTAATATTTTATATTTAGATCTTAGAATTTACTTGATAAATTCATTTTTCAAACTAAATAGATTTCCCATCTTAATTCAAATCTGATTATTTTTTAAGTTAAAACTATCAATCATTAGCCTATAAAAACAATTAAAATAAGTTACTTTACTTTTTCTTCTTTTTTATATTAATTTTTTTTTCTGAACAAAACTTACTGAAATTTTTCTTTATATTATCTTTTATTGTTAAATTTTTATTAATATTCAAGTTCGTCTAAAAATATTTACTATTCTCACTATTGTCATTTTATTTTTTAAATTTATTAAATTCAAAATTTGCAAAATTAGTTACTTTTCTCATTTTTGTATATTCCTAGATTAAATTCTTATTTTGGGTAAAAAATTCTTTTTTTTTACTTTATTTTGAAAAGGATTCTGGTTTTACGATTTGATTGAGTGTGTGTGCTTACTTTATTTTGATAGATTTGATTTGCAAAATTTAAAGTTTGTTAAAATCATGAAAGGAAATGGAAAGGTATTTAAATTGATAATTAATTGATAAAATAAGATTACAATATTGAAGTTTTTATAAAATTTTACAAAGAAAATATTTTTGTGAAATTTATTAATAAATAATGCAATAAAGAAAGAAACAAATATTTAGTTTTAAATTCAAAATATATTGCAGGCAGAGTTTTGGCTTTTTACTCTTTTTTTAAGGACAGCTAAATTTTGAACGAATTTTTCATTGTCCCATTTCTAAATATTATTGCTATCAACTGTATAGAGACAGGGTTTTTACCAATATATACCTTTAGCTCCTCCTTTAAGAGGTTTAGCTTGAGTACTTGCTATTTGAGTGTAGTTAGAGGGATCAGTAAAGTGAATGACACCATCTGAAGATGAAGTGACTATAAGATTATATTTTGGGTAGTAATCTAAGAAGGTTATTGGAGCATTATGAACTCTGTTTTCACCTACTTGTTTAAGGTCATTTTCACTTGGAACCCATTCCCATAATTTAACATAGCCATCAGCTCCTGCAGTAAAGAATGAATTTTCTTTAATTTTTTTAAGGGCAGCTACTGACATCATATGGGCATTACTTTTAGTAAAAATAGTTTTATTTGTCAATATTTCTGTAATTACTATGCTTTTATCTGTGCTGATTGTAATCATTTATTAGTCATTATTATTAGTTATTATACCTCTTACTTCTCCTTAATGCAACCTCTAATAAACTCTTTCTATTACTTTTTTTTCTAAATTCCACAGAGCAACTTAGCCATCTATAGAGCCAGTTAATAAATTCAATTTCTTTTCAAAAAGGGTCATGCTAATTATTGTAGAGTTTTGTGAATCTTTAAAAGGATTATCAATCATTTTCATGTTAATTGGATCAAATAAGAATACCCTTCCATCGTTCGTACCACAAATTATACGCTTGGTTGAAGGCCAAAGCATAGTACATCTTGGCGATAAACCTGTAATTGAAACTTCACTTTTTTCTTCATTTTATAGATTAATCTTAATTATTTTGCCATCATTCTAAGTAGTAAGAAGTAATCTTTTCTATTTAGTCTGTTCTATAAATATCAAATCTTAGAGATTAGCAGTTGTAACATAGTATTATTTAGTAGGATTAAGAGGAGTGAATTCTATTACTTCATTTTAATGTGCAGATTTGAAAAATTTACTATTTTTAGGACTTCCACCTTCTTTAGCATTAAAAGGCTCACTCTATGGCTTGGAGCCAGTCACTCCATTAAAGAAATTAGAAAATTTATTTGCTATACTTTATCCAGTATCTGAACTTCTATTACGAAGAGGCTGTCCTGAAGAACTTAAATTGGCAGGAGCTTGAACATTTAAAAAATTACTACTTTTTGTATTACCATTGATACCACTATGATCATTAGACTAAGAATGAGACCCAACATTACCTTTAACTTACATAATATTACTAGATGAAACTTAATTATATGGCTGCTAAATAGGTCTCTCAGATGTTTAAAGAATTAAATCAGAGAAAAATGCATCAAATTACTAAGTTAAATTTCTTGCAAAATTATAAGCCATATTCATAGTATTTATATACATAGACTCTATTTTAGACATATTTTAAATATCAGTTTGGATTTTTTGAACCTTGTCACTTGCCAAAGAAAGATTAGATTCCAATTACTATTACTGTTTTGCTACCATTTAAAGATAGAAATAGTTAGTAGGAGAACTTTTAAATTTCTATTAATTTTCTGACAGAATTCTTTCATCTGTTTTTATTTAGAGATAAGCGAGTTCTGCATCTCTTCCAGAACTCAACAATTTACTTTCTATATCTTATTGCCATCTGCTAACAGTTTATTCAAGAGCTTAATTTATTTGCTTTTTCATTTCATTACTTGCTTTTTGCATCTCTTCTTTAAATGTAACTAAATACTTTGCTACTTTCCCTTTAATTTCATTATTTAAAGTTACATTTAACTTCATATAGCTCTAACTTAGTATATTTTAATCTATATATTTTGATACAGCTAAAGAATATGCCATAATTTTGCTTCTATGAGCAGGTACATGAATTGCTCTACACTCAGCACACAAACCCTCAAAGCAATTTTCATATTCACAGAAATATTCCATTTCCTTGTTGTGCTTAGAACATGTATTTTTAGCACTAACTATATTCTAACCATATAATCTATAACCACCTTAAGGTTAAACAATATTAACTTAAGGAGCAACATATCTATTTTAATTCAAAATAAAAATATTTAATATTTTTTCCTTCCTAGCAAGTTGTTTTATTGAATTTTCAAATTTTTAAATATTTTTAGGCATTTAAGGATTATTTAATCTAAAAAAGAATGATTTTTTAAAATTTTTAATTTTGACTTTTTCAAAAAATATTATAAGTTTTGTTAAGCAAATTAAAAAAATTTTAATGACTTGCTTTTTTTTTTGTTTTTGTCTTTTTTTAGAAATTTTTTTCTTTTTTACCCATATTTAAAATAAAAAAAAAGTCTCTTTTGAAATCTATTTGCTTCTTTTTAAAAATCTTTCTCTAATGTAAAAGTTATTATTTGTTTATTTATCAATTAATGATATACTAATTCTAAAATTTTTCATTTACTGGTAACAATTGCTAATTAAAAGAAACACAATTTGATAATTTGATGATAAAAAAATTAATCAAATATCTTTTTTAATTTAATTCGAATTATTTCTTTTTTTGTTGCTTTTAACTCATCTGTAAACTCATTTGTTAATCTTAATAAATGCTTTCCAAGTTTTTGAAAATTGTTATTTAAAAATACTTAATTGCAATAGGAAAATATCTTACCCAAATATAGCTGAAGGTGGTAGCTTAGGTTGATTATTTGGAAGATATTAATTGATAATTCCATTACTAAAATCTACTTCTTTCATGGAGAAATAGTTTAAAATAGTTGCGTAATCAGCTCTTACTTTTTCATCGAAAGCAAGCATACCTGCTAATATTGTTTTAAGCTTCATTGAGCGAATCCTATTTAATAAAGGAGCTAACTTTTTATCTCCTTCTGGTTAATTTAAACCTGCCATTTCCTAATTAGAGAGCAGTAAAGTTAATTGCAAAAATACCAATCCTAAACTGAAAATATCAGATTTTTATAAATCATGCTAAACATTAAATTCATTTCTCTTGATATAGCCTTCCCATAATTTAGGGCTCAAGAATAGAGGAGTACCTGTTATTGTATTAGGCTATAGAGTACGAATTTTTTCTGCTTAAATGCTTTTGCTAACACCAAAATCAGTTATTTTAATCTGATTGTTTTTCAAGAGAATGTTTTCAGTTTTAATATCTCTATGGAAAATACCATTCTTTAACATAATGTAATATAGTCCATCTACACACTATCTTAGGTAATTCATTATTTCATCTTCAGTAAATATTGCATTAGATTTTCTTCTTTATTAGAATTCATCGTAAAGACCTTTATCAGCTAATTCTTATACAATTACTGCAGAAAATTTATGAGTAATATCATTAGTCCAAGTGTAAATTCTCTTGATACCAATTATATTTGGATGACTATCCATTTATAAGAAAATGTTCATTTCATGCTCTGCTGATCCCTTATACTCTTCCCTATCTACAACTTCTATGATTTTAATAGCCCATTCCTAATTGTCATCACTTGATACACATCTATATACACTACCAAATGAACCCTAACCTATTACTTTTCCACTTTGAAGATTGTATTCCATATCGAATTCCATCTTATCTCCTATTCTTTTAAGTCTGGTACTTTTATTATTCATTTTTCTTATCTCTCTTAAAATTTGGTTTATTTCCTCTTCTCCTATTGATATTTATCTTTTTTTGTTAAAATTTGCCTCTAAAAGCTAATAATGCTATAATAAATAAGTCTTATGATATTTTTTTCTAATCAAATATTGATTGAGTAATAATTTATCTTCTAAACAATCCTTTTTAAAAAATAATTAATTTTTTATGTGAAAAATATTTATTTTGAGATAAATTACTTTATATAATCTTAATTTACACAGCTTGATATTCAATCAGCAATTGCCTTCTGAAATCAAAATGTTTATCTATATCTTTCTTTTTAGCGAATTAATTAATCAAAATCATCAAATTTTGAAATTGTTCTATCATACTAACAGGTATCAATTTATTATCTTTTGAATATTCTATAATGATAAAATATAAAATTAAGATGCTAATGAAGATAAATAATAATGTTTAAATTTATATTTTATAATAAGACAAAGTAAAAAATTACTATTATATTTATTGAGGTAATTAATGAGTGCTTGATTTATAAAAATAACAATTAAAATATCTTTTAAAAATTCAGGTTAAATTATAATCAATAAGCTTAATAAGTCTATAAGGGTATTAGGATATTTATCTATACTAAAGGGAATTAAAAAACTATTTAAATAATTTTTTGATTGACTTAAACTAAATTTTTTAATTTTATGTCAGAAATAAACAATTTTGATAAAACCTCTCTCTTTTTGACATAAAAATTATTCCAATTTTTTTCAATAATTTCAAAAAATATGAAAAAAAAACAATTAATTTAATTTTTGAATTAAGAAAATAAAAAAATATATTATTTCTGCTTTTATTGAATAATTTTATTTCTCTATAAATTCTCTTAGAAGTTTTTATCTTATAAAAAAATAAAATGTATCTTACATAAGTTAATTTTCAAAAAACGCAATAAAAACTTATATAAAAAATTTAGTTTGAAAACTGAGGAAAAAATTGTTTCATTTGAAGTTGACTTCACATTAAAAGGTATTATTTGAATGGTTATATTTCCTAATACTAAGGCCAATCTTAGGAATAAAAAAAATGATAAATTAATAAATATAAAAATTTTGTAATTAGAATAAGCATCATCCATCCTAAACATACATAATCAAGATAAAAGATATTTATTTTTGAATTGTGTTGTTTTTTTATGAATATTATTAAACCAGATATTTTTATTGTTGTTATGGATAAAAATCGTCTTTATTTATTCTAATAAATTAAATTGAATTTTAAAAATAGATTGGAAAATGGAATTAATTAAAAAGTAATTCAAGGTATTTAAATTATAGAAATAAATTGATTTTTATTTTCCTATTTAAAAATTTTGTAATTTGTAATCACAAAAAGAATGATTATTTTTAGGTTCAATTTACTACTTTATTAAGACTTTTTAAAATAATTTATATTAATGTGAAACTACAAGATTTACTTATTTATCTAGTTGATTTGTATGCTATTAAATTTTATTTACTATTAACCTACGATTTATGTTTAATAGCTTATAAACAGGTTTTCACACCTTTGTTATTTTTTAATTTAATTTCTTTGAATTTATTTTTTTTATCTTTTGTTTTAAGTTGAATAAAAGTTAATTAAATAAAGTAAAATTGTTTTTTTACAAGAAAATTTGTAATTTAAATTTTTAGTCTAATTCAGTTAGCTAAAATACCTCTTTGTATTCTAATAGGTAATTTAGTTTATTTGATAATACAATTAAGAGAAAATCTAGCTTGTGCTAACTTAATTTAGAAGAATAAGATTAATTAGTATCTAAATTAGGTGATTAATTTATTGGCTTTATTTAAGGGATTAATTTTACTTACTCATTAAGATTAGTTATAATAGTAATTAATTTTAGATATAAATAAAATACAAAAAAAAAAAAACTTTCACTAAAAACAAAATCAAAGAAAATTAAAAAGTAAAATTACCTTAATATCTAAAATTTCAGTGTATAGCCTTGAAAAAGGCAGTACCCTAGGGTACTATATATATATAAATAAAATACAAAATAGATTTTTAAAATTATAATTTTGATAGTTTTTTGTGTTAGCAAATAATTTTTATTTTTTTAAAAAGTTTGAATTCAATTTTTATAAATATTTTTATTTAATCTTCGAGTATATTTTTTAATAAATTAACTTTAATAAAAGTTTGGTTACTAAAGCTATACTCTATAGATGCTCTAAGTTACTTTATTATAGCTAGATAAAATATCATATTTCTCTAAAGTGTTTTCTTTCTAATTATTTTTTTATTTTTTACTTTTTTTGATGGCATCATATATTTTATCAAATAATTTTTTCATTTGAATTATGGGATGAAGATACAGTATTAAGATTAAAGTTATAATAATAACTAAACTCATATTCTCAATTTAATTTAAAATTTTTTACTAAGAGAAATCTTCAAAATATTTTTCTGTGTATTAGCCAAGGATTTAAAGTAAACAAAATACTATTGACCAAAGTAAAGAATCTAATATCAAGCATAAATTATCTTAGAATTAATAGCAAGGCCGATAAATCAAAGAAATGATTAGTAAAAGGAATTACCATATTAAACAAAGAACTGTCTAAATGAAGTAAGATTCATAAAATATAACTACTGAGGAAGGTATCAAGATATTTTCAAATATCATATTTATCAGCTTAAAATTTCGACAAACTAATTTTTCCTCTAAATTCAAACCTAGCAAAATTTGGTAGAGTTTTTGTTAAAATGTTAATTAATTATCTGATTAGTTTTTTAGGTTTAAATTAGTCTACTTAGTTAAGATTTTGTAGTAAATAAAATAAACAACTATTTAATAAACTACAAAAATAATTATAAAAAAAACTTTCCATTCTAAATAGATTATCTCACCTTTATTTTTTATTATGCTTATTAGCTAGAGTTAAATTGCAAAAAATCCTATATAACAGATCAAATCATTGAAAAAATTTATTGCTATTGAACAAATCTTTTCATAAATATTTTATATTTGAGTTAATTTATTAATCTAGATTGGGTGTTGTTGAAAAACAGAATTTCTTTTTTAAAAAAATAGCAAAGGCATACAGAAAAATTAGCATACCAATAAACCAGAGAAGATTCCTCCTAAATTATATGTAATATTTGTTTAGCCTACTTTTTTTGATAACTTTTGTTTTTCCATACTACTTTCATTTTCATAAAACCAAACATTGCTGAAAAAATTTATTGTTTAATAAGTATCAAAAGGTAGTTTGCCTCTTATTGATAGCATAAATTCATAGAGATTTTCAGAATAAATTATGTAAATTATTAATACATAATTTATTTTTTAAATCTTTAAGAATTATTTTGATAGATCCGAGCTTGGTAATATTATAGAAAGAGCCATAGAAACATAAATCATTTTTTCAAAAATTTTTAAAGATGTCACACATATTTGCTAATAATCATTAAAAGATGGAAAGTAATTTAGTTAGCATTCGTCTACACATTCCCTTTCTTACAGATATCCTATAATTTTAAATCAGTAAAAGAATTATCTTATTGATTTATAATAAAATATTCATACTTGTGCCTTTTCTAATTTAAAATAAAAATCTAAATAATTTAATTCTTTTTTGTAAAAAATATTTACGTGTTGTTTGTTGAGCCACAAGTTAGACAATCTTTATTTGTTCCTCCACTGCAAGTCAAACAATTTGTATCACAAGCCATGCAATTATTACCATTCACATATTGAGTTATTTTACAACTATTTGTACATGTTTTATCATCAGGTGAATATAATTTACCAATAATACAAGACAAGCAATTTGTGTTTGCTTGACCTGAACAACTCAAACAATCAGAATTACAAGGAGCACATATATTTCCATCTTTTGATTTAAACAATGTGAAACAAAGTAATTAATGTAGTAAAATTTACTGAATTCGGCATAAGAACCATCAGGACATTTTTCTAAGCATTAAGTACCACTTAAAAATCTACTGCCTTAGCAAGAAACACACTTAGTTTCATCATCTAAGATGTTTTATTATTATGTTAATTGAATATTTTTCGTTGGTATATTTTATAATAAATTACTATAAGTGGAACAGGTTTTACAATTCAGATGATATTAATCGCATGTTAATGTATTTTAGTTTGGAGAAAATCCATCAGGGCATATGTTTGAGCAAGATTTATTTGATAAATATGTTCCAGGTTTGCATTTCAAGCAAGAGGTTGCTTTTTAAAATGATAATAACAAACAATATAACATTAGGCTTCTTAAGAAATAATTAAAATGTTTAAATTAAAATACCAGAAACATCACATTATAAGCAATTTCCTTAACATGTATCACAAGTATTTGTTTAACTATTTGCCCAAAATCCTAGTTAAGTCGGGCAAGAAATTCCACAATTAAATTAGTAAAGAAAATAACCTTGATCACATTTAGTACATCCCATTTCATTGCATTTAAGGCAATTTTCTTCACACTTTTGATATTCAAAATAAATAAACTCCAAAAGTCAAGTTTAATAAGATAGAGATTCAAACAAAAGAAAATCAAATTTCTAATATTCTGGAAGTGATGAAGACAAGGATTAAGAATCATTAAAAGAAATAAATTTAGAAAAAAAATAGAGTTTTAATAAAGATAACTCAAGAAAAACATAGAAAAAATAATTTGAAGAAAATTTTCTAGAATAGAATGATCAATATTAAGAATTTGCAATTACATAATCAACTAAAACATAGAATTCTCTTATGCCAAATGAAGCTTAAAACTCAGATTTTGAAGAATCCAAAGTATTTTTAATAGCTATGGTTAGAGAAGGGTTAATGTGAGCTATCTTTTTATCATAAACACCTTTCACTTCAGGATAAGAATTCCCACAAATATTGTCAGCTAAAGTACCTTAGCTTTTTATAAGATTATCAATTATATCAGAATTATCAAAAACAATTTGAATTGCTTCACTCTCACTCCAATTATCAATCATGATATATTTGAAACCAATTGTAATTTACCAATGAGGTTAACTTTATAAAATTTAGATGTTTATTTATATAAGGATAAAAAATAAATATTACAAATTAGGTATTTCTTTTAAAATAAAAAATCCTGAGCCTGCAAGATTCCATCCACCAAATAGTCTTTCCCCAGCGCAGCTACTAAAAGTAGCATCTCTCTTTTGAAATGACTGAAAACCCTCACCTTTAATTTAGCTCTCACCAAAATTTGTTGAAAAAAGTCCTTTAAAAATATATCCTCCATCTTTTATTATTAAATTACTCTAAATAATCAATTTCTTAACTAAACTTTACATTTTGTTCCTATAATTTTATCTTCACATGATGTTCCTTTATCTATTGAATATGAAGGGCATTAAGCTAAGCATTCACCATTAATTAATTTGAAAGAAGGATTACACTATGTGCATTTTTAATCAATACACTATAAACAATTGCTAAAGCATTTAGATTATTCACATAGTTTAGTATCAGGATTTCCTTCAAAACCTCCGGACAACTTTTGATGCATTAAAAATTATATGCAAAAGATTACTCAGAGCAAATACTAATACCATTAATTTTATCTGCATTATTAATACACTCTAAGCATTCATTCTATTTAAAAAATAATAATGTTGTTTATTTTACAATAGTTTATTATTTTACTGGAGAAGGACCAGTACATTTTTAGCAACTATCATAGCAAGTATCAATATAAACAGAAAGATGTTTGAAAGCATAACCTTCTAATTAATCATTATTTTATATATATAGAGATTCTATTGATATTGTTAACTAATCACTATTATGGGTGACATTCTTTTAATAAGGATAGATAGCATCTTTAAAAAATTTCCCATTATAAAATTAATTTGAGCAAATACTTTCTCCATCATAAGAATTTTTTTGATACTTATCCATCTAATTAGAGTCTATACTAATACCTGCATAATCACCTTCATCTTTATCTACACTTGCATAAAGCATAAAATCTAATCTTATTAAAGCACTCCAATGAGGAGGTAGATTGTAGTAAGTCTTTTTGTTTAGTGTTACGCTTTCAGAAAACACACCAAAAATTTAGCCATATTCAACAATATTATTTAACTCACAAGTTTGAATTATGTTATGAGACCAACCATAGTCATCATAGTCGTCATAGTCATCATAGTCATCTAGAGGAGTAAAATAAGGCTTTTGAAACTCCTCCTTTATAAGCAGTTCCTCTTAAATAAAATAAATAGTTAACAAAATCTTATTTTTAGTTTTTACTTGAAAGAATGATCTTAGAAAGTATCCAAAAAAACTCAATTTGAAACCTAAATTTTAGTTTCATTATATTTACTGTTTTACTACTGATTGAATTAAACTTTGAAAAGTATTTATTCTAAATAGAAAACAAATTGTAAATTTTCTTGTGACTTATGCAAATAACAATAAACTAATTTAAAAAACTTTAATTGCTTTCAAATAATTGCTTAAATATTACCAAAGAAATATATCCTTTCTATACATAACAATAGAGTAATCTTCTGGTTGTAATAAGAAGTAAAATCAAAATGAATAAAACTATCTAAAATTATTTAAATTTCTTTGAAATTTTTAGAGTTTTTAATTACTTCTCAATCAAATAAGAAGGATGAAAATAGAGGAAAGCAATGACTAATGATAAGAATTTTAGTTTTTTTTTCTCGTATAATTTGCAAAAGCAATATAATTAACAATGCTTCTGATGGATATTCATATTTTATTTTTAAATCATAAAGTCAAAAATTTAAATTACAAATTGATCAAAAATATTTAAAGCTTAGGGAATATGAAATTTTTATTTAAAAAGAATCTTTATTTTATTACAACACTATCTGTTTCAACCACATTAATTTTTGTTTTTATAATCAAATTCATCTCCATCACCATTCAGATTCAATAAGAAATTAGAACTTGTTTTGCTTATTATTTGAGAGTGATTTCTTCAATATTTATTAAATACTTGAATCTCACTGTTTTGCATAATATTCTCTCATTTGATAATTGATCTCTATTACATCTAAAGTGAAAATTGCAAAAATACTCTCATATGACTTTTCAATATCTTAGTTTTACTTTTCAAAGTAACAGATGAGTTTTTCTCAAAAAAAAAAAACTTTGATTTCAAAAGAATTTTGGTAATTATTTTCTTAAATATAATTTGTATATTTGTAGAGAGTGAATTTTTTTTTTAAAGTGGTTTTCAAACAATTACTTGCTTCGCTTGTATAATTGCAGAAGTATTTATTTGCTTCCAAAATTAGAAGCTCGAATTCTTTATTTTTTTCTACAGAGTCTTATGAAAAATAATTTTTTTCTATGGTAGATAATTTAAGCACGTAAGCTGGTCATAGCAGTAAGTTTTTATTAAATTTCTTATGAAGATTTTAAGAATAAACCACCATTTTGTAAATTAATTATTGATTATATCTCCTTCTTATAGAGTTTCTTTCATGATTTTCATTAGCCACAATTTTTATTCGACAAATATTTTTAAAGTACCCAAAGTCTTATTTATGGTTCAAGAAATAAAATTATTCTATTAGACATTCTTTATTTTTGTTTTAAATGAGTTCTGAAAAACACTTTACAAAAAATCTGCAGTTATTGAAATTAAAAAATCAGAAAAATCTGATTAAAAAATTAATATGTTGGTCGATATCCTACCTTTTTCAAAAAATAAAAATATTTTTAATAGCTTTATTAGTTTTTATAAATTGATAAGTAGTGCTCAACAAATAAAGGGCTTTTATTTTTAATTAAATTATTAATCAAATGTGCCAAAGTCTAATATTTTAAATATACTTTTAATCAAAAAAGATTCTGATTTAATAAATAGCATCTATATACTAATTAGTAATTCAAACAAAATGGAAGATAATAAAGCAAAAGAATCAGATAATAAACTTTCAAAAAAGGAATTATAAAGGCAAAAAATGAAGGAAAAGCTAATGAAGGGGAATGATAGTATTTATTTTATGCCTATCTCTGATTATGTGAAGAGTCATCCTCCTTTTGATGAGTATAAAAATATTTAAAATAAGTGGCTAGAAGAACCTTATAAATTTGGTACTTGGTATTACAGATTAGATGGTTCAAATGTATTCATTTCTCCCTAATCTTAAGAAAATAATACAGTGAATAAGGTGTAAAGTAATATAGTAAAAGATAATTTAAAGTTGAATGGGAAAAGTCAGAAATTTAATTCTTTTCCAAATCATTCATAGAATTAATCTGATGCAAATAATGATATAAAAGATAATGAAATAGGATTTCTTTTTAATGAGAAATAAGAATACATTTAGATTGACAATTATGAAGTATTAATTACAGAAAAATATGAATACTTTATTTATAGGCCTGCATCATCTTCAGATTTTTAATGATTATAAACAAACCCCCTTCGTTTTAATAGAATGTTGCTTTGAAAAGGATCAGAAGAAACATTAGATCAATTTGATTAATTCTTGTATTAGTGAATATGAAGTATTTAAAATAATCTGAAAAGGATTTTTGATGGATAAAACAAACAGCTATTGATTTATTCAATGAAAAATAATTAAGAAATAAATATAAAAAAAGCTGAAAAGTAATTAAAACTTAGATTAAGCTTTAGCAAGTAATAAACCAGAATAAACTTCCTACACAAAATTAATATGTATATACATGATATAATAAATGATAAATTAAATTAATATAAAATAAATTAATAATTAATGAATGTTTTATATGATAATGTTTTTGAATTTTTAGTTACACAGAAAGAATCTTTTTTTAGATTATTAAATATGTTTGTTTTTATGTTTGTTTCTTTGATCATTCCATAATTTTTGGATTTCTAAGGGCATATTTAAGGTAGTTAATTAAAAAGAGTTAATCAATCTTATCTGCTTTAGTTTTAAAAATTCTTGGATAGTAGTCATAGTTGATAAATTAATTGAGATACATGCGATTTAAACTGTTTAGCTAGTTTATTTAAGTAGTAGCTTAAGTGAATGTGTCAAAACTTAAATCCTTAATATCAAGTATTTCAGAAATAAAATTTTTTACTTACAAAAAAGCCCTGATTGAGGCATTAAACTTAGCGTCTTTCAACAATTGATTTGTATTCAAACAAAACATTTTCAAATCTTCAAACTCTTCCTTAGATAACATGTTGTATTTGTTAATAAGGAAATACATGTCTTCTTTCTTAATTTTACTTTTGAATGGTTATAAAATGGTGATAAAGTTGTTCTTTTATTCATTACAAAGTGTTGTGTTTTAGCGAATTTGATCAATTATGTAAGGTATTCCCTTTGTTAAAAATATTTTGAATTAGTTGTGGAATTGAATACGTTGTTAAGGCTTCTTAATTCTAACAGGTTTTTTTTCGTTTTTATTAGCTACCTTCTTCATTTCTATTGTTTTGCGATTTCTAATTTTATCATTCAAATCGTTTTTGGGTTTTTCTTGAACAGATTAAGCCTTTTTTTACTTTTAGAGGCTTTTTTAAGGAACGACTGGTCGTTATTATATATTTTCTTCTTTGATTAAACTTTCGCTATTATCAAATTATTAGAAATTGTTTTGTTGTTAAGGTTATTGGATATATTATTATTAGTAATAAAATGAAATTCCTTAGGTATTTAGAAATGATTCTATGTAATCAGGATAATCATTCTGTGTTTAAGAGAGGCAAATCTAACAATAGCAAGGTTATTCTTTTCCTTAGAGATTCTAGTTTTCATCATTTTGGTTATTCATTTAGTAAATGTTTGAGTTATCTGCATTGTCATGTTCTTACTTTTCTTCACCAAAATACATATCAGTATCACAGTTTTCATTATTTGAGATTGGTTAAGAGGGATAATTTTATGAAGCCTAATTAAATACATTTATTTCAATAATTTCATAAAAGTTGTAAGGAGAATGTTCATCCTCTTTGAATTCTTTGTCTGTATCACCAGTATGTCCCTAGGAGCCTTAGTAGTCAGAATTAGAATCAGCAATAGTATTTATGTTTTTTTATTCATTGTATTAGTTATTAAAATTGAAGTAATCATTCTCAGTATCCATTTTTCTTATTTTTTTTAATTAGTTTGTTTTTTTTTAAGATTAATTATTTTCAATTAATTTGCGATCCAAAACTAAACTATTTAAGCTTAATTTTTCAATGCTTATTATTAATTAAAAATTTCCTTAGTCTCTAATTATGCTTAAATTAGAGATCCCAAAGCCTATAAAATATAAAAAAATCAACTATTTTTTTAAAATAGCATCTATTGAATTTTTAATTCTTTTTTTTAATTTAAAAAAAGTTATAGGTAGAAGTAGAGTATTTATTAAGTAGATCTAATTGGTTTAAGATATTGATTCAAAATTAATTAAGAAGTTTAATTAAACAAGTAAAGACTGTTTAAAATGATTTTTTTTTAAAGCTGTTTTATTTTGTTTGTTTCTGTGTAAAAACGAGAAATAATCATTAAGCCAAGCTTTTTCTCCAAATAGCTCTATTTTATATCTTTTATCTGTAGTGATGTCATCAGATTTAATAAATAAATATTATAATCATCTCTGTGGGTGGGGAGAAAAAGTAAACTTCCATTTGAATTATTAAAAATGAGGTTTATCGAAATTAATACTTTCTGGTTTTATTAAGTATTTTCAATTATTTTTTAGAAGAGGAAAATTATAAATTAAATGAAAAACACTTTATAATGCACATTCATACACCAAACATAAATCTTTAAAAAAATACATCAATATTTAGTTTTTTATATAAGTTCGTCACTTATTAATTTACAATTTGTAATTAAAAAGCTAACTAATCTCCTGCATTATTTTCAAGCAGGCTTCATCTTTCCATGTATTTGCAGATACTTGTAAACCTACTGGGATGTTAGCACTTTGTTAAATACTTTGGCGAATTATTTTTGTATACTTATCTGTATGTTCATCTTTGTATTTAAGAGGATCTGCTTCATCAGCAGTAACATTTCTTATTGGTACCACTCCTGATGGTTAATCTAATATGTTAGGAATACCAGCCAATCCTAAGAATTATAGCAAGTCTCCACCTGAGTGGTGAGTGGTTGCTGTGAAAGGAGTAACTGGACTGATGACAATATCAATTTTGTTGTCTTTGATATAGCTTTGAACTTATTTTTTGTATGCTTCTAATTTAATTGATTCAGTTGAATGAGTAATAAAGTCATTTGTCTTGGTTAATCTAATCAACTAAGCCTCCCTCTTTTATCCTCTCATCTCTAAAAGTTTAATTTTCAAATCGTTAATCCATTGTGGAGTAAATTTTATTTTTAGGTAAAGCTTATGAATATCTAATGGTTCATCACCTCTAAGCATTTTAAAAATGATAAGCTAAACTCCTGGAGTAGCTAGTAACTTCTAAATCTAAACAGACATTTCATCAATGGGAAGACCTTCCATCTCATGAATTTAGCAGCCTAAAGATTTAAGTTTTTCAATAGTCTCTTCAAGAACATTATCAACTGCTTGAACATTGGGACAGCTTTTCATTCTTCTTATAACTCCAATTTTGACATTTTTCAAGTTTGTTTCTTCAAAAAGTTGTTGGTTCCAGTATAAAGGTGGAGCATCCTAATCAATCTAATTAAATCTCCCCAATACTTTTGTTAAAATATAATTTTGAAAAGATAGTTAAGAGAAAATTTAAATAAAACACTTTCATAATTATATATTTCTTTTTAAAATAGAAAAAAATTTAAAATTGAAAATATTGCTATCATATACACTTTTTAATATTTTGAAAAAAAGAGTATTAATCCTGTCCACAAATTAAAGGTATACCTATTTTTTCTACTTCAATAAGATCTTCGATATACTAAGACATAGGTCCAATGCTAGTCTAAATATCTTTGAAGCCTCCTAATTCTGTACCAGTTAATCCCAATCTTCCTTTTAAACTAATTCTTTTACCAGTTCCTTTGAATGAATGTATTCCACAAAAAACAGCTGGTATTCTAGCAGATCCAAGAGAGTCACTCCCAATACCTTTTCATTCATTTATTAAAAAAAAATTTAAATATTATCTTCTCTCAACAACCTTTAGATATTATTTATTTATCTATCTATCTATCTACTCATCTTGAATATATCAATATGTGGATTTAAATTACTCCTAAATTTGTATGATTTATTGATAGATAGATAGATAAAAATTATGCTTAACTTTAATTAATTTTAATTGATAGAAAATATTCTTAGTAAATTCTTTTTTAACAAAAATAAAACAAAAATCTTTTAATTACCAAAAGCTGAAATGCGAGCTGCTTATGCTCCACCTTCTCCTCCTGAAGAACCCCCTACTGTAAGATTTTTATTCAAAGGGTTCAATGAACTTCCATAGAGATTATTATTAGACTCTATAGCAAAAAGACCTTGAGGAACATTTGTGTTTGCAAATGGTATAGCTCCTTATTCTCTGAGAAGCTAAACGAAAGCACAATCTTCAGTTTCTACAGGCTTTTAAGCAAATTAAATATAGCCACATGATGAAAGAAGACCCTTTGTCTTTAAGTGTTCTTTGACTGTCATTGGAACACCAAAGAATACAGGTAAAGAGGATTTATCCTATGTGGATCTTAAAATTTCGTCTTTTTGTTAAGCCAAAACCAAATTATTTTCTACATCTATATCACAAATTAAATTATGTTCAACTCCAATTGTTGATGCTCTAAATGTATAAGTCAAAAAAGCTTCTTCGCATGTATACTTTCCATCTTTAATATCTTTTGCCAATTAAGTTGCAGAAACAGAAACTATTTATTCCTACTTCTCAACTGATACACTTTATATTAATTTGACAGCCAAATCTATTTATTTCTATCTTTTTTGGAAGAATTATTACTTGATTGCATTAAGTTATGATTTACTAAGATAATCCTTTCTTAATGCTAAATAAGGAGATAATGTCTTCTTGCCCAAAAAAAGAGCTAAAATAGCTAAGCCAACATAGACCTTGTTGTTGTAAAGCTATTAGTAAAAAGGAGATTCAGTTAATTTTGTTAATAAATCCATACTTCTAAGCTAGATAAATTAGTAAGAAAAACAAAAAAAAATTGCTGTATTTATTATTTTTAATAAATCTTTGGAAATTGAATTCTGTATTTAAAGATTCATTGAATCGATAAGCAATTTATTATTATCATTATTCCATGAACTTTTTAGTGCGATTACTAATCTTATTTTGTAAGATTCGAGATTATTACAACCTTCTTACAATTTATTTTATTCAATTCTGATCATTAAATTTACTAATTCGATTTGGTATGTGTTTATCAATCTAACTAATTATTATTTTATGATGTTCTTCTTAAAATAATACGATTTGATTTTTTATTCTTAGCTATCTTTCTTTTTCTTTCTGAAGTAGATTATTAAAAAATTAACCTCTATTTTGTTCTAAATTTTTCTTTCCTGAGATTAAAATGTTTAAAATAATTTTTACAACCCTTCACTTAAACATGTTTATTTGTAATTTTTAGATGTAATATTGGGGTTTAAATCCACCTAAAAAGATAACTTTTTGTATTAAACTAAATTTTAGATAATGACAATAAATATACCTGCAATCTTATTAGTCATGATTTAAAATAAAATAAATTTTATTAAAGGTATGATATTAACATCAAATAAAACAGAATAGATAATAAATCTATAAATAAATTTAATAAAAAAGGAAAAATATAGTATATATTCATACTTATTTAAATGTTATTTAACTTAAAATTTTGCAGAAAAGCAATAGAATTTCCTAAATTGTTGAAAAGTAAAAATAATTTAAATCTTTAATTGTATTAAAGAAATTAATGTAGCTAAAATATATATTAAAAAAATTAAAATTTTTTTAATAACCTTTTCATTTTAAGAAAGAATCTTAAAGATGATCAATCTTTTTTAAAACTATAGCAATACAGCAGAGTTTCATATCCATAATTGTAAGAATTTTAAAAGGAATAAAATCAAGTTTCTCAAAATAAAAAAAATGTAATTATGATTAAATAACATTTTTTTGATCTTAAATGTTGCAAATGGTAAAAAAAATAAAGTAACCATGCTTTTTTATTTACAAATAAAATTTGTTGTTTACAAAGGAATAAAATTTATATTATTTCAATTATTTTATTAAACAATAATCTTAATCTTTTAATCCAACAAAAACATATTACAAAATAAATATGTTATTTAATCTAAACAAAATTAATAGAGATATTCTTATAATTTTATTGAGCTTACAAAAGTCTAATCAATCAATTACTTTTAATTAAAAATTAAACTTAATATTGATTTAGTGTCAAATTATTATCTCAATTTTAGTTTAAAACATGATTTTACTTCATATTAGGCGATTGTACTATTAACCATCCATTAAATAGAAATCTAATTTTTCATTTTTTTTATTTAGATGAAGAATTCCTTTAAATTTCTTTTTGTGCATTTACCTATTTTTATTAATTTATTTACTGTTAAGGGTTTACTACCTTTTGGTTGAAAGATAAGTCTTGCTATTATTATTAATTTTTCTAAGTAATACTATCCTTAGAATAAGCCATATCTTGCTCTTAAATTTAAGGCATTCTATCATTTGATAGTTTAAGTTGCCTGTCTTCAGCTTTAGGGGGAAGTGTGTTACTATTTATATCTTTTCTCTAGGCCTCATGTTCTTGAAATTTAATATCTTGTGATTTTTATTACTATTACATGTGTCCTTGAATACTCCCATTCAAAAATTAACCCAAATTTCCTTAGTTTTTTGGTGGTAAAATATTCTTTTGTAAAGAGGAGTTTATTTAATTTTCACAAGAGAGCTAATTATTTGCAATATTAGAACTATTTGGCTGAGAGTTATTTGGAGAAAAGTTAAAATTTAGTTACTGTTATAAATTTTAATAAACTTTATCACTGTTGTTAGTGAAGTAAGCTGTTTGTGAATGGTCTTATTAGGTGTATTGGTTTTACTAAAGGGTTTCATTCTAAAAATGCTTATTTAAGCTGTCTTATTGTGGGCCAATTTAGTACGAGTGTAATTTATCTTATAACTTAGAAGGGAGATTATTCTTTTACTCAGAATTATCCAGATTTTTTTTATTTTAATTAAAGTTAATCTAAATTGAATAATTTTACTCACTATTTTGATTAACAAATTTTTCTTTATTTAATTATTAATTTTAGTTAAATTCTTACTACAAATTATTTTAATTCTTATGATCAAAATTTAATGGCCTTTTTTAAAACTCACTTTATGATGCATAATTTAGAGCCTCCAGTTATGATGGTACAGTTAAATTTTTGTTTTAGCTTCTCTATTTGAAATGAACTTAGTTAGTAGGTGAGCTTTCTTAAATTATTTACAAAGAATATTATTGCTATTATAATTATATTTAACATTAGTTGTTAGATACATTTTCAGGTGCCTTCACGAAAAGTGTGTATTGCTTTTAGTTATCACTTGATCTAAAATTTGTTGATTTAGAGATTTTATCTTTGCTTTATTGAACTTAACTTTTTTCATCCTTATTTTTGTTTCCATTTTACATATGTTCAGTATTCTCTGCTTTCTTTTATAATTTAATGTATTCTTACTTTTTTGCTAATCTTTTACGGAATAGTCTTTAAATTTTTATAATTACAGTTAAATCCTTTAAAAAGTTAGTCTTTTATCCATTTTTCTAAACTAAGTCAGTTGAATTTTATTGCTTTTTCATGTCTTGATTAATTTAAGTTTTCGTTTATATTTTATTTTAAGTTTTTTAGCTAAATTCTTTTTACTTTCTTGCTAATCTTTTACGGAAAAGGCTTTAAATTTTTATGATTACAGCCAAATCCTTTAAAAAGTTTATTTTTTGTTAACCATTACTTTATGTTGATTCTGGTTAATTACTTTTTGTTTTATCACTTGAAGTTTAATTTTTAGTTTTCTAACCTAAATCTTTCTATCTTCTTGCAAGTCTTTTACGGAAAAGCCTTTGAGTTTTAATGATTGTAGCTAAATCTTTTAAAAAATTTGTTTTTGAATTATTTTTTTAATCCACATTCGTCTAATTTAACTATTTTGTATTATTTTAATTATTTTGTGGTTTTGCTATAGCTTTATCTTAAGCTTTTTAGCCTAAATCTAATTTCTTTATTGCTAGTTTTTAACGAAAAAATCTTTGAATTTTTATGATCACAGCTAAATCTTTAAAAAAGTTGGTTTTTTGACCATTCTTCTATGATTACTCAGGTTAGCTTATTTTAGCTTTGTTTCCCAAACATTTATTATTACCAATATTTTTTATTAATAAATTATTTTAATTCTTCTTTCTTGCTAATCTTTGACGGAAGAGTCTTTAAATTTTAATTATCACAGCTAAATCTTTGAAAAAATTGACTGTTTAAGTATTTTTCTAACCTTAATTACTAATTGATTACTTTAATTATTAATTCTTATTTTAGTTTTTTAATATCACCTCTTTCTTTTTTCGAGCTAATCTTTAACGGAATAACCTTTAAATTTTAATAATCACTGCTAAATCTTTGAAAAAATTAGTAGTTTAGGTATTATTCTAAATTTAATTTAATTAGTTAATTTCTTAGATATTACTTTTACTATTTTTTTACTTTTATAATTAATCCTTATTTTAATTTTATGTTGCCTCTTTCTTTTTTCTAGCTAATCTTTGTCTGAAAAGTCTTTAAATTTTAATAATCACAGCTAAATCTTTGAAAAAATTAGTAGATTAGGTATTTTTTTAACCTTAATTTGATTAATTAACAGTTTTATTATTGCTACTGTTATTTACTTAATTAATTTATTAATCATTATTGTATTTCTTTTAAACTAACTTTCTTGCTAATCTTTTTCTGAATAGTCTTTAAATTTTAATGACCACAGCTAAATCTTTGAAAAAATTGGTAGATTAGGTATTTTTCTAACCTTAGTTTGATTAATTTATAGATTTATCTCTACTGTTTGATTACTTTTATTATTAATCTTTATTTTAGTTTTTTAATATGACCTCTTTCTTCTTTCTAGCTAATCTTTAACGGAAGAGTCTTTAAATTTTAATAATCACTGCTAAATCTTTGAAAAAATTGGTAGATTAGGTATTTTTCTACACTTAGTTTGATTAGTTGATGGGTTTTGCTTTACTATTTATTTAGATAATTTATTAATCTTTAATTTAATTTTTTTAAACTGCTTCTTTCTTTTTTCTAGCTAATCTTTGTCTGAAAAGTCTTTAAATTTTAATTATAATTGCTAAATCTTTGAAAAAGTTAGTTGTTGAAGTATTTTTCTAACTTTAATTTGATTAATTAACTATTTTAGTATTGTTTTTGCTATTAATTTACTTAGATTGTTATTCATTATTTTCTTTTTTTTAAACTACCTCTTTCTTCTTTCTAGCTAATCTCTGTCTGAAAAGTCTTTAAATTTTAATAATCACAGCTAAATCTTTGAAAAAATTTGTAGATTAGGTATTTTTCTGACCTTGATTTTAAGAATCTATTGCTTTTGGTTTACTATTTTATTGCTTTGACTAATCTATATCTTTATTTGTTTAAATTGTCTCTATCCTTTTTTGAGCTAATATTTGGCGGTACAGCCTTTAAATCTTAATAATCACAGCTAAGTCTTTGAAAAAATTGGTTGACTAGTTATTTTTTTAAGCCTAGTTTTATTAATTAACAGTTTTGGTCAAATTTTTACAATTTATTTATTTTTGTTAATCTGAAATTTGGTTTTTTGAATTAACTTCTTTTTTCTTTAAGGCTAACCTTTTACGGAATAGTCTTTGAATTTTAATAATCACAGCTAAATCTTTGAAAAAATTTGTAGATTAGGTATTTTTCTAATTTATAGATTAAATGTTATATTTAATATTTTATTACTTTGATTATTTATCTTTATTTTGATTTTTTGAAATGGTTTCTTTCTTTTTTATTGCTTACCTTTTACGGAATAGTCTTTAAATTTTAATGATAACTGCTAAATCAGTAAAAAAGTTTATTGATAAGCTATTTTTCTAAACTTAATTTGATTAAATTATTACTTTAGCATTATCTTTATTATTTAATTACTTTGATTTTTAATCTTTATTCTAAATATTAAAAATGATTTATGACTTTTTAATAGCTTACCTTTTACGGAATAACCTTTAAATTTTAATGATAATTGCTAAATCAGTAAAAAAGTTTGTTGATTGGCTGTTTTTCTAATTTTAATTTGATTATATTATAACTTTAGCTTTATCTTTATTCTTTATCTATTTTTATTTTTAATCTTAATTTTTATTTTTTTAAATAGTCTCTAACTTCTTTTTAGCTAATCTTTGACGGAATAGCCTTTAAATTTTAATTATCACTGCCAAATCTTTAAAAAAATTGATTTATGATCCATTTTTCTGAGCTTTATCAGATTAATTTAGTTAATTTTTCTTGCTTTCATTATTTTATGGTTTTGTTTAAACTTTTTAGTTTAATTCTATTTTCTTTCTTGCAAGTCTTTTACGGAAATTTCTTTGTATCTTAACAATCAGAATCAAATTTTTAAAGAAATCTGCTAATTAGATACTATACTGATTTAATGCTTGTTAATTTGTTTGATTTAATTTATCTTTGCAACCTTAAGTATTATTTTTTTGCATATTTTTATTTCTTAGGCTTATTTCTTTTTATTTTTTTGCTAATCTTGAACGGAAAAGTCTTTGGATCTTAATTATGACTCCTAAATTTTTAAAAAAATTGATAGATTGTCCTTCTTTCTTCTGACTTTAATCGGATGAATTTATTTTATTTTTGGTATCTTTCTTACTTTTAGGATTCTTTTACTCATTATTTAATAATTGTTTGTTTTTTTCTCTCTTTCTTAGAGCCTATCTTTTACGGAATAGTCTTTAGATTTTAATTATTACACTTAGATTTTTTAATAATCCTGTGAATTAACTATCATTCTAATTTTATTATGTGTTCTACTTATTTTTACGTTATTTATTATTTTAAAGATTTACTTTATTCTTATTTTAACTTTTTTCATCTTTCTGTTTTACCGCTAGTTTTTTTCTGAAAAGTCTTTAAATTTTGATGATAATGTTTAAATTTTTTAAGAAATCTGATTTACTATTAGAGCTACTACTAATATTCTAAGGTTTGATTTATTTTTTATTTGAATCAAGTTATTTTTTTTTATTTGCTAATTTCTTTCTAAAAAGTCTTTAAATCTTAATAATAACTGCTAAATCTTTAAAAAAATTTGGTTTTTAATCTCCTTTTTAACATAAACCCTTTGGATTGATCTATTAAGATTTATTTTGATTATTTACTGTCTTAATTTTATTCTTACTTTTTAGGGCTTAATCATTTTTCTTATACTTTCTTGCTAATCTTTAACGGAAAAGTCTTTGAATCTTGATGATGATACTTAAATCTTTAAAAAAGTTTTTACTATTTAAAGATAAATTTTAATTTTTTTAATTCAACTCTTTCTGCTTTTTTGCTGCCTACTTTTTACGGAAAAGTCTCTAAATTTTAATAATAAGACTAAGATTTTTAAAAAAATCAGCTAAACTCTCTTTCTATCCTAAATCAACTTTACTTGAAGTATTTTTATTTTGTAAAGACTTGGTTTGTTAACTATTTTTTTACATTTGTTGTTATTTTTTGATCGCTTACTTTTTACGGAAAAGTCTTTAAATTTTTATAATCACACTTAAATTTTTGAAGAAATTAGCTTAAGATTAATCTTTTTTAGCTCTTGCTATTCTTTTACGGAATAGCCTTTAAATTTTGATAATGATATTGAGATTCTTTAAAAAATCAATTTTTTGATCATCTTTTTTAGATAATTTAGGTTAGGTTATTTTTTAATTGTTATTCTTATTTAAAGGTTAAATATTTTAACTTTAATTGTTTAATCCTTTCTTTTTAGCTGCTTATCTTTTACGAAAAAGTCTTTGAATTTTAATGATGACACTTAAATTTTTAAAAAAATCTTTCAATAGCATCTTTTTTGCTGCTTATTTTTTACGGAAAAGTCTTTGAATCTTAATTATAACTCCAATATTTTTGAAAAAATCTGCTAAACCTTCTTTTTAATTTTAATTAGATAGTTAATTAATTTTATTTGTTATGTTGATTGGTTTAGTTTATTTGCCATTGACATTTGTTTGATCTTACTACATCTTTTTTAGAGCTTATCTTTTTCTAAAAAGTCTTTAAATCTTAATGATAACAAAACGCTTTTTAAAAAAATCACCTAAACCAGATTAATTTATTTGATTACTTTTAATTGCACTTTAATTGCTATTTAAACTTTTTTAGATCATTTGCTTTTATTTCAAAGCCTACCTTTTACGGAAAAGTCTTTGAATTTTAATTATGACACTTAAATCCTTAAAAAAGTTGCTCATTTAACCATTTTTGGAATTTAAATCAAGTTTATTTGTTTTATTTGTACTTATTTTAGTGCTTGGTTACTGCTTATTTTAGCTTTTATTATTTATTTCTTTCTACTTTTCAGCTAGTCTTTTACGGAATAGTCTTTGAATTTTTATTATAACAGCTAAATCTTTAAAAAAATTTTTGCTTTAGAAATCATTTTTGGTAACAGCAGATGAGTTTATTTAATTTTTGTTATTTTTACTATTTAAATCACTTTTTTGTTGCATGTTCTATAAATTAATTTTATTTTATTTTTAAGCTTATTTTTATCTAAAAAGCCTTTGAATTTTTATGATAACACTTAAATTTTTTAAGAAATTGGTTGACTGACCATTTTTCTAATCAGATTGCTTTAACTTTTTCTCTTTTTTATTATTCTAATCTGCTGCTCGGTTTTGGGTTTTATTTTATTTAGTTTATTCAAGTTTTTATTTTTTAGCTGCTAATCTTTTGCGGATAAGCCTTTGAATTTTGAGAATTATGCCCAGATCTTTAAAAAAATTACTTGATTAACTTTTTTGAGATTTATCAGGTTGTTTAGATTCTTTTTGTTATAATTAAGCATTTTAAGATTTAACTGAAAAAGGTTTTGCATATTAAGTATTTTGAGATTTAACTTATTAGCTATCTTAAAATTTAACTTATTAAGAGCTGTTTTGAGGTTTTTGTGGAGCTTAATTCTATTTGAATAATTGTTTTTTTCTTCGGAAAAGTCTTTAAATCTTAATAATCACGCTTAAATCTTTGAAGAAATTTGGTTATTTTCCATTTTTATAATTTTAAATTTGATTTTTTATTAATGATTAGTCTTTTTGTTAAGCATTTTTAGCAGCTTCTCTTTAAGCATTTTGATAATTATTAGATTTCCTTAAAAGATAAGCCTTGAATTCTTTTTATATTTTGATCACTCTGTCTTAGTCTATGCAAAATTTTTTTTTAGAAAGACTATTAAAATCAATATTCAAGATAGTGTATTTTTAGTTTTAGCCATATTACTCATTCATCTTTCTTTATTTGAAGAAATCTTAAATAACTTAAGCTGCTTATTTTTGCTTTTTCCAATTACTAACTAGCTTTTCAAAAAATTTTTTCTTGAATAATTAAACTAAAAATCTTCCCATTTATTACATATGAATAGCCCAATTAACAACTTTTTTGAACTTCATTTTCTCATAAGCTTTCCAGATTTTCATGCCAGCATTTTATTCTTGTTGAGTCAAAAATTAAGGAGAATTTCTTACATTTTTTTAATTTTATTGATTCATATTTTATGCTTTCAAATTTATTTAACTATTTATTGGACTCAGCTCATGATTTGCTACTAGAGAAGTAGGAATATTGACTTTTAAGAATTGACTTTCAAGAGTTCCTTTTTTAGATAGTAAAGTTGGAGTTTTGCTACCTCTTTAGCTTATCTTTTAACATTGCCCTTCTTCAGCAGCATTTCTATTATTAATTTCCTCACTCATTATATTTAATTATTCTGATAAAATAAAATTTATCTAATTTGTTGTATTTCTTGGTGATTATTTAATAATATTTTTAGCATTACTTGTATTATCTACTGTGGGCTGTATTTCAATTCTTTTTACATAGTTTACTTTATCATAAATACTTCTAAGATCCAATTACATCTTACTTTACTAATGGATGATCTTATTCTTGTCTTACGGTTATAAATTTTACTTCTGCTAACCATTAATTTAGCCATTTTAATATTATTGCTGTTAACTTTTATTTTATTGAAAATCTTTAAAAACTGAAGAAGTATAAGGTTCAGTTTCTGAATTTCTTTTAAAAAACTTTTATTAAACTTAATTTTAACTATTTTCTTATTTATTTATTCCTTCTTTTTATTTTATTTGTTGATTTTGTGAAATTTTCAATGAAGGAGTTGCTGGTTTATCAACAAATTGCAATTAAATCTGTTTTTAATCTTAATGATTAACCTTGGATTCTTCCTAAATGTTTTATTTTTTATTTTATTATTATTATTATTTGTTTATATCTTCAGTTATAGATTCTAATTCTTCAAAACTTTTATCAAGATCAAAATCATCAGTATAAATTTCTTCACCAATATCATCTTAAATTGTTGGCTCTTGAGATGTAAATAACTTAGGTGTATTTGTTAAATTTTTGGATTATTCTTATTTTTAAATATTTTAGTTAACTTTCAAGAAATTATTTTTTTCACTCCTAGTTGAATCTTGTTAAATTAAATCTTTGTTTGAGTTAATTTTTTATTAAAAGAATATTAAACTGCTAAAGGCATTTTTTTAAATGAAAGTAATGTTTTGGTCTTTATAACTCATTAAAATTTAACTCTAATTATCACTCAATTAAATATTTTGATTGAAATAAACTAAATAGTTGTTGATTTGATCAACAAATAAATTGTCAAATATTTAGCTGCAAATATTTACTAGCATATTTTATTATTCGTTTGGTTAGATCTTTTAAAATTGAATATCACTGACATTAATTGTATGCTAGTACTGGCTTTAAACATCTATAATTTAGAATATAACCCATATTGTCATTACATTTTAACTAAGGTAAAACTTAAGATCCCCTTAAAGTTGATGATACTATTTGTTGTAATCTTTTAAGAAAGTATTTTTTAATTCAAAGAGCAGTTTAATATCATTAGCAGATTACTGTGTTGTTTACACAGAATGAGGATTGCTTGTATTATTTGCAAATAATAATTCCTAAGAATCTTAAAATCCTTCAAAGTTTATAAGATTTTGTTAATTTTTTCTTTAAGGAGTTGAATTTATACTTTTACTGATACCAATATGCATAGATTGAGGTCTTAGTAATCTCCTTTTTATTAAAGAATTTTATGAAAAATTAGCATTTGGTGTCAAATTGCTCTTTTCTAGTAGGTTAAGATTGAGAGGTTTATTATTTAAAGAAACATGAGATTTTATTTTCTATTCAATGTTTTTCATCTTCAAATACGCATCTTAAAATTACACTTTTAAAGTGTCAAGAACATTATCATCTTTATCTATTTAATGATGCTATGAGTAATTACTTTTTAAGTTTGTTGGATGTAATCTATATTGTTTTGCATTTGTTTGCACTCTACTAAAAATATTCTTTGTACTCTATGATTTAAATTCTTATGTATTTGTAAAATAAGGTGAATTTATAGTTTTAAATATATTGGCCTAGCTTCTATTATTAGGTGAATTCCTAGCAGTATGTGATAATAATATCTTACTACGATTAATCTCAGCTGAATTTTTAGTTGAATTCGGGCGATTTCCAACACTAAGTAATCTTGTTCTAATACTTTACTCTTTTATATGAAACTTAACAGGCTAACTCTCAAATTCTCTTTGCAATGAAGAAGATAGCAATTATGAATCAAATTCCTTATTTTCCACCTTCTTAGAAAGTGTTTAAGCTTTTATAAAAATAAAAAATATTTTCTCAAATCTAAATAAAAAATACTGCCAATCCTCTGAAAAAATGGGTAAAAGTTTTTTTTAAATAACTAAAATTAATTTTCCTTTTTTTTTTTTTGTTTAAGATTTTTATATATTTGATTTGGGATTTTTAAAAAGGATAATGGTAAATAATATTAAGAAGAGACAGTATTTTGATATTTAATTAACATTTTGTTTAAAAATCTATCATTATGAGTAATGAATGATCAAGAAAAGATATTAATAAAATTTACAAAGCCCTAGAGATTCCAAAATAAGTTCGCTTTTGTCAGTAGATGCACTTGCTTGTGTTTTGGAAATACTTTAGGATTTTTTTCTCAATAAAGACTAGGGTCTTTGTGAAGTTCCAAATTTTTTATAAAATGAAACTGAATTAGGTGTGAGTATATTGGAATTAGACATTTAGGCTGGGGCTTTGCTACTAGAAGGGCTAGTCAAAGTGGTGATTTAGCTAGAATTTCTAAAGAAGTTAGAATTATTTTTTGTGGAGGTTTAATTATCCAAGAGTGTGCTTTTGGAAAAGTTATTAACATTTATTGAAATAGAATTAGTCATATTTATTGGAGACATGAGTTGTTTCTTTTCCAAATTAACATTTATAGTATTTGCTTTTGGTCTTACTAAATTTTAGCCCTACAAGGCTGTTAGATTTCTTGTTTTGAAGGGTGAGGAGGGGAACTTTTATTTGATTTGTAATTACTTTTTTGGTTAGGAGACTTATATTCTTGAATATCTTTAAGAGAATTAGGAGAATTCTTTGATGCAAGAAAGTGTTATTTAGTTTTAGTTGCCTAAATTCTACTAAGAGATATCTACAGCTTTTTCATAATTATGTAGAGCTTCTTCGTAATTTTAAAAGTGTTCTTCTTCTTCAGCTAAGGTTTTATAACAAAGAATAAGATTTATTATCTTAGACTCATAGTGGGTTGATTATGTAACTATTAAATCAGTATTAGAAGCACTAGATTAAGTCTTTCGATTTTCATTTTTATTTTAAAATTAACTGTCTTTTTGCTATGGTTTAATAACATCGATTAGTTCAAACTAAGATTCTGCAAGAGCTTTTCTAGCAAATTCAATTGATTTGATATGAGCTCCTATTTAGGATTGTATGATTGCTAAGTTAAGATAGACACTACTTAAGTAGGATTTTACATTATGCTCATACATTATCTATAAAGCTTCATTGAACATATCTAAACTTTTAGATAGCTTGCCTTTTTTCCTATAACATACTCCTATATTACTCAATGTAATAACCCTCATAAGTGGATCTGAATCTTTATTACTTGTCCATGTAGAACATTTTTCTAATATAAGCATAGAATTTTGAACTTCTCCATTGTTCAAATATTGCAATGCCTAATTATTTAAGAGAGTAACAGCCTAAATAAACATTGAATTCAAATTAGATTTATTTTTCTAAGCTTATATATTTTGTATAACCCATCCTAATTTTTGGATACCACTTTAGGTTAATCCCAATTTAAAATCCACTTCACTATCCTTGATATAGTCGCGATATTGAGAAATAATTTGATCATTAGGATCATAAATGATCTCTTAAATATCATGCTAAATAGGTAAAATGAGATCGCTCTTTTTATAATAATCTAATTCTATCTAATTTTGCATGGAATTAGAATATTAATTATTCTTAATCATCTACCTTTACTATATTTCAGCCTATTTATCCTATTTAGCTAAAATGCTTTTTATGTATTATCAAATTTATCTATTCTTTATTGCTTATTTGCGTTAAGTAGGTTTATTAAATAAATTGTATTCTTGCTGTTTATTAAAATTTTATCAATCAGAATTTAGTTAATTAATAAGCCTTGGAAATTTTTAATTTTTACTTTTTGTTTTCAATTTCGATGAGTTTTTTATTTTATCTGAAACCTAATTACTCACTTTCTTATACTAGGTGGGTAATCAAAGTTGATAATTTTTTGAAAACCTTTTTTTTATTTAAATTAATTAACATAACTGAAACAAAAAATACAATCAATACACAAACTTAATTTTAAATAAAATCTATTTGACAACTTTATAAATAATTTTCTGCTCATTTCTTTAATAATTTTATAATCAAAATTAGATAAATTTCTTAAATCTTTTCAAAATATTAATAAATAATCAAAGAAGGATTTTAATGATTAAATTTTATGTCTACTCTTGTTATTTTTAAAATACCAATAATAAATATTCTAAAAAATTAACGAATGAATTATTAAAAAATTTGACAAATTAAATCTTAAATAAATACTTCACTCTACATTTAGACATTTCAAATAAAATAAAAGTTAAATATGCTGCTATTTATCGATTTTGAAAATAATGAATGGAGATAATTGCAATTTGTTACAAATTTTCACAACAGTAATTATTTTTTATTTATTTGGTGTCAAAAATTGAAAATAATCTAAAATAACTCCAAACTTGATTTGCAAATAAATAAATTGAGTTTAATAAATAATTAAAAAAATTAATTTTCATCAACTTAATAAATATAATTTAATATACTCCTTTTAATTAAAAAGTTTTTTATTTATTTTATTTAGAAAATTATTAAACATTAAAAAAATAAATTATTGAAAAAATAAAATTTTAAACAAACTCAATGCATCAATCTCAAAATCAATAATCATAAATTTGTATGATTGTATCTTACTATTTACAATTAATTAGATATTTTCAAAGGTAATTAATTGTTGTGATAGATCTTTGTTAATCATTGAGGTATGTTTATGTAAATAAAAGTACAAAAATCCATATCTATTATAAATATGAACATTTTTGATACATTTAAATTTTCATATTTTTGATTTAATTCAATAATTTAATGCCATCAATTATTTGTTAAAATAATCACTTTCATTTTATTGTATTTTCTGTGATGGTTAAATTTGTTAAATTTGCATAACACCACCATCACCACCGCCATCATCATTATGAGATTAAAATATAAAACCATTGAATTGATTTTAATAAGATTCCTCTTCTTTTTTTCTTTATTATTCCTTTTCTTTTTTCTAATTAAATTCAAATAAAGAATCTGTATTATATTCTAATGATTTTATGATTTATTAATCATCAATTATACAAACAAATTCTATTGTGATATATTCACAATCATATTTCTTTGCATGATCTATGATTTTAAAGGCAGAAAAGCAAGGGAATAGATATTCAGCTTCTTTACTGAACTTAGATATAGAAGAAATATCTTTAGCTCTCATTTTATTTTGATTTTTATTTTCTTGCATATTTTCTGACAAACTTTAACGTATCTTTTTTAAACGATATTCCAAACTATCATGATCTTCATTAAGATCACTAAATATTGAATACTGATATTAGATCTCTAATAAAATTTTTTTTTTTGCAAATTTAAGAGCAGTTAACAAATTTGTTGTTGTTGAAGTAAAACCATGGAATACAATAAGATCATTTATTTTGTTTGATTTCAAAAATTCATTTACATCTCTATTTATACCTCTATATAATTTTGGAAATTTTTCATTCTTACTTGTTTTCTAATCGTTAAAAGAAAAAATAGAAGATCTCAAAGTAGTAATAATAGGAGAAAAAGAGAGGATAGCAGATTCATTTAATGAGAAGAGAATCTAATTAATTATCTTATAAAATTATGGCTTTTCTTAAGTGTATAAATTAATTAACTTTTCAGAGGAAGATAAATGCTGAGATAAAATTTAGGATAAGGTTTTTTAGTTGCAAGCTAGCATTTTCTAACATTGAATTAAGCAGATAAATAGGAAATTGTAGTTTGGATTATATTGTAAATAGAACTAGGCTCTAATTTATTAATATAACTTTCACAATAACTTTCTTTTAAGTAATAAGAAGGACTATTATTTTTTAATTTTATTTTTAAGTCTCTTAAGTTGCAAAGACCAAACGATGTCAAGTTTTCAATTTATTTTTTAATTAATTTTAAAGCTTCTTAGAATTTATTTGTTACACAACAGACAATACTATATTTACTACTCCATTCTTTATGATAAGCAACCTTCCTACAATAAATTGTCACTGAGCATATTTAGTAGCATTCAATGATTCTATCTATTATTTTTTAGCATAATGAACCAGATATCAGTAAATGAATTTTTGAGTATTAAATTATAAGAAATTAGATACAGATTCAGTATATATAAAATCTTCATGAGGAATTTTTTCTTCAATTATTTATTTGTGATTTTCTAATTCTTGATTTTTAGATAGCCAAACAATACAATCATAATTTTTTTAAGTATTTTGAATTTCATAGTTCTTTTCACTCTATATTGATGAAGTAATGTTATCTTCATAATATTTGTAAATTTTAAGAAATACTTCATTTGCTGCGATTAAATTAGATTTTATTTTCTGAATAAACGTATCAATTAAAGACCATGAAATTATTTCTTTCTTATAACCATAATGTTATCCTGGTTAGATATGTGAGCTAATACTACCTGGTCCAAATAAAGCATTAAATAATTCTCCAAATTCAAAGTCATATATTATAATAGAGATAATACCATTAAAAATCTGATACATTTATTTAAATTCACTAGCTTTATGAATTTAAGTCAGGTCAAGCATATTCATTTCTATTAAATTAGATTTTTTAATTGATTATTAAATTTTTGTAAATTTTATTTTCAGATCATTTATTTAATTTTAATATTCCTCTTTCATTCCTAATTTAATTTTTTTTAAAATCTTTTAAAATTAATTTAATCTGTTTTCTTCTAAATCATTTTATTTTAAAAAAATGTTTTCATTCTTTTTTTGTTTATCCTAAGGGTCATTAAAATTTTCTGAGAGCTTTAAATCATCAATTTCATTAACTATTAATTATTTTAAGTCATTTATTACATCTAAAAAGGCTTCTTTTACTTTTTCTTTGAAAAACTGTTTTAACTGTGTCTAAAACTAGTTTTTTATTCTCTTGATAAATTTCTTTATTATTTTATTATTGTGGTACTTTTTGAACTAAATCTAAATATTTTGGTAAGGGAATATCTTATTTATTTGATTATTATTTAGGGTTAAGATTAGGAGGAAATATTTTTTTAGTTTATTACTTATTTATCAATTAAACATTTTATTATTTTGGAATCTGTTATTCAGAATAAGTATCTTTTTAAAAATAGTATTTTTGAAATTATTGATTATTACTAGGTTTTTCATAAGAATATTTTTCCTATTTTAACTCTGTTTGAATAGGTTTTAATAGATTATCTTTTTTTTATGTAGGTAAGAAGAGCATTTTTAGGTTGCTTTTAAAAACTGTATCTAGTTATTATTATTAAGGTTCTTTTAAAAGGATATAGTTCATGAAAATATTATTAATATTCTATCCTGAATTTATAATGTATTTTTTCAAAGTTACTATCTAAAAATCTAATTTTGTTATTTACTTTTTTTTTTCTCAAATATTTTTTTCTTTTGTTTTTTTGATTATTTTATTAAATTTCAAATATGTTTGATTATTTTATTAGATAATATATTTCTAGAATAGTATAACTAAATCCTACAATTTTTATTGCAAGAAGAACTATTTCAAATTATACAAATACAGAACATGAATTAAAATTTAGTCTATTAATAAAAAAATAATAAAGGGATCAATTTATCTTTTCAAAAATTGCAAAAAATTGAAATTCCTTCTACCAATCAATAATGATCAGCAACTTTATATATTTCAAAACGAGTAAACTTTTTCAAATATAGATTCCCCAGCAAGAAATTTTTTATTTCATCAAAATCCCTTCAAATAATCAAAAAAATAAATGTTACTTACATCTATTTCTCTTTTTTTGATTCCATCCTAGGAATCAAGATGATGATGAAGGTTGGTTACTTTTCTATTAGTAGAAGTCTCACAAATCCATTTGTTAGCAGGTCAATATAATGGAGAAAAAAAACTCCTAGGTCTAAGTTATGAGTTATGGTTAACGAACTTGTAATTATAAAGGACAAAAAAATTATTGACCACAAACTTACCATAGAAATATTTAAGATGAAGGTCACAAAAAAAAAAACTATCATTAAAAGCTGCTACAAGCTAAAAAAACTGCAGAAGATAAGTAAAACATTTATTAATATAGTCTTTAGATTTATTATTTTTCTTTTTAGGCATTCAATTAATTTTCTCATACCAATTTTCAATGTAGCAATAATAAGTGACGCATTTTTTATGTTATAATATTCAGAAGAAGAAAGTGAAAAGAAATTTGTGTGCTTATTGTTAAGAAATAGAAGTATTAATAGAGAGTAGAAGAGCTGATTTATTACACAGAAAATTAAATAATCTCTAAATATAATTTTTTAAAATTTAATTAACTTTTTAAGTACAGTGAATTATATTTAAAAGTAATACTAACCTCTTCTTTTTTTTTAAGCAATAGTTGTCAAATTGAATAAAGAATCCATTATTCTAAAAAGAAAAGTAAGTCAAGACATAATAAACTCAACTTTTTATTTTTTCTAAATATTGCATAGAGGTAGGATTTCCATCAATCAGGAGTGATAAGTTCGATAAGCATGCTATGAAAGAGTCAAAACTTCAAAAAATCTTAGATGAAATTCAGAATTTTTACAGAAGTAAAATTGCTAATTTCATTGAAGATATTTATTAAGCTGTTTAATTTGATAAAATAGCTGACTTACAAGGCACCATATAAAAAAATATTCACTCCCATTTTTTTGAAAAATAATCTAAAGGAATAAGCTAAATTATTTAAATAGATATGTCCGATGACTAAGAAGAAGTTTATATTAACCCTCTAATAAAAGATATTGAGCCTTCAATAATATAAAAGTTAGCATAAAAAATGAATTTATCTACTTCTTTTAGAAAAATAAATCAAATATAAGCTTTTAAGGAGTAAAAAAAAAGATAATATTTCAGCAAAACTCAAAACTATGAAAATCCTCCTCATCCTCATCCATTATTTCTAAGTAATGCCTAAATTTAATTACAATACAAGTATATCAATAATGAATGGGAAGTCAATAAGTAAAAAACATTTTTTGGTTATTTAACTTATCTTAATTTGTTGAAAAATAAATTTATTTATCTTAAAAATTATAAATTAAAATTTAAAAGCAAAGATATCTTTTTGTTGAAGATATCAAATTATTTTTTAAACAAAATAATTACTTGTAAATTAAGCAGTAATACAAGATAAATAAATATAATATTTGTTAGATTTAATTTTAAATTGAACACATTTTAAGTTTACTCTCAATTAAACCTTTTTATTTTTATCAAAAAAAGCGTTAATTAAGAAAGAGATTAATTGATTTTATTGGCAAAATTATCTTAAAAATGACACAAAATAATTTTTTAGGTTGAAAATGAATGAGTACAATATATTTTATTTAGTTTATGATATTTTTTTTTTAATTACTTTTAAATTGACAAAATAAAATTATTATAGTGCTACTTTAGATTACAAATCAAGCATTCTTCTATTCCTCTTATTGAATTTAGCAGTTTTTATTGGAAGTAAATGAGTTATCCAAAAATGATGGTACCTCATAGTATGATATGAATTTTAAATTCTTCTGAGAACAAATAACTTATTGGTTTAAGTCATCTAATAAATAACTGGATTCAGATAATTTTATTTTTTCTGAAGAATCAGAATGGTTTATTTTCTAATATCCTGAATTAGTATAATTTTTTCGTTTATTTTTTTAATCTTATTCTAGTGTCTTTATAACTTCTGGTATTTTATTTTAAACTTTATGAGGAGTCTTGTTTTTTAAGTTAACTGCTTCTTAATTAAAATCAGCTAACAAATTATTATTTTGAATTTACCAGCAATTAAAATTTGCTTGAGGTGAGCTATCTTGTTTATTTATTTGCTGGTAATTTGTAATGGTTAAAGTTTTTTGTTAATTTTATGCAAAACAATTTTCAATTTATTATTTTTACTACATTTATTTTGGCTAATTTTTTGGGTATATTTTAGTAAAAAAGGAACAAACAACTTATTTATTTGCTTAATTTTCATAATTTATGTTAATTTTAGCTTTGTTCTTAGACTCAAATTAATTATTTGAATTACTTCTCCTGATAGCTACAGATGAACTTCTTTTCTTACCTTCAAGAGTATTCATGAGAAAATTTGCTTAGTCTTAATTTAAAATAATACTATTTTACTAATCTTTTTATATTAAATAAAAAATAAAATCATCTGGAATTTCTAATATTTTAATCAGCTTGTTTGTGATATTTTTATCTGGCAAATTAATAATAATTTAATTGCTTTTTGCTTCAATTAATAAATTAGTTATAATTTTATCACAAATTTGCTGCATAATATTTCTTTTGTTTGTTTTGAAGACTTAATTTAAAGAAAATAAATTATCAATGTGCAAAAAATGACAATTAACATTTATTAAATTGTGATTATTTTTATTTAAAATTTATTTTTCTGTGTTGTTGTTTTAAAAAGCATTTTCTGATTGAAAAAAAAATTCTATTTGTATCATTTTTTAAATCTTATTTAAAAAAAACTTTATTTGTCCTTCTACTTCTTCTAATTCATCCATATTTATTTCTTCTTCGTTTTTCTTTTGTTTTATCTTAACTACTTTTTTTTCAAAAATCAACTCTAGGCCATTTTTATCTTATAAATTATTCATAGAATCTTATTGAGTTTCGTCATGTTTCACTTTTGAGCTATTATTGATTGAATAAGATTTTTTTCTTTGGGGTTCATTAGCTTTCTCTTAAATATGATTTGGGAAGTAATGAATAGAATTAGAATGATTTGAATTTGTTATTGTTGTAGAGCAGTGGTCATTATTGTTATTCTAATTACTTGTTTAATCTTCTGTTTTTAGTTTAGTTTATAATTGCTAATACAATAGCTCTTTTTAATCATAATTTATTTTTTTCTATCTACTTTAGTTTTTGCAAAAAATATTTTAATTTGGCAGAATCATTAAGTTCTTTTTTATTTAACAAGATTGAATTTCATTTTGATCATCAAAATTGTTCATATTTTTTAAGTAGCCATATGTGGTACACATTGCTGGGACAGCTACTTCACAATATTATGGTGAAGGTTTGCTTTAATTTTAATGTTCTGTGTTAAATGGTTTTTATTAGGTTAATAAAAGTTCTCTTTAAGGTGATTGGTTTTATCTGATAAAATTTATTTAATGACATTATTAATTAACTTAGTTCCAATTTGTTTTTATTTGATCAACAAAAGTTTGCAAATAAGATTTTGTTAAATAGTTTTTTCTTGGAGAAATTAAATTTTTTTTCAGCAAAGCGCCTTGTTAATAACTTCTAGTAGTTTAGGCTTCTTATTGAGGTTATAATTAGTTTTATTGACTTATTTTATTCTCAATAAGATTCTTTATTTTTTCTGATTTTATTAAGTCTATACTAGGACTCTTTTGTCTTGGTGTGATATTTGTGCTTTTACCACTTCTAAGACGAGGTGGTGGATAGTTAGATAACCCTTCATTAAATAGACTTGTGCTACTTCCTATTTATTTTAAGTTTTACTCATCTTGATTTTAATTAAATTCATTGATTTTATAACTTTCTTTGAAATTTCTATTATCAAATAATGCTGGAGCTATTAATAAATTTCTTAATTTAATTGTGTCTCCTTCAAATATTGAAATGCTATTTTCTTATAATTTTTTGCTTATAAATGAGGACATGAATGGATTGTTTTTGTTATTTTGATTTTTTGTTGTAGTTGCTGTAGAGCTAGTAAACATTGAAGATTATGTCGGTAAAGTGTAATTTTTTTCATTAACTTTTAAATTGTAAGGAAGACTTTCTAAATTAAGTTTCTTTTAACGAACAACTACAACGTTTTTTCTCAATAAAGATTCTTCACTTCTATTCCTGAAATTTCTACTTGTCCTTGATGTCAAAGATTGGCAAGGAATAATCCTCTCATTATAAGGATATTTTTACAAAATATTCTTAGGAGAAGTTTTTCTTGGAGAAAATAAATTTTCATGTGAACTTACTTTTGATTAAGTAAATTATAAGCTAAGCTTGTTGCCATACTTGAAGGTTTTTTCTTTGAGATCTTTTTATAAAGTTGGTTTAATGTTTAAGTGTTTAAATTAATTAATCAAATTCTATTTCTTTTAGACTTCGAATTCTACCTATCTTTTTTGGAAATTTATGAATTTTTATAACTATTTTTATGAAAATTTATGATCAACACCAAATTTCTCTTACGTTTCAGATACAGCTTTTTAGTGGAGTTTGAAAGATTCTTCAAAATTTTCAAAGTGCTCCTCTTCTAAAGCTAAAATTTCATAACAGCGAATTAAATTTATTATTTTGAAATCATTCCAAAAATAAAATTATTCTTCATTCAACAAACATGAAATCTCTTCCTATCTGAAATTCTTTTAATTTTTACTTTCGAAATTTTTTTCTTTTCTCTCTGAAGAGCCCTTTTAAATTTATTAATTATTAGCATTTATAATGCTTGATGATAATTTATTATTAAGGTTTTATTAATGCAATTATTATAATTTTATTGTTCCTTCTTTTGATTGAATATCTTTTTTACATTGTTCAAGAGCTTTCTTTGAAAAATCAATAGCTTTCACATGTTATCCTATTTATCCATTCAACTATGCTAAATAAAAATACATTTCGGCATATTTCATAAAAAAATTAGAACTCATAATCAAGCCAAATGCATCCACAAATGTTTCCAAACTTAAAACTATTTTTTATTATAAGCGATAAAGTTTAGCCTGATTTATCAAAGTATTAACCTTCATTAAAGGCTCATATTCATAAAGTTGTGTCCATATTTAGCATTTACTAAGAAGTGTTTAAGCTAATTGCAAGTATAAAGTCTATTCTTTAGATTCATTTGACTCAATTATATCTTACCTTAAATATTAATCAATTTACTTATTGCAATAATTTAAAACTTCTACATATAATAACTTCTAATTATCATAAATAATATTATTTCTACTGTTAATGAGAATATGATCAAGCTGATTAATTGATATTTAAAGCTAATTCTAGTCTAAATTAAATTTAACATGTTGAATCTATTCTTTTAGTGACTGATAAGATATTAATGTGATAATAGGTTCTCTTTAAAAGTCTTTATTATTTTTTGAATAACTTTTCATACCATTAAAGTATGTCTTATTTTAATAGAATATTTTATCAACTTATTCTTTCCCTTAATGGAGATTCATCATTTTGTTAGTATTCGCCTAAGATATTTTTTGGTTTTAAAACGTTTTCATGACTTCTAACTCATGAGATTGTTAACCTTTGTCTAAATTGTTACTCATGTAAATTTTGAGTAGTAAGTAGTCTTATTGATTTTAATTAGATAGAACTTTATTATTAATTATAATGAACAACAAAATAATACCAATATAAATTGAAATTATTAACTTCTAATTTTTATAAAAATTAACCAAGTTAATTAGGGTTTCTAAATGCAATGAAATAATATATTTCTTGGTAAAAATTATCATTTATAGTTTACAATAATCAATAAATTAAATCTAAAATCTATTTCTAAAGAATTCATTAAAAGTTATTTTAATAGTTTTTTTAATTTTCCAATTGCATAAAATTATTGTTTGATATAATATCATTTTAATTTTAATTTTATTTTTTAGAATATCAAATTCTTTTTCAAAATTTAATTAATTACTATTTTCTAAAACAAAATGAAATAAACTATTAACTCATAAGAGTAGGGCTGTTTTTATTTGGAGAAATACTTTAAAACTTTTTAGTTGTAAAAAATGCTAAAAATTCTACAAAATAAATTTTTTTATGATAAAAAGTGTTTAGTAGATTTTATGATTAAAAATAAAGATAAACATTTATTTAATTTAAAAATTTTGGTGAAATTTACTTTAAAAAGAATAAAATTATTAGAATATTTAATATAATTAATTTATCTTAATAAAATTTGACTGCATACTTATTTTTATAAACAACAAAGATTATGCTTAATAAATGATGATTAAAATATTTTTATTCAACTAGTCTTATTACCAGATAATCTAGTTTTTTTCTTTTTATTTCTGTGGAAATTAATTTGAGTAGTTCTCATCTTTTTAATTTCTAATTGTTGATTATCCATAATTGTAACAAACTTTTTTCTGGCTTAGTCTTTTTCTGCATGAACTCTGACAAAATCTTCGTATTTCTTTTTATCTAAAATAGCTTGGTCTGATTTGATTTCTTTTATAGCCTTTTTAGTTTGGTTCTTAAGTTTCTTTTTATCTTTTGATTTTTCTAAATGGCCATTAAGGGCTTTACCTTTTTCAATGATACGAGGATCTAGTTGTTTAATTTTGATAATTGGCTTTTCAATCAAAATATCTAAAGAACTCTTATAAGAGAAATCATTGCTCCACTCTCCAATTTTATCTTGGCATTACTTTAAATATTCTCTCAAGTTATTACTAATATGTTTTCCGTTTTCATAGATATCTTATAACTAGTAGAAGATAGGTTAGTAAAGGAAATCAAAATTAGACTCCATGTTAGTAATTTTAAAGGAGTTATTCAAGAATGCAATACAAATTCTCAAGAAGGCTTATAAATGTGCATGACTTAAACTCTTTTCATTATTAATAATTACACTTTCAAATAAATTATCAAAAGTGATTAATCTTTGCTTATCATCATCTTGGTTAAGTTAAGTAGTATTTACATTCTTTCCATCTGCATTAGTGACAAGCTATTTCTAGAGGAAAATAAATAAATATCTTATTCCTGCATAGAGTTCAGGAACATGATCACGACATTTACGCCAGCAATTGAACCCAACAGTAAAATAGCTTAAAATTAATAAACAATTTTTGAATTGTTCACTTTCGCTCATGCATAATGATTATATTTTTTCTGATATGTAAGTTTTAATGATTTGTCCTAATGCGTTTTTTTTGGAGAGTATATCTAATCCTTCTCCTAGCTTTATAATTGTTTGAATAGCTATGATAGCAGTTAAGTGATGAACATGCTTTTATTGGTGAGAAAGCTCCTAAGCTTCGATAGTTCCATGCATAGTCTCAAATGCAGCTATCAAATCATTATTAGTTTCTTTAAGTAAAAGCTTTTCTACTTTTTCAAGAAAAGCATGATAAACCTTATTAACATCTTTATATGCTTTAATATTTAACAGAGTCTCTTGGACCTCCAGCAAGAGTGTGTTTATGTTCTTTAGTATCTTATCCATGCTAATATAAATTATTTATTTATGTTTTCTACTTGGCCTAAATAACAATAATCTATTAATATTTTCTTTATTTGGCAAGATATATTTACTAATTAATTAATACTAAATAAATTGATGTTGTATATAATCTTAATTAATTGACTAGCAAATATGAATGAATATTTACTTAAATAAATTATCCTACTTTCAATATAGAATAGTAGGTAGTAGTTATCACTAATTCATTCATTCATTTTTGTTATCTTTTATTTATTTTTTATCATAAATTTCACCCCTTTTGATTTATTTTTGTATTTCACTCAAAATTCTCTTTGCAATTAATTGCTATTAGCTCTTTTACAAAAAATCATTATTGCTTTGATGTTTAAAAATTTACAACAATCAAAAAACATTTAAAAATGAGCTTTTATTTTAACAAAAAAAATAATTTTTTTTCAATGAATTTGCATGAAAATAAATGTTTCTCACAAATGGTTGATTTTGTAAATCAAATAAATATATTATTTTATTCGCGATTCACTTATTATCATCATAATTTGTACTTAAAATAAAAATTGATTGATATTTAGATTTATCAATGAAAAACAATTAAAAAAATAAATTTATTATTTGAAAATAGTTTTACCCACAAATATATTTAATATGAAGAAACTAAAAGTTTAAATTTGTTAAATGAATAATTAAATTTAATATAATATTCTTTCTAATCTAGCCAATCTCACTAGTCTGATTAATTTTCTTATCTTTAGTCATTGATTGTTCTGAATTGAGATCTATTTCCTATGAAACTCAATTGATTATGGTTTTGAAGGAAATTGTATCCATCTTCATCAACATCTTCAATGAGACCAATTTTCTTAAAAAGAGAAGGTAAAACTCCAAATAAGAAGAAGTACAAAAAGAAATAGTGGAAAGCACTTAAAAAGAATTCATTAATACCGATTTATTTAACCCAATTAGTTTCCACTATATCACCTTAGAAAACAGTTAAAACGACAGATGGTCCCATACATAGAATGAACAACAGTGATCTGTAAATTCTATTTTTTAATGCTCCCCTATACCAGTTATAGTTCTTTGCAGTATTTCTATAGGTGTAAGCAACACCAAATACAGCACCAATTAAAGCAAATAAACAAGAAGTTTGGATGAAAGTAAACCAAGGTCCTAGAATTTCATCATATGGCAAATCTTCATTCAATGTTCCATTAGCATATGAACACTAGATGAAATTCTTAATCCATTCATTTGGAGCATAATAATCTTGAGAACTGTAAAGAATAGTAGCAAATGTTTCAGAGAGAACTAAGTATAAAAACCAGTAGAAAACATATTTCTTTGCAGATCTTTCTTGAATGGTGGACTTTTGTATCAAGCTATCAACGTAGCTATCCATAAACTTCAAAGAATAGTAGTATATTAAGAAATACATAACAGCAAGTACAATATTAATGATGAAATCACTTCCCATAATATATTTAATTAAGACTAACAATATGACTAAGATACTTAAAACAATTTCAAAAATCCTATATTTAACTGTTATCTTAGATTATTCTTCTACATCTCTATTAATAACTCTTCTTCTGAAGCAAAAAACAGTATAGAATATTAAAAAATAAAGGATAAAAGCACTTCTTGATGGGTGACTGTAAGTATTCAAGCAAACAGGAGCGCCTATTTAATCGCTCTACCAAAAAGGACGAGGACCACCATATATCATTTCCAAGCAAGAAATTAAATAGTTTGAATATATTCCCATATAACCAACTTTTACTGCAATTAAAGAATCAATTGCAACAAACATAACTCCAATAAATGCTGTGAGTAGCAAGAAGCTATATTTAAAAAGATCTAAATATCCAAACATATCCCAGAACCAGTGAGCTTTAAACTTCCAAAAAGTTATTTCTTCCTTCTTTTTAGTTTTTTTAATGAAAATTTAAATATACAAAAGTTATTAATAATTCTGATTAAATTCTTTTTCCATATACTCTAAATCATCATTCTTCATTTAACCCCTTAAACCTCTTTACAAGTAGTTCATTCATTTTTCTTTAAATTTGTATTTTTTTAAAAATCTAGAATGAAATTGTGAATAACTTAATGAGAGTTTATATTAATAATTTTTGTAAAAGAATATTTAAAATATGAATTTTATCAATTTTATTTTGTGAAAAGACTGCTATTAAGTGTGATAATATCAAAATAATTTTAAAATTGAAAGATTCATGAATATTTTAAGTTTAGATGAAGAATCAAGTGCATTAAAAGAGGTTGTTGATTGATTAATACTTTTATCCTTTTGGAGTGGTAGATTTTATTAATAGTAAGTTAAATAAATTCATGTCTTTAAAAATACAAAAAGCAACTAAATATTTAAGAATGAGAGATCATTTTCAAGATGTCAATAAATAAAATGATGAATATAGCTTATGTTTTATTTGTTTTTTTAAAAGAGATAAAATTTATTAAAATGTATCTTACGCCAGATTGAACTGTAGTTTCTTCTATTAATCCAAGTCCATCTTGTATGTTATGCAATAATGTTACTTCATTATCTAAAAAGACTTCATAGAAAATTCTCTCAATAATGATAAGTAATATTACAACAGAAATTCCAATTACAGTACGAAGTAATTTCTTCTTGTAAAGGTTTACTTAGGTATCATTTGATTGATAAAATGAACCCTAGTGAATTGATATGTTTGATTAATCATCAGATGGCCTTTTTGGGCGAGTTACATCAGGTATTTCCATCTTTTAATATTATTAAATTTACTATTTTTGTTAATATTAGCTTTCCTTAACTGTGTAGTGATTCTATTAAATGCCTTTTAAGTGATAAATTTATCAAAATACTCTATAGGCGCACTATCTCTCCCTATTTAATAATTATGAAATTTTGATGAGATTTATTTACTTTTCTTTAATTTCTTTGCTATTTTTGTATGTTAAAAACTTTGAATAAAAAATCGTATTATCTGCTTAATAAAATAAATTACATTTTGCAAATTGACTTAAATTCTTTCGATAAAAGACTAATTAATTAATAACAATATTTTAGTTTACTCTATTTCTTTGATTTGAATATCATTCTAATGTATTATTCATAGGTTTATTGTAATAAAATTAGATAAAGGATAGATAAATATCAATCAATACTAAACTTGTTTGCTACATTTTTAAGTTAATTAATTAGGAAAAATAGTAATTAATAAATAATGCAAGCAAGCACTTATTTTTTTCTTGTTTTTGTTCTACTTTTAAGACAAAATTTTTAATAGACTTTGCTCTTAATTTTGATATAAAATTAATATCACACATTTTGGTTGAAAACTGTTTAGTATTTTAATTAAAAAAGATACAATTATTAATTCCTACTATATAAAAATCAAAATACTACTTTTAATTTCTCAAATTTTACAACAAAAATGAGTGAAGAATTAAACAAGCAATTAGAATAATTAAAAATCAAAGAAACCTAATAGGATTAATAGGAAGAAGCTAAGACTAACATAGTTTAACCAGAATAGCAACAATAGGATGAAGCAAAAAAGAAAAAAGTTGTTAAATGTGTTAGATTCAACTTAGAAATTAAAAAAGCAACATAAGCTGAAAAGGTAGCCAAAGAAAACTAGGAACCTTAAAACGAATCTAAAGGATTATTCCCTGCCACTCTTCCTGAACAAAATAAACAAGAAAATTCAACTGAAGAAAAACCATCCCTTGAAAGCTCTGTTACAGATGAAGAAATAAATGAAATGGAATAAATTAAAGCATGGTTATTTGCCAATATTAAAAGAGATATAGATAATGCCAATGCTAAGGGAGCTAATTGTGTTTAACTTAAAGTCAAAAACTTTGTTTTACTTAGAAAAGATGATAATTAACTTTACAATAGAGTAGAATTTGATACAACTTTCGATTTTACTACTATTGAATAAATCTTACTCTCACCTGAAGAACCCCATCCTACTCAAAGCACTTTGAAATATTGTACTGTTGTTCTTTTTGGAAAAAACAAAAATGTTCCTTTGGTATTCCCTTATTGCTATTAAAAGCATGATGAAATTGAAGAGATATAAAAGGAAACTGTGCAAACTAAAAATAAAAAAGAAAAGAAGAAACTCCAAAAGAAATTAAAAAAGAAAATGGGAAATTACACTCCAAACGAATTAGATAATTGGATCTTTGTAAATTCTAACTTAAAAGAAGCTAATCATAGAATTAATTCCTTCCAAGATATTTGATTCTTTCTTAAAATTTAAACATGGCAAATATTAAACTATACATTTTTCGTTTTAAAAACAAGATTCATACATGTTATTTTCATATTTGTTTTTAAATTATTCTATTTTGATTCATTTACTTATGATTTAATTTTCAAATTTCAATATTTTTGACATTTTTTTCCCTTTTTTTAAGTCAAACAAACTTTAAGTCATTTAAACCATCACTTTAAAACTTTTTTTTTTTTAAATAAATAAGTATTTCAGAGCAAAACATAAATTATAACTGTCTTAAAAATTAAAATATATTAATGCTTTTATAAAACAAATAAAAAAAAGATAAAGAATTAAACTCAACTAAAATTTAGAAAAAATCAAAAAAATGAAGCATAAGTAAAAGAATATAAATTATTAATGAAATATTTTTCAGAACAAATATACAATTAAAATAAAAATTACTCTAATAAATGAAGAAATATGTTGCAGAAAAAATAGTAAATTTTTATGTTAAAAATAAAAATTAAATTTACAATTTTCTAAAAATGAAAAATTAATTAAAAAATATTTTTATGTGATTGTGAGTCAATAATATTTCTGCAACTAAAAAATATTCCTTTATTAAATAAGAAAACATATTTATTGAAAATCTATTAAGAAAAAAAAATAATATAAACAGATAAAAAATTTTGACTAAGATAGATAGATATGTTTTAATATTCGAATAAAATTTTTATTTGTTTTTAGCTTCAATATTAAGACTTAATTTATTAAAGCTTTTAACATTAAATAATTTTAATAAATTACTTAATGTATAATAATCATTCAATTAGTTAAAAGCAACAAATATTTGTCATATCAATATTCAAAATAGATTTTTTTTGTATTGATAATTTAACTAAGTTTCATAAATTTTGCTCATATTCCTTATCTACTAAAACCACCAACATCACTGTTTATTTTAAAGAATTATAAAAATAAATATTGAATCAAGAAAATATTAAATTTTGAATAAAATTTAAAAATAACAAATAAGAATTAATGAATGAGTGAGCAATCGAGTTGAAAAAATAAGATTAATTAAACCAACAAATTGCTAAAAATTTTAAGTTTTTATTTATCCCATCATTCCTCCTTCAAAAATGCATAATTAATA